>JAHTLZ010000275.1:7408327-7437968 GCA_023846285.1 Phrynocephalus versicolor | reverse complement strand
TAAATAAATAAATAAATAAATAAATAAATAAATAAATAAATAAATAAAACCCTCTTTAAATTTATCTCAGCTTGAAACCCCTATTAAGAGTCACCACAAGTCAATTCTGACTTGACAGCACATACATTTTTATTGAATGAATGTTTTATTTGAATTCTCTCTTTCAGTGAAAGCTGACCTTTTAGGACACTGAGGGGGTTTATTTGGTGACTAGCCTTTTCCACCACATGGAGAAGAATTCTGCCAAAGCATCAATCTAGATGACACAAACCAGAACTTTTTGATTTTGTCTCATTCATAAAATAAAATGAACTAACCCCAAGGCTCACCACTGTCCTTCTTCCTAACAAAGAATGGCTTCTTCCTAATAAATAATCCCTGATTTGGGATTCCAGCTACAGCATAGGTAAACCAAGCTATGAACAAAATCACAAATTGTGTTTCGCTGCAAATTAACACAGAAGCTTCTAATCTGCACTCCAAAAAAGAAAGCAAGAAAAGCACCCTGAAAATAGGGTCTCAAGGGGTGAAGCATGGAAAATGCAATGTTTCAATGCCCTCATCCCTACCATTTCTCCACTAAAAGGCTGCCTTTTTGGACGCCACTTTCCAGCAAAGAAACTGGCCATTGAGATTACTTGAACATTCACTTATTTATAATCAATAGCTATTAAATTACGGTACATTATGTCCTAAACCCAACAGAGATGTAATGATGGCGACTTGAACAAATGTGGTAGTCTAATTTTTATTGTTGACCTGGTGTTCCTTAACCATAGTAGTCCTTTGAATGGAGTGGCAGTTATGTTTTGCTATGTTTCCTAAGAAGACTATGATACAATCTTAACATTGTTTATTGTTTTTTGTTTTTCAGTTTACCAGCAAATCTGAAGCTCTGCTGTTGAAAACACGCAGTCTCATTAACCATTTAGCATTTGGCTTTGATAAAGGGTAAGCTAAATAATACTCTGCTACTGACATGTTACCACATGGTTTTATATTGGGTCATTCTCTTTTTGGAAGATTAGTATTATGGACAGACGTAACAGTTGCAGGGAAGGACAACAGTAGACTTGCGTTTTGCAGTCCCCACGTTCAAGATATAGCATTTCCAGATAAAGAAGCTCAGATGACTTGAGAATTATCCTGCCTGAAGACCAAACTGCAAATGACAGCAGCTTTACATTTAAAAGTGAAGCTTCCCTAAAAGATAAGAATGCTTATTTCTAGAGAATAGTTTCTACTGTTCAATATTTTGCTAATTAGCTGGATTCTTTTGGTGACTGGTGTTAGGGAGCTTAGTAGTAGGCTTAATTTGCAAATTGATTTTCAAACTCAGAAGCTTGGAAGGAGTTAGTATCTGGAGGGATAACAATTTATTATCTTCTACTCATTATGCTGGTCTTTCATATAGTTTGACTTTAACACGGGTAGTGCAGTTTTCCCTAAGGGGGTGGTATATAAATATAAATAAATAAATAAAATGTTAGGGAAGAATCTTAATAGAATAGGTTAAATTAGGTGGACCAATGCTTTAATTTGTTAAAAGTCCATTTCGTAGGATTGGTCACCAAGAAGTAAAACCTTAGATGATATCTTTTTGCCTAGTAGCCACCTAGTAGTAGTGTCAACAAGTATATTAGGATAACTGCTAAATAAATGTTGGAACCTAAGGGGACAATATGGTTATAAGGTTAAGTCTACAAAAATCCACATCAACAGGAATTAAAATGTCGCTGTTAGTGATTCCATGGTTGTAATAGAACATGTTTTTAGCCTACTGTTGCAGATTGTGCTTTTAATCAGTACTGATAACTAATCTTCATTTTATTTATATTTTAAAGCAAATCCTTATCAGTGGATCATAACAAGCCATTGTTCATCCCAGCAGGAATGGATTCTCTCAGCCAGATAGGTTGGTTTTATCCTTAATGTTGTAAAACATTTTCAGTATAGAGAATACAGGGCTGAAGTGCTCAAAAAGGAAACATCTGTTTATGAAGTAAAACCTATTTAAATTTGCTGTTACTGAAGCAATTTGGGAGGTTTTGAGCTCTTAACTATTTTAAGTAATAGTACCTGAAACTACATGGGGTACAGTGTGATACGTACTATATATATCCATCCACTCAAAAATAATCCCCATTACTTCAATAGGAGTTACTAATAGTATATATAACTTCAGCCTTGACATAATCATTTCAGCATTGTCATTTATGGTGAGTCCTCAGGAGTTCATTTCTTGTACAGCAGTAGTGGCAAACCTTTGGCATTCCAGATGTTTTGGATCACAACTCCCACAGACCTTTGCTATTGGCAATCTAGGCTCAGAATTCTGGGAGTTTTGGTCCAAAACATCTGGAATGCTGAAGGTTCACTAGCACTGTTCTATAGTATGGTTGCATAAACTTAACTTCCATGAAGTTCAGATTTCTTTATCATCACTTTTGTTAAATTACTGAAAATAATAAACTGAATGACATAATTTGCTTTTCTTTAAAATTACGAAGTACTGTATTTTTCTGTGTATACAAAACTATTTTTTTCTAAAATCATGACACTGAAAATTAAGGGGCACCATGTACATGCAAGCCTTTCCTGAGAGGTGGGGTTGGGATGGGAAAGATCCTAAACTGACCTTGCTGTTTCCCTCCCTTTCCGGCAACCCTTGTTTACTCTCCATGTCCTGAAGACTTCTCTGCACTTTGCTTTTGCAACAATCATAGCCTTCATTTCAGCTGAGAAATACTTGGGGGTTGAACAGCCCATTAAGTAGTGTGTTTCCACGCTATGATCGTTGTAAAAGGAAGCGCTGCTGGAGAGGAAGTGAAACACCGAGTTCAGTTTGAGTTCTTCTCCACCCCACCCCCTGCTGTTTTCTTTTCCTTTCAGCAGCACTTGATTGCCCTCCTCTCGTACTTTTGATTGGAGCCTTCTTTTTGATGTGGAAAGGCACTTCTTAATGGGCTGCTCAACTACCAAGGCTTTCCCCACTGAAAAGAAGGCTACAATCCCTGTAAAAAAACAAAGCACAAAGGAGTCTTCAGAATGTGGAAAGGAAAGGAAAGGAAAAAGCAGGGGTGGGTGGAGGAGACCTCAAGGAGGATTTATTAATTTTATCAATTTAGGGTCTGAAAAGTCGGGGGGGTGTCTAATATATGGCAGCATCTCATAGATGGGGAAAATACAATAAATGCAGTTACAATTGTTATGATTTCTAGGGCCCCCTCCTGCTACTGAGAGTGATATTGGAAAACTGCACGCCCAGACACCTATGGATCTATGGAAAAAAGTATTTGAGAAAGCGTTTCCACCAAGAGTATGCAGATATTTTTATTTTTTTAAAATGTCCTTTTCATATTCTTGATCCATTTCATGAGATTTATTAATTGCATAAGATGCATTTCTATGCCCAGTTAGGTATTCTTAAATCCTACCCATAACTAAGGCTTCCAAATACAGTGATACCTTGTATAAAGGAATTAATTTGTTCCAAATCCAAACCAAATTCTGAGGTTCTGCAGCATGTTGGCTCAGCATGTTGACAGCTGCAGATATGTCAGGGCTAGACCAGGAAGATAAGTTCATGTGTGATCCCAATACAGATTGATACAATTCAACATTACAAAATTTGCGATCCTCAGGAATCTTGTTGAATCCCACTTCCATAGCTGTTGAGACTGGCTTGCAGTCTTCCATTTTACATTTCTGTAACAGGTTTTCTATCTTGTCACTTGGACACAGATAGAAGTTACCAACTATCCATCAGTGCCTAAGTAGTACTGTACCTCACCAAGATGCTTGATTTTCATTTCTGCACCTAGTGAGGACATAAACCATTTAACATGTGAGATATCAGGAACTATCAAACAATCATCCACAGATTGATCTAGATACCTGAAGGACCCCCTCCTTCCATACGAACCAATCCAGCAATTAAGATCAAGCCAGAGGGCCCTTTTGAAAGCCATCCCTCAAGGAGGTAAGAGGGATGGCTTGTAGACATAGGGCCTTCTCAGCAGCTGCCCCCAAGCTATGGAATGCCCTCCCCATTGAGATCCGCCTGGCGCCAACATTGGCTCCAGGTAAAAACCTTCCTGTTCCAGAAGTTTTTAATTGATACAATATAGACTGTGGGTCCTCTGATGACAATTTTAGTGTAATGGTTTTAGTATATGGTTTTTATTATTGCTTTGATTATTTATTGATTTTCTATTTTTTAACTGTTTTAATTCTTTGATTGTAAGCCACCCAGAGACCTTTAGATAGTGGGCGGCATATAAGTTGTAAAAATGAATAAACATAAATACAAGGAGAATAATGGAACCTTTCGACCTGGATCTGCCCTGCTAGGAGAAAAACACAATTTGGTTAGTTTTTCCATGCATACACTGTTTCCATGCCAATCCTGATTTATGAAGCCCCTACAATGCTTTGTTTTGTTTGAGAACAAGTTCTAGGTTTTTCACCTCATACCCAGGGATTTGCCTTATGTAGATGTCCTCCTTCAGGTTTGCATTTAGATAGGCTGTCTACACGTCAAAGTGATGTACTTGGCATTTCCTTGCTGCTGCAACTGCTAATGCCACTCTACATGTCTTTGCCCTTCACAGTGGGTGCAAATACTTTGTCATAATTGGCATATTTTTCTTGACAAAACCCCTGTGCCAAAAGCCTGGCTTTACAGGCCACTGTATTGTCACTGGAGTTGTCCATCTGCATCCCACTGCCTTTTGTCCCTCTGGCAATTTTACTGGTATAAAGACTTGATGCTTCTTTAGGGATTCATATTCTTTTTCCATGGCCATCCTCTGGTATTTCTTTTCACACTCGGGTAGCTGAAGCATTTCCTTATAATGTGGCTCATGGGATATGAGTTTTACAGTCACCCCCCACCTATCGCGGGGGGTTATGGACCTGACCCAACCCAACCCGCAGTTATTGATAATTTGTGATATGCGGAGGGAGGGTCAGTCCTGAGGCCTCTTCTACTTACCCCAGGCCTGGCGCTGCCCCAAACGGGCCACCAAAGGCTTTCCTGGGCCCATTGGAAACCCCAAAAGTGCTTCTTAACGAACCTGAAGTGAATTCCGGAAAAACAGAAGTGACCTCCATATCACTAGAAAGCACTTTTGGGGCCTCCGAGGTCCTTTCTAGGCATGTTGGAGGCCTCAGAAACGCTTTTTGGTGAACCGGAAGTGACTTTCCGGTCATTTCCAGTTCACCAAAAAGCATTTCTGAGGGCTTCAACATGCCTAGAAAGGCCCTCGGAGGCCCCAAAAGTTCTTTCTAGTGATCCGGAGGTCACTTAGAAGGACACAACAGAGTTGGGGGAAAGCTGCCTCTCGCCTAGGCAGTCCCAACCATACATTGTTTTGCCTGCTACATTTATACATGAAGCGACGTGCTATACTCCAATCCCATCCTAAATGAGGTGGGGTGATCACGCCATATCACCTGGCATAATCATCTTGACCTTCCAGTGCTAATTATTCCCTGCATCTGTGTCCTAGACTTAATATATATCTTTGTCTACTTTAGCACAAGACGTGGCATTTTACACATCATCCATTTTGAAATCTGTTAAATACATAATACAGACACTTTGTCAAGACTACATCCCTTGACAATGGCAAAAACACTTCCCATGGGCTCCAGAGAGAGTATCTGAGTGTTTCCTCCCAGTTTTAATGGCTGTTTTAAGAGTGTTTGAGAGTCTGTGAAATTATGTTATGTATGAAATCATTTACATTTGTGTGTCACAAAATATAAATGTGTGTCTCTTGCTGTAAATTTATTTGTGAATGGGTGTGCATGAATGGAGGCCTCACAAAGTTGACTGTAAAGGAATAGGCTCCTTTTTGCCACCTATGCCCAATAAAACGTTTTTACACATTTCTAAGCAATGGGATGAGTAAAACTATTCTCCTGTCTTTTCCCCCCCAGAATGTGGGTGTTTTTAAAGAAGTTAAGGACCCAGCTCAGGATCCACAATATGCCGAATATGAAGTTGATGCTATGCGAGGTCAAAAGAACCAGGTACATCACTATGCTGCTGCTGTTTATATTGCTGTAATAAAACCTTGAGAACTTCAATAGTATCTCTCAGTCAATAGAAATCTGCTGAGACCTTGAACCTTTGATATTGCAGATCCCTTGCAGTTTGTTGGGTAGCCTTGGACAAATTATCATCTGCCAGCCTAATCTGATGCATGTTTATTGTAGAAATGAATTAGATAAATTAGATAAAATGTCAAAGCTCAATGAATTAGATAAATTAGATAAAATGTCAAAGCTCTTTGTACAACAAACAACAAAAACATGCAATACTTAAGATTATGGTGGAGACATAATTTGTGACCTATCTTATGAGAAGGCCCGATCAGTCCAGTAAAATAGAAGACCAAAGGGAATGAAAGCCATTCCCCAGTTTTTTCTCTAGTCCATGATTTTAAGAGCCTTATTATTACAAAGCCAATTTGTAACCTGCTGTGTCCAGTACAAGCCATAAGCCAAGTGTAGAGGCCAAACAGAAGCTTATTAAAATTCCATGCTCTGCCTTAAGCATGACAGGCGATTGATAGGGAACATATTAAACCACAGTGTTTTGTAAGTAAATGGTTTCCAATATGGTGGAACCTGCTTTAATGCTTGCCATGTCCTTCTTGTTATTTCCATAGAGGGGAGAGAGAGCTGGACTAATTCCCTCAATTCATTGGCTTTGCCAGTGTTGATATCACTAGCATCCAGAGCAGATTGCATGTGCGCACATGCACACACGCGCGCACACACACACACACACACACACACACACACACACACACACACACACACACACACACACACACACACACTTCCAATTCAGCAAGAAGCATTTGTGGAGATAGAGCCTCGTGGCGCAGTGTTTAAATGCCTGTACTGCAGGTAAAACTGTGTTCATGACCTGGGGTTCAATCCCAAATAGCAGGCTCATGGTTGACTCAGCCTTCCATCCTTGCGAGGTCGGTAAATTGAGTACCCAGCTTGCTGGGGGTGGGTGGGCAATGTGTAGCCTGCATAATTAAACTGTAAACCACCCAGAGTCTACTTGAAGTGGTATGGGGTGGTATATAAGCAGAACACTTTGCTTTGCTTTTTTGGATAACTAGTGGTGTTGTATATAGTCACTTCTACTGGTTTTGGCTCGATTATTTGTGGCATTTGTTGGGGATCAATATTCAGTGTGTAACATTAAGAATAGTGTAGTCAATCAAGGAGTTGAATCCAAAAGAAACAATCATGCTTCATTTCGCATTGAAATCAACACGTCATAACTGAAGCAGATGTAGTTTTCTATCCATCTCATCTTTTAAAGCTGACACTTTGCTCATGTATTTTTTTCTTTACACAGCTATACCAAAAACTTTGGTGCATCCACAGGAAGGGGTGTCATCCTTGCTTGACCCCTGTGGAAGTTGCATCTGTATCATAAACTAGTAACTAAGGCTGCTGCCCTAGAAATGCTTACCTGGAAAAGCTGTTCAGAAATCACTTGTGCTTACTTGAGAAAAAAATATGTCTAGGCTGGGCCTGTTAATGTCACATCAATCAGTATTTCTGTTTCATAAATCTTAGTATGTGGGCAAAGTTTCCCTAACCCTAAAATGTACTTTGAGCTGCCTAGATGCCCTAAGCACATCCGATCCCGCCTGATTTCAGAAGCAAAGCAGGGTCATCCCTGCTTAGTGCTTGGATGGGAGACCACCAGGGAATACCAGGTGCTATAGGCACCTGGAGTAGGAACTGGCAAGCCACTCCAGTAATCCTGCCAAGAAAACTCCATGGACATGGGGTCACGAAGAGTCGGTCATGACTATAATAACACAGCACATACACATAAAATGTACTTTGCCCACAAATCATGTTTTGTAAAATTGGTGTTGTCCAAAGTAATTAAGGTCCATAGGCATTTCAGTTGGGAAAGCAGCATTGCATTTTACAAGTAGTCTGTAGTCCAGCAGTGGGCCGTGTAGAAGAATCCTGCTACAGGTGTCATAATGAGGGCTAAAATAAATTCACTGGGGTAAGCCAACAACAATTCTTCTTATTCTTAGCTATATTACCTTGCTTATATTAGGCATGGGCCAATACTGGCCCTCTGTTGACGAGCAGCAGAATCCAGAGATATCTGTCCTTCCCTTTATATTTTATTATAACATTTTTCTTCTACAGTTTTTTTCACTAATGGTAAAGGTCCATTTTATAAATCAATTTCTGTAAACAACAACACACCAAAAACAACAACAACCTAGGACAGATTGACAGTGATTAAAATTTTAGTGACATGGACAAACTTTAAATAAATGGTTACCTCTGTGAACTTTTTCTGGCTTGCATTTTCTTAAGGTAAATAGCACATAGTTCTTAATCTAAAGTAACCTCATCTTTGCTGTAGAACTTCCAACCCTCTCTGACTGCATAACCTCCAGGGTTATTTAGGTGCATATCTGTGATTATACCTTTAAAACAGAGCCAAATTACCTTACTGACATTATAGTTTTATCGTATTTATTTATAGCTCTGGAATAATCAACTATTAAGCAGACTTGTTCTAGACTACTCTAAGTAGGTTACAAATTCATTTAGGATGGCAGGTTTATTCCAGGTCAATGATTTAGAGTTACCTTTACAAGTAGTTAAAGATTAAGCTATGACGCAAATATAATCTGAATTTAGAGTAGCTTTTAAAAAAATTATAAGTGGTACACAATTAATGATGATAACATTTTATTAAATTCATTTTACTATGTCATCCAAAATGAAATGTTAAATTTAATTGCTTGCTCTGGACATTTTATGTTTACTGTTGTATCAAGTGTTAAGGACTCACTCTAACCTCTTAGCCAAACTACCTTGGTTGTCTTAGTGTAGGTGAACCCATGGGCACCAGATGTGTTGATGATGGCTTAGAGAATTTACCTGCCAACCTGATTACCCAGCACAATAGTACTATTAGGTAGTTCCCCAAAATCTACAAGGTTATGTGCTGTGACTCTCACACCAACCCTGCAAGGTAGAAATGCCACAATACCCATAAAATACACAGGTTTTGGGAAGATAGTCATGCCAGGACCATGGGTTTTTTTTCACACAACAAACCTTCTTAACACATAAAGTCAATAGGTTAAATGTTTTAATATTTTATTTAAAATGGGGGGAAAGGTCAAAAAGAACTGAAAACATTCTAAAACAGTTGCAGTGATGGTTAGAAATGTTTTGGAGCAAATAATTACAAGTTTGAGGCAGGAGCAATACAGGACAGGAAAATAAGAGAGCTAGCTAAACTAATTGACCTAGTTAGTACACTTTAACATAACTTCATCATAGTCTCAAAGTATACACAAAATGCATTTCTTGCAGCAAGTGAGTATACAATTTTTCCTAAGAGATAACTAAGCCAACAAAAGTAACTTATATCCCCATTTGTATACGAAGCTTCAGCTTCTGGACTCTTCCAGAGGGTTTCTTAATCAAGAAAATTCATGAAAATTCAGGAAGAACAGTTTCTTCTCCTTCGCCTCACTCATCTGAAACCATTTTTCCAATTACAGTAACCCCCCGGCTATCATGGGGGTTAGGGAACCAACGTGACCCGTGATAATTGAAAATCCACAATATGCGGATGCAGGTTGGGTTGGGCCGGAGGGGCCTAGGTGGGAGCTCTTGTACTTACCTCCACCCTGGTCTGCCCCGAACAGGCCTGCAAGGGCCTTCCCGGGCCCCTCTGAGGCTCCAAAAGGGCTTCCCCATGAACCAGAAGTGACTTCTGGAAAACAGGAAGTGACCTCCCGATCACTTGAAAGCACTTTTGGGTCCTCCGAGGGCCATTGTGTTTGTTTAAAGTTCATACATGGTAGCTTTTTGTTTTGTGCATATTCTGTTGATCATTGCGGTTTGGATTCATGCTGATCATCTCTAGAGTTCAGTGCACTTCTCAAATTGTGGGTTGCATCAGGAACCACACATTTACGGACTAATAAAATTCCTCATTTATAGTCAAGTCTTCATAAGAGAAGAACCTCAGAGAAAGATTTCTTGACATGTGTTGAACCATGGGTATTTATGTGGCTCTCTCCTTTTGTGATGATCAGCAGTAGTTCATAACTCTTTTCACAAACATTGCAGAACAGTGTTATTAATCTAGATAGCCATTCTCAAACCCCCCCCACACACACACATCCATAAACACACAACATGAAGAAATATAGGCCAAATCATGATTGCATTAGCCGCATAATATACGTTGGTGTGTGAAAAATTATTTCCAGTTTCTGACCCTCTTCAAACTTGCAAGAGTCCACAGGGCGACAGTATGGCCACCACTGAGAATGGCTGATCTAGAAGATACCAAAAGTCTTTAGCAAAGAATCACACAAATCTTTTTAAGGAACTTAGAGTATGATGACTTTTTGCACAGGGCAACCCCTCCAGTTTCCATATTGGAATTTTACAGTGTGGTATCAGATAATTCAAAGCAGTGAATGAGTGGGGAGGGGCTTCCCCACATGGACAAGGGGCAGGTGGATACCTCTAACCACAAATACCAGAAAAAGAAGCACTCTGCATTCAACTGCCCCTGGTACACACAGTTAAAAACAATTAGGATTTTGACTTAAGGGCCTTTCACCTTAGCACCTAAATATTTTAAAATATTCACTACTCCTCCCCCCCCCCCCGATCTAGAAAGAAAGAAAGCAGAGCTGCTTATCTTTATATGTGCTGCTGCACCTTTCCTGTCCGGACACATGAACAATTTTGGCATCCATGGCAAGTAGCATGATCTCCTATGTATTCCATTTTGAAGCATGGGCAAAACTCCCACCCTAGAAAATGTGGTGTACCTCAATTTTTTTTTAAAAAAAAGATGTTTATTTAATTCAGTAGCATTAGGGACATTGCTACTTATGTTCCTAAAATGTAAGAACATGTTAATCTGTAGATTTCAGCCTCCTCTTGATTTTGATGCCTTAGGGCAAAGGTCCTGCTGCCCTGTCCTAACTCTAGCCCTGCATATAATATGACAAATGCATACATCCCATTTCAGGGCAAAGCATGCATGGAATGAGACAGCTGAAGACTTCTAGATACATGAACCAGATACATGTGCAGAAGAAAAACCAATTTATAAGTCTTGTGGTGGTATACTTTGTTGCAGTGCCTAATACTCAGCATTATGGGCTCTGAGAAACTCACTCGTTTATTTAGATATGGGGTATTTATTCCAAGCACCCAGATATGGTTGTGTGCACCATGGTTGTGTGGGGCCAGGTTTAGCTTTATAGATGGAAATAGCTGCAGTTTACAAGAGGCCTGTGGGTGGAAGGTGTGGCTTCAAATTCCTCCTCAGCCAGTATTTTGAAATTTATCACCTAACTTTTTAAAGAAAGGGTTGCCAAGCAATCTGACCCCCCCCCCTCATTTCACCCTTCCGCCTTCTTTTGAAACTCAAAGAATTTCTGTTTGGCCAGGGAAAATGAGATAATATAAAAAGTATGGCAAGCCTTATGAGAGTCAGGATTAAAAAATGTTTTCGTTAAACCATCAGGAATAGCCATTATAGCCAAATTAAAGCCAACTCACTAGTTTTACCTGGTCATTGTTTTCCTTCACATGCGGTGCTGATTGTTCCTGGTGGTTTAACAGATAAAAGGGTATATGGTAACTTGAAAGATCTGTAGCTTTATAGTATACTTTACAGCAAGTTAATATAATCCTTTAGTATACTAGTATCTGTTGCTCTTTGAAACTGCAAGTAGTATATGGGTGCAATTAAATTAATAGCCTTCTATAATTTTACAGTAATCTCAGTATTGGATGACTTATAGTACACTCGCAGTAGGAAATTAAAAGATAACAGTTATTTAGTGTTATGAACGGTGTACATGATAGCTTTTAAAATCAGATCAAATTTACTACTTATTGCAGTCTGGATTTCTTTATCTCAGATTCATAATTAAGACTTCAGATATATTTAAATCATATTTTCCCCTGGGTATTTGGGCTTATCTTTCACAAGCCATTTCTAAAATACCATGTAGATGTTCCTATATTCTACATTATGGCTATAAGCCATTGATTTCAGTAGACTCTCTTGCATGAGCAGCATTCTGACAACTTAAGATCTGTATTGAATTCATGCTGCAGATCAGGTAGAGATGGAAATGAGATATAACATTACTTTAATGTATTATGGCAACATATCTCAATTATGTGTCTATTCAGGGTGGAAACCAAGCTGGTAGACAAAACATCCAAAGGGTCATGAAAGCTGGTATTAGAGAAGGTATAATCTTCTGTGAATTGTATGCAATCTGTGGCATAATTCCATCAGTTAGTTACTCTAAACTGCCTTCTTCACCTCTGCATTGCAGAGACCTTTGTCAGATAGAACTTTCTACAAAGAACTACTCATCTGCATTTATATCTCACCTGTACAAACTCAGTATGTACACCTGTGAATACACAACTTTTCTCCTGCCCTCTGTGTCACAGCAAGCCTGTGAAGTGAATCAAGCTAAGGGAGTGTGAAAAAAACAAGATATGGATAGAATATAAAAGGCAGGCTATAGGTTAAATAAATAAATTCAATGCAGTGTTCCTGAAGTGGACTATGCAAATTGATATTATATATTGAATATTGTTTATACTCTGAATGACTACCTTTCTGTTCATAAAACATGCTTCTGTTTTAGGAACTTGAACAGTACAAGAGAAATGCCTCTAAAACCTGGAAAGAAATGGAGTTCGATTCTTAATCAAGAAGTCCTGTTTCAGCAAGATTACAACTGTGGTGCAGCATTTCACAAGTTTGAACTTTGTACATTTTGTATATTTCTAAAGAGCCCATAGATTGTCAGTGTAACATAAATATGTGTGATAAAAGGCACAGTGAACTCGACTATTGAAAACTGTGGAATATGGTGTTTAATTATTGTCATTTCTTTATGGTAGAAGTTTTTTTGTTTAAATTGGAGTATCCAATGGAGGTAAGGAAGCTCATGTTTATATATGTCTTCACAGGTTGCTGTGTAAAACCTATTAAAATTTGCTGTGCATTGGCCAAGGCAACCTTAGCTTGGTGTTAGATTATTCAATAAAGATTTTGCTACAAAATATACACATCTGGTTTATTTAATTTCTGATATTTTACATTTGCTTCCAGCACAATTTGAGATATATTTAAAAAGCAGTACATTCAAAGTAAAATTAAAAAAAAAATGCCATCCGTCAGCTGTTTGCTTGGAGCCCCCTCAGCCATGGAGGGTAAATGCAGCTCGCAATTGAGGAAAGATTAGTGGGCGAGATTATTGTTTTTTTTCCCTCCTTCATGAAGTGTCCTAGCAGCTAGATTAAGGAGAGGTGCTGCTACAGATAGTTGATGCACAGACGTGAAAGCTTGATTAAAATCACAGTGTTGTCTCCTTATCAGTGACTGGAGTGTTATGTGTGCCATTTATAAGGAGAAATAATTTTGTATTTCAGGCTATACCTTTGCAGGCCAGACAAGTCAAGTAACACATAGCAGTAAGAAATCATTTAAATGGCATTTGTAAATGCACTTATCTAGGGGAAAGCCCCATCAACAGGTCGTTGAGAAGACCCACCATATATGGCACTTCAAGTGGCATTTTATTATCTGGCAATACATTTATCTCTTATTTTAAAACTTAAAATTGCTAGAGTTATGAGTGCTGGAAGGAAGGCATATAATATTAAAAAGTCTGTTGTGAACCGGGATGGTGCCCCAGGAAAGTTTCTTTCAATGAACTGGATCCCATTAGAGAATGGACAAGGTGACACAAGTCCAGAAGAAACATTGAACTGACCTGCCAAAAGAAATATTTTAAGATAACTGTAATAATATCTAAAATAAGATGTTTTATAACCACACTTTTCTGTATATTTTCAGATAGTCTGGCCATTTGGTTGGGTACCAGAGTCCTCTTTTTGCGGCCTTTTGTTCCACTGGACATCATAGTTGTGAGTGCTTTACCGTGGCCTCTTGGCAGTTTTTTTGAAATGCAGTGTGAATGCACAGATCTCTCTCAGTGGTGAAAATGGAAATGTTTTTTGGAAGGATGTCAACTATGGAGATGAAGTTTCTGATATTTGATAGATATATCAGAGGCTCACCACAGTTCCAGAGAGGCAGAATAAATAAATAAATATAAATAAATGCAAGCCCATCAGCCTTCCTCTCAGAGCTGTACTTTAATGGTTAAGCTCCAAGGAAGAGGACCACTACTCAAGCTAAAAGCATAAATGCCTTTTTTGGAGACCCCCCCCTTGGAGGGGAAAATCTTTATTTTTCTACTGAAACCTGAGACAACCCCAGACCCAGATTTGCTTATTGCAAATTTGGCTTGCAATGTAGGATAGTACTAGTTACTTGCATCCTATCACCAGTGCTTTCCATACATACTGAACTCATGTTTGCTTCTGCCAGCAACAGTATTTGCTGAACAGAGTTAAGCAAAAGAAACAGCACTGGCAGGAAGGTTGGGATGCTTTTCTCTGCTGCCTCTTTATGGGCTGTTCACAAATGCTCCAGAACAGATTCTATGAAACACTGGAGAGTCTAGAAAAGGAGAGAAGGAGCCAGGGAGAATGGCCACCTGTTCCTTTTATGCCAGTGGAAATGGTTCCCTTGCATGGGTAGCCTGCAGTTGCAAGGAACTCTAGCTGGTCTTGGCATACTTTATAGGGAGCTTCTTTCTTTTACATATCTTCATGAAAATAACCCCCCGTGGCAGAAGCCGCCCATCTGACTTCTTTCTGAACGCAAACTAGATCTGCCATGAAACAATGACATTAATTATAGCGTGGGAGAGAGCTTGCAACTTACAGTATAATTGTGTGTGCGCGCTTATGTGCGTGTGCACACTTAACCTCCCACCCCACCCCCCAGCTAGTTCTTTTCTTTCAGGCACTTCTTCCAGAACTGCTTTTTTTTTTTTTTTTTTTTTTTTTTTGACAACACAGCCAACGTAGGTGTAGCTAAGTGCTGGGGAGTGCAAGAATGTAAAACTCTGCTTTGTCTTATCCTTGCAGGTAAGGACAATTCAGGCCACCCCAGCCCCAATGGCCTGCTGGGAGCAAGATACCCCCTAGTCCTCTGAACTCCATACTTTTCACAAGCTGCACAACCCATACAAAACACGTGGATTATGTCAAATAGCTGCTTTGTTTCAAAGATTTTTTTTAAAATCTGAAGCATCAGTTGAGATGTATGGATCTTTTAAAAACCATCTGGTATACCTTCTGTACCTGCTGTAATATAAGTTATACTTGTTAACAGGAAAAGAGCACTGGTTTTCTTTGGGTTGCTGAGACATTTTCCTGTCGCAACCCTTTGCAGCTGTTCCGTAGAAATGAAGGTTTCCAGGTCTATCCCTGCCCCAAACCATCTGGTTCACAATGTCTTGAAGATGCAGACCTACTACTACTTGGCTGGATTAGCATAACTATATTGGCTGGATCGCTCTGTTGTTTAGAGATCTGGCCTTGCGTGATCAGCACAGTCTCAGAGTGCCCTCAGAGGAAGGGACGGGTAAGTCACTTTTGAGCATTTTCTATCCAAAACACCCTGGAAAGGGTCACTCTAAGGCAGAAGAGGCTTGGCAGCGCCAATTACTATTATACGGTCAACACTGCTTTTCTTGTTTAGTACTTACCACATGTAAATGTTAATCCAGAAAACTCATTCACAACAAGGATCTCACTGGTATACTTTTGGAATGAAAAATAACTTAGCATTTTAAAAGGCGTGGGCATGTCTTCCATGCTCCTTCAAAAACAAAAAGAAAAAAAAAACATGTTAAATGCCATGTAATGTTTCCCATCATTAGTATCAAGACACAATCCAGATTCTAGGTACTTAGAGCTTCATAGAACAGTGATTAAACTGCAGTACTGCAGTCAAGACTCAGGTCATGACCTAAGTTTGATCTCAACAGGCAGAGGTAGCCTTCCATCCTTCTGCAGTCAGTGAAATCAGCATCCAGGTTTTGCGGGTATGTGTGTGTAGCCTGCATAATAAAATTGTAAACTGCCCAGAAAGTGCTGTAAATGCTACTGTATGATAAATAAGCAGCCAGCACAATTTGCTTTACTTTTACTTTGGTGTAAGACCTAAATACAGTGGTCCCCCGCCCTTTCGCGGTTCCGGTCCCGCGGTCCCGCTATATTGCGGGACCACGGGACCAGGAAAGGGCTTGAGGGAGGGGGGATCACACACCGCCCGCCCACGCCTCCTAGGAGGTCCGGGCAAGCGGCGTGCGATTGCAAAGATGCTTCTGGCTGCGGAGCCCCAGCGCTGGGCTCTGCGGCGGGAAGCGCCTTTGCCCGATCGCGCGCGGCTTGCCCACACCTCCGGGGAGATCGGAGCAAGTGGCGCGCGTTTGCAAAGGCGCTTCCCGCCGCGGAGATCCGTGGTGGTGTGCGCCTTTGCAAATGCAAGCGGTGCGCGCAATTGCCTCCCCACCCCACCCCCCACCTGCTTCTGCATATCGCGGATTTTCATCAATCGTGGGTGGGGTGGGTCCCTAACCCCCGCAATCGGCGGGGGGTTACTGTATGTACATAATAATTCTCCCACCCCAAATCAGGACTTAAATGAGTCTATAGTTTTTCTGGGCAATGCTGCTTTTCTATTCTATCAGTAGAGGCAAGATGGAATAAATTTCACCCTAGAGAGTATTTTAAGTGAGGAAGGCAGCACAAATACATTCATCCATACTAAAATAAATAGCTCCTCCTTTCTGAATGCTCCTGGCCGCTGGAGTGGGGCAAGCAGATGATATACTACGGCTATCAAAATTAGTCATGGGCCTTGTTCTTCACTGTGTAATGTAGGAGCATGGGATATGAACATTATGTCACGTGAGAAAAGAGATATGAATATACTGTTTTTCTTAGGGCAGAAATGAACATTATTGTTATAACCTATGATTGGAACTTACACTAGTGTTGGAAATACATGATATAGGCAGCCTTTTGACTTTGAGGGCAGAAACAGCCATTACAGAACACTCACAATTAGGACAGCTAAATCCTTACAGGCTAATTGTGTAGTACTGGTACACACAGGAGCGACTCTCACCTCCCAGAATATGCAAGTTAGCACCTGTTAAGCCTTCGGTATTTAACAAGTCTTACAGTGCAAGATTAAAACATTGATAGTAAGCGTGGTTTGGAGCAAGATGGTGGTCCTCTTTTCAACAGATTAATCATCTTCTGTTCTACACTAGGCACTAGAAAGAATTTCCTCATCTGTTGCAGAAAGCTGGGTTTTGACTCCCTAGAAGTATTGCTGGAATCAATTTGGGAACCAGAAAAATGAGAGAGTTTATAAGGGTTATTTTATAACCCTAAAACTGAGAGAGTATTTGAGGTTATAAGGGAAGGAAAGCTTGCACATCTTCTGTTGCTGTTTCACAGTCACAAAATGTTTCCAAAATTGGGAATACAATGTTCTCCCTTTTCTGCTGAACAGCCAATCAAATTACGTCCCAATTAATGATACAGTGGACCCTCATATAACATAAGGTTTGTATAACATAAAATCTGTACAACATAAAAAATTCCGGAGATAGGGGACAGAATTGCCTATGGGGCAAATCTGTACAACATAAAAATGGTCGCGATTAGGGATTACTCTGTTTTCAATGCATTCCTATGGGAAATCTGTATAAAGGAAAATTTGCTTAACATAATTTCATTTGGAATGAATTAATTCCTTTATACAAGGTACCACTGTAATTATGTTGATTTAGCACTGCAGAGCTGGAAGGGACTCTTTGGACCCTCAAGCCCAACCTTTGTCAAGGAGGAACAGTGTGGAATCAAACTCTATCCAGCAGTTCATCCATTATCTTTGTTTCCTCCTCTAGCTCTTCCAATTTTTCACCCGTACAGTATTTATTGGCCTGATATTACACGTGGCAGTTGCCAACCTCATCCTGCTTCTGGCAGCTGTTACCAAAACAAACATTCTTAGCAATCTTTGCCCTTTCACCTCATTGATTGCTGCCGTAATCGTCTGGCTCAGGGCTCTTGCAGACCAAGGGCCTTTCATGTTCCTGGAATTCATTGGGCCATGTTTGGTATTGCCAGACATACTGGTCAGCAAAACAAGACATTTGTGGAATCCAAAAGAAGAGACCTATATCCCAACAGTGGATGTCAACAGGATAATGAAAGAGGAGAAGGAGAAGGAGAAGGAAGGAAGGAAGGGAAGGGAAGGTTTTTCATAGGCAAGGGAAGATGGATTTTCAAAAATGTATGTAGCCCTTCCCTTCTTTCTGAGGCTCAAAACAGGGTGACGTACAGTAAAAAAAAAACTTTATTGGATTTCTGTACCTCGTTCAGTTATGGTTTTACTGTCATCACCTAACTTAAATGGAAACGGCAATTTAGCATTGACATGAACATTAAAACATTTGCATTCTCCAACTTTAAATTTAACAGAATTAGACATTGGGGCTCACTAAACAGTTAACTAATATCATTGCCTCCATTTTAAAGTAGGTCCCATCCTGGGGTAGGTCCCATCCTGGAGTAGACTGGCTGTTTCCAGGTCATTCTACTATAGGATTATCAATCAATCAAAAGCTTTATTGGCATTAAACTAAACATATAAATTCCTGATAATATAAAATAAGCACAAGCAAATTATGCTTAGGATCTTCATAAGGAGTCATCCTTACACATCACAGTAGCTAGGCCACCTCTCGGCCTTTAGGCTAAGATCAAGTGTAGCGCGTATGTACAGTATTGAAAAACAAACACTTGTTCTTTCACAATGTTAGAACTCAGGATCCTTCAATGACATTGATTGGCAGTAGATTCAGGACAGACAAAAGAAAATGCTACCTTCCTTGATGCATAACTAAATTATCGGATTATCTGCCACCATTGTTCAGAGATCCTCTCAAAACGTACAGTAAGGCAATCATAGATTGCCAGTTAATTTAACACATTCATCTTACCATAGATTAAAATATCATCTGATGAGAAAGCAAAATCTATTCCAGGGCCGGCACATCCATTAAGGCGAACTAGGCAGTTACCTAGGGCGCCAAAATGGAGAGGGGACGCTGGCCAGCCTGCTGCCCCCTCGCCGCCACCCCGCTGCTGGCCACCGCCGTCCCCCCCACCGCCCCTGCGCCCATCGCCGCCCCCGTGCTGCCCCGCCACTCCGCTGCTGCCGCTGACCACCTGCCACCCCCTGCCCCTGCCCCTCCCCCACCGCCACCCTCCCCACCCCTCGCCCCTCACCTAGAGCGCAAAAAAACCTAGCGCCGGCCTTGGATCTATCTGATACAGATCAGAGAGATATATTATTAGCCCTGACCTCTCCACTGTCACATGGAACACCAAAATGTGCCTGTATGAAGTGAGGGAGGCTTTTGTACCCAGTTAGGGTCATCAGCAGAACCTTGATACCACATGACTCCCTGACTGAAGAGAGCTGTAATTATGATCAAATAAGTTCTTCTCTTTGAGGCATTTCCAAGGAGATTTTTTTCCTGTTCATCACAGGAGAACTTTTGTCTGATCACAATCCAAGTCTTATTCTTCTTCTTGTAGTTCTATGATTCATCATAGCACTTGTGGTTATTTTGGTTACAAACTATTCTGGTTATCCTAGTATGTGTCAGATTAAGAACACCAAGTGATGCTATTTCTTGCCAGCACGCTGGCACATCAGTCTTTGTGCTGAAAGGTCACAAGAAAGGGACACTTCTTTCTCTGTTCTAGAAGTCACCCTGGTTAGTGTTTTCTTTTCGGATATAATAATTATATTTGAACCCAAATTTTCATGGGGATGTCATATTATGAAATTCCTTCACTGTCTAGCAGAGTCAAGGTAATCAAAATTTGCCATTACAGAACATGGAGACTGTTACTGGCAGAGGGTCAAACCATGATCCCGAAAGTTTATCTTCTCTCTTCCGTAGAAAGTCTTAAAGCCACTGCATCTCCAGCGTCAATGACTACAACAATCACATAGATCAGGAAAGCTTTGGATCTGCAAGCCCCTTGTGTGTAGTTCCCATACCCACCTTTTGGTGTGATCTAGCTGTATTTTGGGGGAAGTATCTTATAAATTCATACAGACTATAGGGACCACTCATTTTTTGTAAACCAGATTGGTTTTGCAGATGAGACTTCCTGGTAGCATTTATATCAAATAAAAACACCAACAGTACATAATGTATTTACCTTATGAGTCCACTCCCAGCTAGGGCACCTGCTACATTAAGTAGTACCGCTGCTCCATTGACCACATGAGGATTTTGAATAACACCAAGCAAAGTAAGTGTAAGCAGTTCACCTAGTATATGAGGTACCAAAATTGCAGCGAAGAAATATCCAAAGCGAGAAACCTCTGGGTAAAATCCTATTGTCCTGCATGAATAAAAACAGCTTTCTTGAAAGAGAGACAATAGCTTTTATTACCTGCATCTCACCTCACAAACAAGTCAACCTCTTATTTACTTACTTAATTCACACCCTGCCCTTCTTCCAGTAAAAGGACATAAGGAGGCATGCACCAGTTTTAAAGATACTGTGTGTGTGTGTGTGTGTTGTTACAGTTGTGACCGACTCTTTGTGACCCCATGTCCATGGAGTTTTCTTTGCAGAAATACTGGAGTGGCTTGCCAGTTCCTACTCCAGGTGCCTACAGCACCTGGTATTCCCTGGTGGTCTCCCATCAAAGTACTAACCAGGGGCAACCCAGCTTAGCTTCCGAAATCAGGTGAGATCAGATGTGCTTAGGGCATCTAGGCAGTACTCCTTTTCAAAAATTTCAGTGTTGCAAGGCTTGGGCAGTTATTTCACGTCCTACCTTGTTCCGCGGTTACGTTTGTACCATGACAGCATTGTTCGTGGTTACGTGGTTTTGTCCCTGTTCAGTCCCTGTTTCCGTTTACTCACGGGTGTGATTACTTGTCTTGTGAAAACTGTTACTTCACGGTCTTGTTCTGTGACAAATTCTGAATTTGTCTTTCTTAACCATTTTTTAAAATATCGTAAATAACTTTTTCAATATTTCCATTTACTGGTCCTCTGGGATTTACATGTCAATGCTACAGAATTTCAGTACTGTACTTTCTTTAATAAACATTTGCAGTGCATGGTGTTTCCCATAAGGAAACTAATGTTGAATGCCGCTTCAGCCGCTGACCACTAGGTGGTTGTTGCATGACAGTTGTTACCACACGGTCCCTTGTCTTGGAACAGCAACCGGGAACTAACCGTGACAAGAGAATTCCCCAGCCCAGGGGCAGGTATGGCTTGTCACACTCTGTTCCCGGTTCTGGGGGGCGTGGTTGAGACCACTTTTTAATGTCACGCTATAGATTTGAAGAGTTTTTTGTACCGGTCCCAAGCGGGACAGCAAGGAGGGATGAACGGGACGTGAAGTAACCGCCTTGGAGTTTAAAACCCAATTAAAAAGGAAAATTTGCACCTGTTTGGAGAAAACCTGACTCATGGAGCAGGAAATTCCAATTTATTGAGCAAAACAGGTCAATCAGTAAAAACAAAATATGACATGTGCATATTTTCAAACAGTAATTAGAACAGGGCAGCAAACATGCAACCTATCAGTCACATGCGGCTGCCAGAGGCCTAAAAGTCTGTCCCAATGTACCTTGCTCCCCCAGCACCCCTATGCATCCCCATTACTTGTAGAACTGCACACATTACAAAAAAATTTAATTTCTTTTTTTAATGTTTGGTTCAAAATATTTTGATTCAAAAAGTCTCATTTCGCTCCTTAGAATTATTTGCCAGGTTTCAAGAGATTCCCAGCCTATCTGCATTCTCCAAAGCCCCGACCCCAACCCCACTCCATTAAAAAGTGGTCACCAGAGGGTGGAATGAGGATTCCTCAGTAAAACACCACTTTGATATGAAATAAGTTGGAGGAGTAGGAGGTGAGGTAGCTGTCCATGATCCAGGAATCAGGATGTTTGGAAGAAGTTTCTTCATGAGTGTGGTTTTAAAAATGTAATTTCTTCGTGTTAGTCAGAAATGATGTGCTTCAAACAGAAGCGTAGTTAGAGTTTGAAGTGCCCGGGGTCAAAATCAATTTTTGAGCCCTCCCCCCCATGGCAACCATGTCTCACCCACCCAGCATGGCCCCTGCGCTCTTGCTCGGCCACTCCCCAGCAGGATGGGTGCTGCCTTCACCCTTCCTGCAGCGTCGGGCGGATGGGTGGGCGGATGGAGGAGGAGCGCCATGGCTGCCACGCCCAGGGAGGCCCCAAGCACTGAGGGCCAGCCCACCGAGGCCACCCGCAGGCAGCGAAATCAGGCACCGGGTCCAGTCCAAAAGCACACACTGCTGCCAGCCCCGGAGAAGCCCCGGGCCCAAGCCTGCTTGCCAGCAGCGCCCCCCCCGCACCCCCCAGCTGAGAGGCACGCTCCCCCTGGATAGCGCCTCTCCTCCTTTCCCCCAACTAAGGATTGCTAAGCCTTAGCCGGGGGAAAGGACTGCAAGCAGGAGGGCGCACGACTTCCTCCTCCTCCTACCCCTCCAGGCACCACCACCCCGATTGCTGCGCTCTGGGCAGATGTACCCTCCCCATCCCAGATACACCCCTGGCTTCAAAATGGAGCAGCAGCAGAGGTGCAGAAGGTGCATCTGCCATTGTACTTACCAATACATAAAGGTACTAAAAAGTGCAATGCTGAGGACACTGAAGGGCAGAAAGTGCACTATGTAGGCAAACAACATCTGCCATTTCTCATATAAGCCGTTTTTACTTTCTTGATCTCCAACAGCCCGCAGGGCAGGAACTGAAAAGGATACAAAAGAGAACAAAATGGATTCCCATGGATTCCTTGCAGCCCTCAGAGCCCCCTGACATACTCCACTTCCTTAGCCTCAAAAATTATTTTGCACCCTCAATTGGGAAGGTTTAGATACATGCAGTACATCCCAGAACACTTTTATGCGTGGCCTTCTTTGTGATCTATTGTGCAGTACCACAGCTTCTAAAAAGTAAGTAAATAAATAAATCTCAATGTGTTAGGTTAAATATTTGTCTGGTTTTTAAGGAGGGGGAAATACAAAGCTCTCTCCTTCAGAGTGGGAGAGCATGGTGAGATAACCCAGAATAAAACCTTTCCCAGGTTTCTATATGGCAAGTAATGTATATTCTATATGACCCAATCTGTGAGTGGATGGTCATACAATTATATCGTTTGCACAAGGAGCTGAGATATTATTATTTTTTCTAAAAGAATCTACCTTCCTGTGGCTTTCTCACTTCCATTCCTCAACTAAGCCCCAGAAAAGTAACTGTGGCAAGTAAGGATGAGATTTGGGGTTTTGATTTGGTTTTTGGAGTACATATCTCATAATTCTCCTTTCTGGACGTTCTACAGGATAGGCACACACCTAAATCTGGCTTACAGAAGCTAAATGTAACTTGCCTGAGAGAAGGGCCTAAACTGGAAGCCCTTGAGGCCTAGCTAGGCCTAGTTCCAATTAGCGTCCTATTAACAAAACAAGAAACTCCCAGCCAGCACTGAGGCAGGAACAAGAAGCTTGGGTGGAGCTAGACCTCAAATCATAAAATCCTACATTTAGGACTACAGCAAGGAATTAAACAAATATGGAAGGAAGAATAGGTTCTCCTCGCTGTACTAATTTAGCAACTGTAGCTGTTCCAAAATTTTGGTTTCCAGTTTGAAACAATTGTCCTAATTTGCTTCCTGAAATTTTTAGGACTTTCAAATGGTTAGGCTTGACCCTTCAGTGCACAGCCTACACCACCCTCACCAACAATTACATATGTGAATCACTAGGAAAATGTTCATGAACAGGCTACTGCAATTCCACAATAAATCTTTATTTTAATGCCTGGTATGTTTGACTCAGTATATCCTTGTACACCCATTACAATTATTAATAGATCACAGAACACTTACACAGGGCTAGAGCGTTGAGAATTCCTGTATATGGTACAGCAGCCACAAATTGGTAGATCAAACCTATCCGGTCCTGCATGGCTCCTTTGAGAACATCATGGTTCACTCTCAAAATGAAGAATGCCACAAAGAGGCCAAAAAATAGATTTTGGGAAATCCGCATTATAATACCAGTCTTATCCCTGGAGAAATTCTTCATTGTCCTCCTGAAGAAAGTGAAGAACAAATTCGGGATTTTTCTGTATACAGTATGAGTATAAGACTATATTTCTTTGTCAAAAATTGTTAGACAAAAAATCCAGGGTCATCTTTTGCACGGAAGCAAGCCAAGGAAAGAACCTTCAAGTTGCAAAACTGCAACTTTGGGCTGGAATAGCGGGAAGCATCATATGGATGGGCGCATCTTACAGATGAAAAAAACGGTACTTTGCAGACAAAGCTACGTCTAGAGGCAGACATTATGACTGCAATAATGGAGGAACAAAACCCCACCCCCTCTGTTTTCAACAAACATAAGGTCTTTTACCCCACCCTGCTAGAAGCTAACACAGCCCATTACCTGGCTGTGATTAGAAAAGGACTTCTATTTTTCTCCATCTCCTTACTCCACCCTCTTTCCTTTTTCAGTACCTTGCCTGACTGACTGTGTTGGTACCTTCAACACTTCGTGTATGTTTGTGTGCTTTGGGAAGGCCCTAATACAGATTCAGTGGTACCCCGACTTACGATGCGCCTAAGGTATAAGAAAACTGACGTATGACCGGAAATCCGCTGGCGGTTTTCCTTGGTGCTTTACGAGTGAAAGATAGCGTTTCTTCAACTTACAAAGGAAACCTTTCTTAATGTCTTTGAACAACCGAGGCAAGCAGTGGTGGCTGTGACTGCCGCTTGCCTCGGTTGCTCGAAGACATTTTTTTAAAAAATAAACCCGCTCCTTCTCCCACAACCCACCTGACTGGGGGGGGGAAAGGAGCGGGTTTTTAAAAATGTCTTCAAGACAAGTGGTGTTGGCAGAGCCATTCCACGACCATTGCTTGCCTGAAAGACATTTTAAACAACCCGTACTTTTCCCCTCAATGCGCCCGGTTGGGGAAAGGACGCGGCAGGTTGTTTAAAATGTCTTTGAGCCACCAAGGAAATGCTTCCTTGGTGGCACAAAGACATTTTAAAGGACCCATTGCTTCTCCCTCCAAATTGGGCACATTGGGGGAGAAGTGGCAGGTTGTTTAGAATGTCTTTGAGCCACCAAGGAAGCACTTCTTCAGTGGCTTGAAGTCATTTCAAACAAGCTGTGCTTTTCCCCGCAACACACCCAATTGGGGGGTGTTTAAACAAGCAGCAGCTTGTTTAAAATGTCTTTTAGCCACTGAGACAAGCACTTGGCTCGGTGGCTAAAAGACATTTTTAACAACTTGCCGCTTCACCCCCCCCACACACACACTGGGCACATTGGGGTGGAGAAGCAGCACGTGGTTTAAAATGTCTTTAGCTGAGGGAACCTCTTGCCTCAGTGGCTAAAGACATTTTAAACCACCCACCACTTCTCGCCCCCCAATGTGCCTGTTGTGTTGGGGGGAGCTGTAGGTTATTTAAAGCAGTTTCCCATGGGAATGCATTGAAATCCGTCCCTCCAGAATGGATTAATTGACTTTCAATGCATTCCTATGGGAAACCGCTCCCTGACATACGAGCTAACTGACTTAAGAGCATGCACTCAGAACTGATTAATCTCCTAAATTGGAGTTCCACTGTATTTGATATAATGGCCAGAATCTTTATGGGGATTTATGCATGATTACCGTAACCTGGAGCTGTGAATTCCTGCTCATTAGCTAGTCACTGCTTGCATTCTTCATCACCTACCAGTCATGCAATTTAACATGGGGCCAAGTATATGATCAGCCAGTCATTAATTGATGACAATTTGCAATTTACACCTACATCTATATAAGCCCTGATAAGCTTCTGGGCAACATATTGAAATTACAGGCACCTGTCCATGCTTGCTTTGAGAGAGACTAGACACCTGAGAACTTGGACCTCAATATCCTAAGTCATCACTCACATTAAAAGAATCCGTAACTTGCACAATGCACTAGGGGACTCCTCGCATTTAAAGGGTATTGGTGGCAGCTCTTTCACACGGCACTTGGATTCCTCAATAGACTCCAACATTCTGAGAAATACGTCTGAATGTTTGTAGGCAGAAGAAATTGTTTGCACTCTGCTGTAGGTTTCTAGTTGACGCTCCTGGCTTTGAGTGTCGACTGATGTGAGATCCACTGCAGAGTTAATCAGAAATGTTAGTCCATGACTTACCTTCTCTAGGAATACAACATGCATTTTTCATTCCAGCTCAGTCAGTAGAAATACAAAGAAATTAGCATTTGTCCATCTAGTTCAGTGTTGTCTGCACTGTCTGGTAGGTGGCTGTCTGGAGCTTCAGAGAGGAGCTGTCAGCTAAACCTGGGACATTCAAATGCAAGGCATTTTTATGAAAATATTTAAGTTTTTACACTGTCCTGATAGAAGTCCTAAGTTGCAGGAAAGTATTTTATTGGGTTTGTCTTGCATTTTTGTATAATATCAGAGCTGGCCACTAGAGGAGACCCGGTACAGAAGACTTGAACAGTTCCTTGTATGTTTCTGGCTTGCAAGCAATGCACACTCAAGAACATGCAAATAATGTGGAATGCAACAAATTACCTGCAAGATCAGAATGGTAATGGCAACCTGGTTGCTAAGAAGCAATACTTAATGCAGTGAGTTTCATTTTTCTTAAAAGCTGAGTTATTATTATTAAAGCAGGAGTTGTGTTTCTGAACAGTTTAAAAATGCTTACCATAAAAATCAAAAGGACTAGAATGTTCAGGACATGTGTAGCCGCAGTCACTGAAGAATGTGATCATGTCTGATGGGCCTCCACAAAAAATCAGTTCTCCAAAACTCATAATGCAAATTTTATCAAATATCTAAGCAGGAAACAAAAAACAAACAAACAAAAACAAAAAAACCATTAATATGCATTCTTCTCATAAGAAGAATAAAGTATTGGAAAATTGAGTTCATAATAACAGAACATTATCTCCATGTCAGAGAGTTGCATTGGAGTTCATCTTCAACGTATCTGATAAATAAAACCTCTCTCAATTTCTGTGTTGCATTCCTTCAGTGGCTGAGGTAGTAGCCATTTTGTTTGTGGAACTCGCCACACAATACCCTGGCATCCAGGAGTCACAGATTTTTTAAAGGTATTGATTTTATTCTGGAAGAATAGAATGAAAGCTGAAAAGTGGATGTACCTCGGATGTCAATGCTTTCAGTCTTTCACCATCAGCTGGTATTGCATCCCACCTATATCACCAGATGCACTGCCAGCCAGGTAATTAATTGTATCAGTTGTGGTTCACATCAGACCTCTGATAATGATTCTATTGAGCTTTCACACAATCATAGAATAATGAAGTTGGAAGAGACCTATAAGGCCATAGAGTCCAATCCACTGCTCAGTGCAGGAATAGCTGTTAGAAGATATGCCAGGTGGTTGTCTAAATTCCATTTGAACGCTTACAGCACTGGAGCATTCACCATCTCTCAAGGTAATTGGGTTTTCCTGATATCTAACCTAAATCTGGCTTCCTGTAACTTGAGCCCATTGTAGCTTATTCTGTATCTTGGGATGACCAAGAACGGATCCTGCCCCTCCTCTGTATTATAGCCTTTCAAGTACAGTAATACCTCGGATAATGAATGCGAACTGAAAGTTCTGGGAATAGGGATGTTTCAGATAACAATTTTTTCCTATGGGCTGTCTCAGAGAATGGTGTTTTTTTTCATAATGCTTTGTGAAAAAAGTCTACCAGGATGCATTGCAACCCCCCCCCAAAATAGTTTGTGGAGGGGTGGGAGGAGTTGGAGCAGGTTTTTTTAAATCATGCTTTGGAGCCATTCTGAACATATTTTGCTGAGGGATTTGGATCTTTTGAACTTGGAAAGGTAGGGAGCTGAGGTTTCCTTGCTTTCTTTTGTGTTTTTGCATTGGTTTCTATTGCACTTTTGGCAGAAACAACCTGGCATTTGTTTTGGAGCTAGCTTTTATTCATCTTTGCACTGCTTTTCATTGCACTTTGGGCGGGAACAAACTGAGGGTAGCCTTGCTGCTTTCTTTTCTCCATGTTTGCAATCTTTTCCAGGCAAGAATGGGCTAGGTTTCTCTTGCTGTGTGTGTTTGTTTATGTTTGCTTCCCCCCCCCCATTGCATTTTTGGTGGGAACAGTCTGGGGTAGTCTTGCTGCTTTCTTTTCTCTATGTTTGCATTGCACTGCAGGGGGGTGTTCTCTCTGTGTGTGCGTGTTTGTGTGTGTTCCAGCACTTCATGCTTTTAAACTGCACTTTGTAAAGAGGTCTGGGGGAGACTGCTTTTTGCCTTTTTTCAGACCTCCGGAATGGATTAATCGGTTTCTCATTCATTTCAATGGGAAACCGCATTTTGGATAGCAATTTGTTTTGGTAACAAGGTGACTTGCAGAACGAATTATAATTCATTATCCGAGGTACCACTGTACTGTATTTGAAAGGTGCTGTCACATGCCCAGTTCCTTCAGTCTTTCCTGTCCCCTAATCATCCTTGTTGCCTTCCTCTGAATTTGTTCCAATTTGTCAGCATCCTTTTTGAAGTGCATTGTCTACAACTGGACACAGTAGACATGATGAGGCTTCCCTGTGCCAAATAGAGGGGAACTATTACCTTGTGAAATTTGGAGACTACACTTCTCTTATTGCAGACTAAGACATCATTTGCCATTTTTGTAGCCACATTACACTGTTGGCTCATATGCAGCTTATGATCTATGCTAATTTCAACATCCTTCTCACTCATAGTATTGCTAAGCCAGGCATTCCCCATCTTGTAACTACTGTATGTGTTTGGTTTCTTTTTCATAGGTGCATTACTTTGCATTTATCCATACTGAATTTCATTCTGTTGTTTTCAACCCATTGGTCAAGCCTATCTAGATTCATTTGAATTTTGTTTCTGCCTTCTGTCTTAATTGAGTGCTACATCTCCCTGTTTTATCTGGGCTGAACTTTGTTACACCAAGCTGGCATATTTGTCTACAGAATATCATAGCAACATGACTGTAGTTCATAGTGTTTGCATACCCCAAATGGTTCCTGATACTTTTCGCTTTAGATTATCCCATCCTAATTATTTAGCATGCAGTCAGTGACTCTACTAGCATAAAGCAGGAGCCAGCTAACAGCAATCTACACCACTGATGCACACCCCTCCCCATAGTAAAACAGCAAACCCACTAAAGTATGGATGGATGGATGGATGGATGGATGGATGGATGGATGGATGGATGGATGGATGTGCATACGTATGTACATACAGGGGTACGTTGTATAAAGGAATTAATTTGTTCCAAATGAAATTCTGTTAAGCAAATTTTGCTTTATACAAATTTCCCATAGGAATGCATTGAAAACAGTAACCGCTAATCGTGACCATTTTTATGTTGTATGAATTTGCCCCATAGATGATTCTGTTAAGCAAATTTCCCCTATCTCCATAATTTTTTATGTTGTACAGATTTTATGTTATACAAACCGTTTGTTATATGAGGGTCCACTGTGTGTGTGTGTGTGT
>JAHTLZ010000275.1:7341405-7408317 GCA_023846285.1 Phrynocephalus versicolor | reverse complement strand
TATGTATGTATGTATGTATGTATGTATGTATGTATGTATGTATGTATGTATGTGCCACCTGTCTTCTCAAAGAACTTTTTTATTCTGTATGCAACAGAATAAACGCAATTGTAAATCCACAGTAAAAATTGCCAAAGAAAAAATATCAGAAAAGAAGCAGCCCTCCAAAGAAACAATTTAGCAAATACTGTAGGAAGAATGGCAGTACAATCACTAACACAGTTTATGAAACTTTCTTCTGATACTTTGTGTCCCGTGAATGGATATGTGGCTGAAAAAGTAGATTGTACTCAATGAAAGCAGGAAGTTCACGATGAAATTAATTTATTAGTCTGAAAGGAGCCACAATCTCTTTTATTATTGTTGTTCCTGAAACAGACTAGTGCAGTTACCTGTACAGAAGCCTTGTCGCACACTGGTTGAACTGCTCTGTAGCAGCCAAAACTGTCCTCACAACCTGAGGTTCAATCCCAGGTAGACGGCTCATGGTTGACTTGGTTTCTGTCCTTCCCAGGTTGGTAAATTGAGTATCCAGCTTGGTGTTGGCGGAGGGAGGGAGGAGGAAATGTATACTAAAATCTCTCCTAATTATGTTCATAATTAAATTGTAAACTGCCCAGAGATTGCTTTAAGTACTGAGGGGCAGTATATAAGCAGAACATTTTGCTTTGCTTTGCTTTGCTGTAGTGGTTGTGATTGAACTATACAGGAGACAAGGGCAGTATTTTTATTGCTCCTTACCTGAAAAAGTTCTGAGCGGGGCTGGTGGATTGTAATAATCACAATCCTTCCTTTATGAGCAAGTTCTGAAAGCAGCATCACAATCTGGTTGGCGGTCATGCAGTCCAGACCCGTAGTTGGTTCATCTAGCAACATAACTTCTGTGAAAATGAGAACAGCAGATCTTAAGCTATCACAAGGGGATTTCAAAGTGGTATTATTTCAGCCTGGGTCAGTTCCATAATAGGGAAGGGCTGCACACTTTTCCCTTGCAAGCTGTGCTGCAGCCAAGTCTCTGTTTGCAGTCTAAGGCTGATACTTCACGTCCATCTCATCGCTGTTCGTGGTCCCGCTGTTCGTGGGACCGGTATGAAGTAATCTAACCGCACGTCCATTGCGGGACAAGGGGAGTCCATCCCGACCACACCCATTGAACTGTGATTTAAGTGGGATGAGAGATTCCCCTCCCTGGCCTTGGGAATCTGTTCATCATGCTTTTCGTTCCAAGATGAGTGCCCGTGAGGTAAGGCTTGTCACGCAATGTGCCATTCTCCATCTAGTGGCAGGAGTGTGAAGTGCCATTCGCCAGTACATTCCCTATGGAGTCAGCAAGGCAGTGCATAGAGATTAAAAGACAAATGCCTCAATCTTAGCTCCGTAACGCATTGAAGGCAAGGCTTCGGAGAATTGAAACATCGAAAAACGGAAGGTCGGGCCAAAAAAAAGGAGAACAAAGGCATGGAATTTCACATCTCATCACGGAATGAGGACGTATGGTAACAGTCATGCCGGTATCATCCATCACGCCCGTGCGTACATGGGAACAGGAACAGAACCGGAAGAAGACCACGTGACCACAACCGACAACAACATGCAATGAACTTCCTCCCAGGACGAGAATGGACATGAAGTAACCATCTGAGTTGGAATCCGACAGGTTCATATAGCTGGCTCAAGACTGAGTCAGCCTTCCATCCTTCCAAGGTTGGTACTCAGCTTGATGGAGTAGGAGGCAATATGTAGCCTACATAATTAAAAAGTGTAAATTGCCCAGATAGTGCTTTGAGTGCTGCGGAGTGGTATATATGTGGCACACTTTGCTTTGCTTTCCATCTGTTTACATCCCCATCATCAACTAAATTTAGCCACAAAATATCCTATGGTGAACACACACCACTAACACTGAGTAGAAGAAAAAAATTCCTAGAGGGAGCATTTAATAGAGCAACAGAGGAGTTTTAATCCCCCATTCTTTAATTCTCCTCTGCAAATGCCTTCTTGTCTCTGAATTGAGATTAGCTAACAGAAACCACTTTGGAACATACTGTATATTTAGAGACATAATGGATAGTTCTGTCCTGCCTAGACTTTTCCTCCCCGTTCATTCATCAGCCTACTTATCCTTTCAGCTACTCATTTGTAGTTTAGAACTAAAGAGTTGAGAATGACTTCCTACAGACTTCCGGCTGGGATATTTTCATAATTGCCTCATTATCTCAAAATGGAAAATTTTCATAATGGCTTCATTATCCTTGAAAATTGTACTCAATTTTAATAGCAGTGTTTAGTTTAGAATAAATAGTCTAGAGTCATTTTGGAGTAGGATTCATAAGATCAGTTTTGGGTACCAAAACACCTGTACTCCAGCCCAGTCTAATAGTTTTCACTGGTTGGGAAAAGATGGCAATTTGTCCTCCTGCTTTTCCCCAATTCAAGGTGCACAGTTCCCATGACTGGCCAATTTTTGCATCCATCCAGGACAGGAAGACCTACAAGTGTCTTTCTGTAGAAGTAAAAATACAAGAAGTATAAACTAAATAACTAAGAACTCATGATAACTGGAATCAGCTGTGGGAAGCGGCAGAGGCGTAGCTAGAGTTTGGAGCACCCAGGGACAAAGTCAGTTTTTGCACCTTCTCCTTCCCTCCAACCATGTCTCATCCACCCAGAAATGGGGGGCAGATCCTGGGGGCACAGTGGGAGAGGGGAAGAAGGGTTTCTCCTCATGCCCTCTTTGTGGGTCGCCTTCCAGTTAAGCTCCTGTGCAAACCGCACAGTGTGCGGATAGTGCCAAGCAGGTAATGTGTTTTTTTCCCCAGCATCACCTCCGCAGCACGCTTCCCCCTCCTCCTTTCCCCCAGTTAAGGCTTGGCGATTGTTAGCCTGGGGAAAGGAGGAAGCAGGCAATGGGATGTTTTTTCCAAGCAGCACCTCCGCTGCACACTTCCCTGTCCTCCTTTCCCAGGGCTAGCAATGCCAAGCCTTAGCGGGGGTGGGGGGAAGGAGGAGGGGGGAGCAATTGACAGAGACACTGCTTGGGGGGGGGAAAGTCTGCTTCCCTCTCCTCCTTTTCTGCTGGCGGGATGGCACAAGCCTTCCTCCTCCTGATGCCCCTCTAGGCACCCCCAGATTGCTGTGTGCCCCGGAGAAAATGTACTCTTATGCCCCTCCCTAATTACGCCAGTGGGAGGTGGGTGTATCTTCACTGTAAACATCACTCAAAAGAGCAGATCCACCCACAATGAGTGCTGTTGCCCTGCTGGAATCAAGTAATATACCATGAATGCTACAACATGTGGGTGCTTCCATAGCCAGCCTAATCAGACATGGTATATGGGTACAAGCAAAACTCGACTATTATTTTACTGCCTGAGGAAGGACAGAAAATGGCATTCCACCCTAGTTATCCATGGTGAAGTATGTTTTGCTAAAAGCCAGACAAGTTATTCGGGCACTTGAGAGAGGAAAATCTTACAACCACCTCCTCCCACCTTCTTACTAAAAAGCCAATTTGATAGCTAACAATTACTGTCTTGGTTGGCAGATCTGCTACCTGAAGTGTCTGCCCCATCCTACCTAAAGATAAGTCTGTTAGCTCTTCAGTGAGCAGAAAACCCATTACCCATGCAACATGGGAGCGGGCCACGCACAAGCAGCCTGCAAAGGTAATACTGAAATTGTACCAGAAGATCACAAGGAGATGGACTGAGATCTGACTCCAGCCTTTGAAGGACTGTTGGGAAGACCATTGAACCAGCAGCTCCTGATCTCCCTTAGCAAGAGCTTTCCAAGCTGTTCAGAGGACAGGCCTGTTATTGAAAGTAATTTGCCTAAATTGAGGATTTTGTCATCACAAATCCCATCAGCAGCCAAGCTGAGATTGCAGCTCAGCTTGCGCGAAACATCTCTGCCAGGTATGGAAGGGCATCTCTGGATCTTAATCACTCTTGTTCGATTGAACCTCTGGGACAGATGAAAAGTTCTATCGGAAAACGTTGCGGGGAGGTGGGTAGTAGATGGGTGTACCAAGTGACAGTCTAATAAAAAAAGGACAGAGTATTTGTTTTGTTCCAAAAGGCTCGGTCCCACACTCACTGGGATCTTGTAATAGCTGGGCTGCAATTGAAACGCGTCGCCTCTCGCCATCAGAAATCCCATGAAAAATACGGCTTCCAATTACAGTGTTAGCAACAGGACTGAGACTCAGCTCAGCCATGACAGCTTCCACCTGCAATAAAATAAAACAAAACAAAATAAAATACAGGGACAATTCAGGATGAACCTGAGGTGGCTATTGCCTGCCCAGCTGTTGCTCAAGCATCCTTTAAGCTCCCTGTCTCTACATTTAAAGCTTCACAAAATGCTACTGAAAGATGAAAGTCTTTAAAATGCTATGGAACAAAATGTAGCTGAATGAATCACTCAGCTATTACCTGACCAGGGGGACCTCCATAGGGTTGCAATTTCAAGGAAATAATGCAGTGAGCTGGGAGCTGTATGGGCCTCATTTAAATCTCTCATTAGCAATATGTTCATTAGATACCCTAGCCAAATTATTACTTCTCTGTCTTGGTTCTATATACAATCTGCTGCAGCGAATGATGATGCTGACCTGTCTTTCAGAGTTTATGAAAGTAAGAGCTGTGAAATGCTTGAAACAGGCTAAAATCCAGTAGGAATTTGACTTAGTCGGTTATGTGTGTGTGTGTGTGTGTGTGTGTCTGTCTGTCTGTCTGTCTGTCCATAGCTATGTAAATTCCATTGATTCAATGAGCATTCTCTAGTTGTGGCTTACTAGTGGATTTTGGCCATGCAAAGTGCCATAGAAATGTTATGCATTTTTATAATTCGTCAGAGTCCAAGGAAAAATTCTATATAGTCACCCCTTTAAAAGGAAATAATATTTCTATCTAAAATGAAACAAGATCTTGAACCTGCTAAACAGGGCCATTCTAGATGCAATATGGTTTCCTGACCCAATACCATACAATCCTTGTATTTGGATGCCTTGACTGCACCATGCACCTTAGCCAGACCTTAATCTACCTTAGGTGACCCTATTTAGTTAGATCCTGGCCAGTGTGATTTGACTTTCTTGCCAAGCCCTGATGCCTGTCTCCTATACGACTGACTTGATTCCCTAAATTAGCCTGTTGCTTCTGCCTACTGCATGGTAGAAGATGCTGTCCCACTCTCACCAGTATGAAGGTCAGATTTAATTGGCAGTCCAGTCAGTTTCTGTATGTAGAATGGAGGAGAAGGAGTGCCATCTTGTCTGCTGCATCAGGCAGCAAACTGTCTTTGGCTGCCTCTGTGTTAGAGGCAAAGCAGATATCCAGCTTGGAAAGCTGCTTTTTCAAATGCAACAAATTACTGTTCATTCCCTTCTTGAAAAGCGATTTATTATTGTCATTGCACTCTTAGGAAAGCAATTTGTTATGTTAGTATTTTCGCCCTTTGTTACTTTTTGGTTTTTTTCTATTACCTAAGAGGAAACTTGATACTGATAAAATAGCATAAAAACTCACTATCAAAATGCCTCTAGAATGTATGTAAATACTCACTAAAAGTAATTTTTAAAGTAAACAAAAATGTTACTTTTTATACCAATGAAATATTAAATTCCTATTCATTACATTTTTGAACTGTAACTTTCTTAAACCTTGATCAGTGAAAAAGTAATTAGTTGCAAGCAATAATTACTTGTAACGTCTTGCTTCTTAGCTATTGACTAGCAGTGGTGATAGTGGCAGAAAAAGTGGAAGAAACTGGAGCCAATTGTGAGCAGCGTTAGAAATGGCAGGCAAAAGCAAAGGAAGATATCAATAGCTCTTGTGAGTTTTTCAGGCTGTTTGGCTGTATTCTGGAAGTTTTTCTTCCTGATGTTTCACCAGACTCTGTGACCGGCATCTTCAGAGGGCAAGGAGCTCAAGGAACTAGAAGTTTCCTCTTTCCCACAACTTAAAAAAAACCCAGTCTCACTCACTCTATACCCCAGAGCACAGAGAGAACTCCCGAAACACTCACAACAGCTATCAGATCCAGGCTGTGAAAGCCTTCGAGAATACATTGAAAATATCAATCATTCTCTCCCCCATTAACAGATACCTGTACAACCTCTGATTTGCCAAATGTTTTAATTTAGCAGTAGTGTACTACTTCCAGATCCTCCCCATGCATGTTTGCAATCCTGCGCACAATTCAGTTAAATCTCATTGACTTTAAGGTAAATCTACTGCCAAAAAATGCCCTTCATTAGACTCAACCAATTTGGCAGAGCTTGAAATTATTACTTGTGGAGGCTCAAGTTCAGAAAATCACCACCGTCAGCGTGGCCACTCCAATTCTTTTGTAGTCAAAAAAGTATAATTTTTACACATTCTACCAAATAGCCATAAAACAGTGTGCAAGTGTTCAGGCTCCATTAAAGCAGCAGCATCCACAATTGTGACCTTCAGACTCCTGAACAAAAAAATACTTGCCCCACTCTCCTGTGTAATTTCAGTTGCTCCAGGTGGAAATTTGATGGTGCTTTTCTTCCAAAAACAGTTTGAGTTTCTATGAAGGGTTTTAAACATCCTAACGATGTGGATTGGAACACTTTTTTAAAAAAAGGTTGAAAGCCTTCTACAAAAATGATTTTACCCACAGTATAATGCAGATTAAAAGTTTTAAAATACATACCTTCTTTTTTATAAAATCGCTGGAGTGCTTCTGGAGCGATAGCATGGCAATGTAAGTCAAACATTCTTCTATGGTGAGGTAGCTTAATAAGGTCTCGTTCTAAAAGAGAGAGAGAGAGAACAGGCCAAATGAAGCATCATTAATTTGGCAGTGGTATTGTCCTAAAAATCACACACATCCATTGACATTCTTGAAGTAAATCTTGTACGAAAAGATGTCAATTTCAATTTCTCTTGTTCTCTTTTTTTCCACCAATTAAATTTATTCTGCTATATTTCTACATCAGTTTTTACCTTTTGTCAACCCCACCCCACACATTGTACTGTATTTGTTTTATGCTCCTTTCTTCTCTTAGAAATATTTTTCTACACAGGTTTGCCCTCATAAACAGCTTTTGTGTATCCATATTGGACTAACATATACTGTATATTTTACAAGCTACACACCTTAATATAATGGTGTTTTGTGCTGTTTTATTTATATATTTGACAGACATCCCTCCCAAGAAATCTATGGCAAAAGTCAAAAGCTTGCAAATACTAAAAAAATTACTGCATTTCAGTTCATATATTGACTTGGTAATATGAACCTGGCACGTTCTATCAAAAAGAAAATTTACACCTAGATACAATTGTGAATTCTATTACACCATTGTGGCTGCACTTTCTACAAAAATACAGTAAAAAGCAACCAAACCTGGAGAACATATGAAAAACACTTCTGAAATTGTTGCTGCCTCAGCTCACGTCCATTGACGTAAACCTGCCCAGTAAATGTTGTCTCATGGTTCAGTCTTCCAGCTATGGCATCCAACAAGGTTGTTTTTCCAGAGCCTAATGCACAGTGGGAAATGGAATGGAATTATATATCGAATTCACAATGAAAACAAAACCAGTTGGTTAAGAGTTAATGATCATCAAAGGCCCACCTGTGGATTGGCTGCCCTTCTAACAACAGTTTTAACCTACAACACTTAATAGGTGATAAAACATACTGTGAGAAGATTACTGTGACCTGCTAGGTTCTGTAGATCATCCTACCTCTCTCTGAAGGCAGAGGAACAGGCAGTGCCATATTTTTGTTAGCTAGCTGGCAACCATATACAAACTCTGATGGATCAACCTGTGGATACAGAAAGCCAATTGCTCCCTTTTTCCTTCCTGTCCAAATTTGCAAGTCATGAGGATAATGTTTGCTGTTACTTGCTAGTGGTTGCTGGGCAAGGCAGAGCAGGGTAGAGCAGGGCAAGGAAGGGCTACCTACCTACCTACCTACCTACCTACCTACCTACCTACCTACCTACCTACCTACCTACCTACATACATACATACATACATACATACATATATACATACACACACACAGAGAGAGAGTTATTCTTTCTGCCATCTCTCCCATTTATCCAGTGACAGGGAAGAAATTTGCCACAGCTAAGTGAGTCTGCAGAAAGTATTTGCAATTAAGCCAAATGACTTTTTTTGCTGTCAAAAACTACTCCCACTCAGGACTAGTTCCATAATAATAATAATAGCTTTATTACGGTCAAAGACCAAAAAACCCAAACAATCCGCAATAATCATACAATTCAAAATTTGAAATAAGTACAAAATATACAGTCTTCCATTAATAATAAATAAACCCTTACTTACAGAGTCATCAATTACATACTCAACTAAGTTGTCTATATCCTTAAAATAAGATAAAACCATGGCCAGGTTTATGGTATAGAGGTATTATTATCTATCTTGGTCGCAACCCAAACATCTGTTTGCGAGTTACTATTGCTGCCGCAAAGAATTTAGCCACTTTTCTTGTAATATGATGGGAATCATCAGAAAGTAGCAGTTGTACATAAAATTCCTCTGTTCTTCCTGGACATTTGCAGATAATAGGAGATAGGGGCTCCATGCAGATAACCCAATAGCAGGAACAATATAGGAGCACATGTTCAACTGTTTCAATTTGGTCATTATTGCATGGGCAAATACAGTATGATGGAAGCAAACCTTGAAACCTTCCCTCCAAAAGCTTGGAAGGTAGTGCATTGAATCTAGCTAGTGTAAAAGCCCTTCTGGCATTAGATGAAACAAGACTGGCTAAGTATTTTTGATTTGTCAAGGTATTGTTGAAAGCACAGCCTGATAAGTGGCAGATAGATTGTGCCTGAGCCCCCCACCTCTGTTGAGGGAGGGGTTTTCAATGCTCACATGAATGGCTTCCCTGACCCCTCTTTCAAACCACCTATGTTCTCTGTCTAATATATGTACAGTCTCATCTTTGAATGAGTGCCCTTTGTCCTTCAAGTGGAGGTGTACTGTTGATTCTGGTTTCAACAATACCAAGACAAATCAAAAATACATCACACCTTCACCACCAAGGTCATAGCTAACAACCTATACTTTATGGGTTTCAGCACTTCAGGCCATTGTTCACCTTAAGGCAATTGAAACTTAAGGAGCCTATTCAGGCCATTGTTCATCTTAATGAGCCTATTTCAGACCAGGGTAACAAAAGGTCAAAGTGAACATTAAAATGGAGGACTTACAACTAGCTTTCTTCATACTGTGACTGATGAAGCTGTTTGGATGAGCAAAATGTTTCAATCTCTCAAGAAAAAGCGGTCCAGATGCCATGACTCAACTTCCAGATAAACTCACCTGGATGATTGAGAATCTTCACAGACTTATAGAGAGTAGTAACTTACATCACCTCATTGCATTATTTTTGAAATGCAGATTTGTTATATCCTTGTAACCTCAAAAAGAAACAACATCTCCAGGTAAATATGCTACCTGGAACTGGTTTCTTCCAGGCTTTGTGTAAGTGTGCAAGTTCTGAAGATCAAGTCAAAAATGGAGAGATATGCTACTTACCAGAGTTTCCCAAAATGCTCATGAGCTGGCCACTTTCTATATGAAATGAAACATCTTTGAGAATCTGTCTGTTCCACTTCTTAGTGTATGATGGGATATCCCACCAAGGTCCAACTCGTTCCCTTCAAGGGAGGAGGGAAACAACAGGCTGTCAGCTGACTTTTGGAAAACTTGTGTGTGTTGTGTTGTGTCATTCTTTGGGGGGGGAGACAAATGCAGTCTACCAAAGAATATCTAATTTCACTCTTAAAATGGAAAAAAAAGTGCTACTCTTGTTTTGTCTGTTAAGTACTATTAAAATGCTATACTAGGTTTTGTTTTATTATCATAATTGGTACATGTGGATAAAGTGTAGCATTTTATGTTATACTATTCATGATTGCAACGCTGAACACGTTAGTTAAAAAACAAGAGACATGTAAACATTAGCTTATCACAGCAGCGAACATTTAATAAAACCAATCACTTATACATATATGGTACAGAGTTTTTCAAAAGAGACAATTGTTAGATATTGTAAAGAATGAAATGAGTTTCCTTCTTCATCTTAAAAACATCCTGCATGGTCATACTTGATTCAACAAAGGATAATCATACAGCATTTAAATTCTGCTTTTTCACTCCATTGGATTGTTGTCACTTTTTAAGGTAATTTCTACGCAAACAGCTATTGTCAAATCCCAACACACTTTGATACAATTTGTGAAGGAAGAGTGAATGGATCTCCTTCCATCCTATATCTATTCTTAGATATCTATCCCATTGCACATTGTCATACTTATATCTAGAATTACGTGAAGAAACCCTTGAGATATGGTGATACCTTTATTAACTTAACATAATTTGGAAAAGGTACTTATTGCCCCCCAAACTGCCAACCAGAATAACCATCTTAACTGGAGGTTGCTGACCGTTTTAATCCAATAAAGTAACTTCTCAACTTTTTGTATATTTTAAGCTTTTATCTTCACTGGTGCAAAGTAAACAAGTATTTTGTCCAAGAATGTTCTATCTTGATTTGCAGCATAACCATCCACTACTCACTAACCATTCTGCCCTGGGTAATTCAAAACCGATCAAAACCTTCATTTAAAAATTCTATTAACTGTATTTATTTTGAAGAAGAAGAAGAAGAAGAAGAAGAAGAAGAAGAAGAAGAGTGGGAGAGGAGAGAAAACAAAATAAAAGATTCAAGTAGACAAACTATATCCCCAACGTGAGTAGACACATTAATGTAAGCTAAGCTAACCATATGTTAAAAATGGCTCTGTTTTGAGCTGGCATCAATATAATAAACTGTCATGTGACGCTAAAATTGCAAGATCTTCTGACCATTAAATGGTGAAGGGTATACAATTATCTTTCCAGTTCTTAAGTATACTTGTTTTGGTAATGGTAAGAAGCCCATCCACACTAATCACCAGTTAAATTCAATACTTTTGGAAGATAGTTTAAAAGTCCATACAAATCTACAAATATAAAGGACTTTTCAAATACAAAGTTAATTCACTGTCATATATCCAACAAAAAAATGGGTCCCTACTGAACATGCCTATATTATACACGATCAAAGAAGAATAGTCTCTGCCTGGATTTAACTAAAACATCACTTTTCTCTTTAGATAAACAACGTTTTATCCAGCATGTATGTGGCATTAGTTTCTACTGAACCAAGTGTAGCTTTAGAGTGAGTCTCGTTTTGGGCAGAAAGCTTCCAGGGCAGATTGTGGAGGCACCAGGAGAGATAAATTTGGGGTGAGATGGGGTGGGGCAGAGGGCACAAGTCAACCTGTGAGAGTGGATAATTTTTTAATCAAATCAATTTTTTTTAATTTAAATAATTAAAAATCAAAAATTTTATTTAGAATTTTGATTAAAATCAACCCCCCCTGCATCCTCCCTATGATTCCTCTGCATGGATACTCTGTTGTATTATGTCCTGTTTTACTTAGAATACTATTTTAAAAATGTATTTTGACCACCTTTTATTTGAACAAGGACTCTGCGAGAACACTCAAGAAGTACAAAAGCCAGTAGACAATTCAGTTTCAGCCTGCACAGATTTCCAAGAGATCTAGCCAATCCAGTTGGTAACATTATTCTCACAGATCAAATTAATCAAGGAACAATTTCCATTTACTCACCTCACTGAGTAAGAGACGTTCAAAACACTGAGACAGTTTTGTGGAATCAAAGCCATCTGCCTATTTTTCCCTGAGCCTAGATTATGGAGACAAACAATGAATTCTCTTAATTATCTTCTAGTCATTAGTAAATTAATGAAGACAAATTAAAATGCATCTGTCCTGCAAGCATGTTCAAAAGGCAAAGGCAAACCTTCTCAACTGAGTTCTTATGCTTTTAACATAAAAAGGTTGATGAGTACAGCAGCCATAATCATTATCTGATGAACCTTGATCCTGAGTTCTATTTATAACATGCTAATAAGAACAATGTTTCACAAACAGGTGTGGCTCAGATGTTTTAGGCAGGTTGTATTCCTCAGTCTGAGTGAGTAGACATGGGAATTATTCCATGAAAATTGCTTCAGAAGTCACCAGTTTCATCGTTTGTTGAAAAGGAACGGAGAAAAAATAATTGCGGAGGAAAAGACCATCATGGAATCATTTCCACTGGAAAGTACCATGAGGGAGGAGGAGGAGGAGCTGGAAAGGGTGAGTGAAATTTAAGGCTGAGGGCCAGAATTACAGCAGAGAGGAAATGATTTTAGTGGGAAATTTCAGAATAAACATCTAGTGAAGAATACATGAATAACATCAAGAAATCTGATCAGCAAACATTGTTTTAACTGGGACTTTGGTATTGGAGCTAATCTATAGAAGGTTAATCACAATTATTTCATTAGAATTCTAAATACTAATGAATTCTAATGTTCTTGATCTAAATGAAGGCACCGATCACGAAAGATCTACGAAAGAAACCCAGGTAAAACATGGTGGCCAGTATCTTATTCAATATTCACATCCTGTTCGATATTTACATGCAGGGAACTCCCCCTGCAGAAGTTACCATGGTGATCTGACAAGGTGCTGGTCTTGTGGCTGGTCACATACATCTAGTATCACATCAGACCACCACAGGTGCTTCCGAGGTTGTAGCCGTGCAGGTGCATAAATACCGAGCCGGACAGCAGCTTATGTCTTTATTTCTCATTGTTATCTCCTACTGAAAATTTTATTGTAAACTCTTTGGAGACACTAATTTTTCAACTGCTTTCCCCAATGTTTATGTCATATTGCTATTGCTATGCCACCATTGTTTTTGTTGTTATTGTACAACATAATTGCTTCGAAATAAATTATCTGAGTCACAGCTTCAGAAGAAGCATTTTGTAAATAATGGGCCAGGTCAAAAAGTATGTTGAAAGGGGAGTTCAAAAGTGTCAAGAAAATTCTGACCCATTTTAGAGAGTGAGGGAATCGCTAATCAAAAGGAAAGTTGAAAGGAAAAGGCACATGACAAAACTCCCTCAGACACTTAAGGGAAGCTCACACAGAATGTATATCACTGGTCAAGGAGAGTAGGATGATGTACAAAAGATAACTAGCAGACCTAACAATGTGAAGGAAGTTATTAGTAGAGAAAATGGGGCATTTCCCACAAATAAATTCGAATTAAAAGAACTCCCTGAGCTGATGTTTCTGGGAGCAGAGATTGAACAACTAGAAAAAATTGTGATAGTCAAGAGACGTTTCTAGAACTTAGACCACAAATTGCAAACAAACATCCTCAGACCTAGAAGGTATCCATCATAAGAGTTTGTACTTAACTGATACAACATGCTGGCCACTTTCTAACAAAAACATGCAACATCATTGTGCCCTTTCATTAGGATCAGCATATCGAACATTAATTAATATAATGCCTTTAAACACACACACACACACACAGAGAGAGAGAGAGAGAGAGAGTTGACAGGAATCCTAGAAATTGTAGGCTTGCTATAAAAAATATTTAGAGTGACTCCTTTAAAAAAAAACCAAGAGCTGCAGATGCTGACTTGGAATTGATATGTGAGAGCGCTTTCTCCTCCATGGCTTTTTAACTCTATCATTTTCGCCCTTCAAAGTTACAATCAGTTTTCACCCTTGGTGCCTTGGGGGGGGGGGATGCTGCAAAGACACCTCTTTTAAAATTGGTTTATAAGCTAGTTTAATCATTTGTGACTATTTTAATGCTGCATAGACTTAATTCATGTCAATGGTTGTTATAGTTCTGTTCTGTTTTATTTAATTTTAATTACTCTATTACTAATTTTAAAAAAAATCTCAATTTGTTTGACCACTTTACATGTTACTTGCTTTCATGGCATTTTACTATTATCAGCCAACAGGAAATGCAAGAAAGAAATAAAGTAATTTTAAAAAAAACTCATTCAATTTCAAGTGTGTTTTAGGCCATGGTACTGAAAGGGCTGGTTGCCCTAAGGAAGGCAAACTGTTGGTCCTCCTTAATATTTTGGTGGCCTTTGATACTGCCAACCATGCTATCCTTCTGGAAAGGCTATCCAGTCTGGAGGTTGTGGGCTCTATTCTGAACTGGTTCCTGTCTGTCCTTCATAGCTTATCCAAGATGGTAGAGCTTGGGGATCTTCCCACCCTCCCCTTGGGACCTCTGGTTTCAGTTTGACTCTCCCAAAAGCTTTTTCGCATCTGCACAAAGCCACTGGGATAAACTATGGAGATTTGGTCTTTGCTGTTTGAGACACAGTTCTTTCTTTTCTATACTTCATCTGCCAGATGATGCTGTTCAGATTCGTGAGTGCTGGCTAGTGCTAATAGAGAAATGTACAAATAAATTGATCATATATCCCCGCTCTTGGTGTACCTCCATTGGTTTCCTGTCAGATTCCATACTCAAATCAAGATAATGGTTATGATCTATAAAGCCCTAAATAGTATTGTACTTGGTTTTTAAATTCATTATGAGTTTCGAGCAAATGACCTTCTAATTATGATTTCTGTAGGTGAAGAGACTCCAAGACAGTATTTTTTGTTCAGAAGATAATAGCCTGTATTTCACATACCAAGGGGAATCGAATGTTCTAGAGGTCAGAGACCTCAACTATCAGGTAAAAGGTGGCCTTTATTTAAATTCTTGTTCTATCATGCCATATGTTAGAATGGCTGTAATAATCATCTGGAAATATCTCCACTCTTCTCCAAACTCACAAAAGCAGAACTGATGACGTTCTCTCGTGTTTCGTAAATATTTCATAATGTAAGTAGTTCCACTTGGGTTAGACAGTAAGGGTGATAGCTGAAAGATGGAAGATGTTGCATTAGAAATGGCAAGAAAAGATGTATTGATTGTCTGAGTGCTGGAATTAGGTTGAAGTATGAGGAAGACAGAATGTTGAAGGACAGTCTGAAGGTGAGGGGTAAAGGAATGCATAAAGCCATATGTGTCCTAATGTTTAGGAGAGAATGTGCCTATCACGCTATAGCAGCGTTGGCAAACCTATGGCACAGGTGCCAAAGGTGGCACTTGGAGCCCTTTCTGTGGGCACTCGACATCGCCCCTTCACAGCCACTTGTATTCAGGTTAAATTGCAGTATTGGCACTTTGCGAAAAATTAGTGGGTTTTGAATCAGTCTCTAAAAGATCACCACCTATAGCAAAATTGAGTCACATAACCACAGGGATAGCTGTATTCAAAATGTGGACATACAGACGAATTCTGAAGATACTTTGGACAGCCAGAGTCACTAATGTGGCTGTATTACAACGCATAAATAAAAAGCTATGAAACCTCATCAATACCATAAAGAGAAAAAAAATGCAATATTTTGGACAGATAATGCACAATGAGAAATACCATCTGCTGCAGGTTATCCTTCAAGGAAAAATAGGTGGTAAGTGTGGCCGGGGGCATAGAAAAACATTCTGGCTGAAGAACTTAAGCCAATGGTCTGCAGTGAGCACAGCTGCTCTGTTTAGAATAGCTTTAGATAGAAACCAGTTCAGGCTACTGATCGCCAATGTTCTATGAGTAAGTACAGGGAGCTGTAGAAGCTTGTCTTTTTTCCTTCTTATATGGCCCTATCTGGTATAGTGAATAGAAAGCTGGTCCAGGGACCTGGGTTCAATTTCATGCTCAGCCATGGACTATCATGAGGAAGCTGCAATGGCAAACCATACCTTGAACTTCTCACATACCTTGAAAGCTGTATTAGGTTCGACACAAATTCAAAGCAACTTGAGGTCTCATAACAAACAATCCGTTTCCTTCTTAATTCTTCTCACCATGATTCAGGCTTGGGTTCAATGGTCTCATCAAGCTGCTTGTGCCATGGGCTGTATGACAAAAGACTGGATATTTGTAGTGCTTTGAGCTGGTGCCAGAAGACCTGATTGCACAATCATGTATTCCAGGCAATCATGTAGTTTATGTAGAACTATGCCACTAATACTTTATACTGCTCCAGCACTGAGTAAGATATTGGCACCATTTGCTTGCCATTGGCATCCGGAAATATTACTTATTTGTATGAGAGCTCCAAGATGTGCTCATACTGTGCAGATGTGAAATGCCATGCATTTCCTCCAAATATGTCTCCAGAGCTGACCCTTTTTGTGGAAGCAGGTAAAGAGACTGGGAATCTGTAAGAGGATAAACCTTAAAACCAACACAAACTAATGCTTATTAATACTGTATGTACTTAATCATATTAGTTTCAGCCATAAAAGGCTGAAAGCAGTCAAGAACAAAATGCAGTTCTCTCATACTCCATTACATTACATTACATCACTTGACTGGCACACAGAAATTGTTGTACAGCCTGGCATGGATGCCTCAATGCTACCCTTTGTCTGAATTCTATTTCTTGCCCCACTGCCACTTGGAATAAGGCTCACTCTTCTCTGAAGCAGCCTGACTCCCAAACACATGATTGGCAGTGGACATTTGGCAAGTAGCTGCAAAGTAATAGATTTTAGTGGAGTGTGATTCTCCTCTTGATGTGCTCTCAACTAGTTTAAATTGTTTTGTTCCATTGTTATTTCAGTATGCTGTATGCTTCATTTCATAACATTTGTAACATCAAAAAGCTTCATTGCTTTTCGATGTTATAATTTTTGTTTACTGTGTTGGCCTTTGAAAAATATTGCAGTCTGCCTAGGGTTCCTTTATTGGGAGAAAGGTGAGGTATAAATAAAGCAAGCAAATGAAATGACAGGAATAGGCTTGTGGCTGAGATGCTTGGATGGTGTCATCAATGCAACCAATATGGATTTAACCAATCTCCGGGAGGCAGTGGAAGACAGGAGGGCCTGGCGAGCTCTGGTCCATGGGGTCATGAAGAGTCTGACATGATTTAACGACTGAACAACAACAACATATAATAATGATACATTATAATAAAGTGGTGCACAAAAAGAATAATTCCAACGTATCTTGTTTAATTCAAGACTGTTTGTTTGCTTTATTTATTTATAGGCCACATTTCTTCTGAAAAGGGGACCCAAGGTGGCTCACAATATTAAAATAGAATTAAAAACATAGTAAGTTGCATATTAGAAAACAAACAGTATGCTAATTAAAATACATAGTATAAGATTCAATAATTTAAAGTGAGTGAACATTAAAAACTGTCTTAACTCTAAAAAGATTAGGGTGGCCTAATCTAATAGAGGTGTCCTCTGTTTGAAAACCTTTCCAATCGGGTTTAAAAATAAAGGAGAACCTAGGCCTGGCTTGAAGTTGTCCATTACCAAGAGGACTTTGATAGCAAATAGAAGACACAGTTCTACACTCTGCCCACTAGAGGGAAATGTGCTTTGTTTTATTTTTAATTATGTTTTATTTTTAATCTACTGTTTTCTTCATTAGGTTAATGTGGCTTCACAGATTCCTTGGTATGAAAAACTGGCAGAGCTGCAAATGCCTTGGACCTCTGGCACAGACTCTGAGTCCCACATGGTAGCCATACGAAACTTGAATTTTAAGGTCAGGAGTGGGCAAATGCTGGCCCTCATAGAGAGCTCTGGTAAGCATAAAATTTGTTACTATGTCAACATTAGTTCAATATGGAATAGCCATAACTAATGATCTCTGTGAGACCAACCCACCGATAAAAACATAAAGGGATATATTATGGGTGGAGAAATGGGAGTTGGGGGCTCTAAGTGTCCCACCCTCTGTAAAAAACCAGATGTTTTATATTAATGCACTCTGCACATGAAAGTAGAAGGGTAGCAGTTGAGAGGAAGTTCTGCCATAGGAAACAGTTTTCACATATAAACTCAACTAGCTTATTTCACTCTCAATATAAAGTGGGACGGAGCAGATAGTCCCTTCATGCAGCATGACATACAGAGCAGAGGAGGGCCTCCTTTTGATCCGATGTATACCTTTCTTACCCTGATCCAGAAGAGAGACTCACTGGTGCCATCTGTACCAGTGGCATTCATACTGCAAGTGCTTGATCCATCAAGGAGGAGGCTGGTGGCAATCACATAAACACCAGCCCCAGTGTCTCCCCAGAAGCAACTGTTTCTGCCTCCCAGATAAGTTACTTTTTAAAGCTGCAGTTAGCAGAATTCCCAAGCCAACTTTGCCAATTGCCCAAAATACTAATTTTTCCGGACTCTAATTTTGTCCACTCACTTAATATATTGGGAACCTACTCTCTATGCAAGGTATCTCCCCAACAGTACAACCTGCAAACATTCCTTATATTGATACTGTATATCAGTTCATCCAGCTCAGGAGTGCGTGCAACCTCCTAATTATTTTTCCAGTTCCCATGACCTCCATTTCCTATTACCATTAGGTGGTTCCTTAGCAAGCAAAAAGCAAAATGGTCCTCTCCTTTCCCCTTCTACGAGAAAGATGAAACACCATCCTCCTAGTCTACAGGGCTCTGAAGTAGAAGGGTGCTCTTGTCACTCCTTCTCAGACCACGGGGCTATTGTTGAGGTTAAACATGAGCAACAACTGTGGTATGGGTAAGCATGATAACAGCTAAAGCAAATGTCATGCAGAAACTCCACCATGGTGAAATGGTTCATCTTTAATCTAATCAATATTCAGTGGCTTTCGAAGGCTGAAAACAAGAGATATCTCCTATTTCTATCTTGAGACACCTCAGAACTTCTCCATGTTCCCAGTTTCACAAGGGAATTTGGGAATTTTTCAGGGTTGGGGGAAAGAACTGTTTCCCCAGGGCTTCTGTCTGCATCTGTTGGCATAAGTCTCCCACAAAGAAATGTAACCCAGATAATCACCTGTCCCATAGCCTGTGTTGCCAGTGGCCATGCTGGCTGGGGGAAAGGGACCTGGGAGACGCAGCCAAAAATATTATATTTCTGAGCTCTGAAAATGATACAATTTTTGACGAGTTTTATGTTAACCTTCTCATATCTAATCGTTCCCATAGGTTCATATTATTTCAACCACTTCAACCACTATTCATCAGTGGGGACTGTGTAGAAAGGGTGACCGACTTCCGCTTGTTGGGAGTCCATATTGAGGAGAATTTAACCTGGAGTGTAAACACCTCTGAGCTGCTGAAAAAGGCCCAACAGAGACTGTACTTTCTGAGAGTGCTCAGGAAGAATAACATCACTCAGAGACTATTGGTGTCTTTTTATCATTGTGTAGTAGATAGTGTACTGACGTACTGCATATGTGTGTGGTATGCCAGTTGCACGGTGGCTCAGAGGAAATCGCTCCAGCGGGTTATCAATATGGCACAGAAGATCATCGGATGCCCACTCCTCACATTGGAGGAATTACACAGCTCCCGCTGTCTTAAGAAAGCTCAGAATATTGTAGGAGATATTTCTCATCCTGGACACTCTCTGTTTGTACCATTACCATCAGGCAGAAGGTATAGATCTATTAGAACAAGGACAGAAAGATTCAGAAATAGTTTTTACCCAATAGCAGTAACCATGCTAAATTCTGTTAAAAATTAAATTGACGGGTAATATTAGTGTTGAATGTGTTACATATATATTGTTATGGGGGATTGTGTATGGCTGTTGTTGTTTTTAAATTGTAGTTTTTATAGATTGGGTATGAATGTTGCCAGGTGAAAGAGTGTAGGGCTGTGTGTGTATGTTTGGTTTTTATGTCAGTTTTAAATGAGTGTAAGTGATGTTCGGCATGTGAATGTTGGAGTATCTGTATGGATGGTTTGTTCTTATATTGTAGATTTTACGTCTTGGATTTTTATGCTGGGTTTTGTGAATGACTGACTGGATAGCACTTTTAATCTCGTATTTATACAATGACAATAAATTGCATTCCGATTCCGATTTCTTTTGTACCTCTTCGGGTCAAGAGGTTTAATAAGATTTTTTTGCCCACCGATACTCAGTTTTTTTCACCCATCTGTTGTATCCACAGCTTGTGGAAAGACGCCTTTGTTTGACCTGATCACCTGCAGGGACCATGCAGGCAAAATTACATCAGGTGACATCTTAATCAACGGAAAACCCATCAATCGTCCTCTGGTGAAGAGATGCACTGCCCACGTACGGGAAGACGACAGGCTGCTCCCCAACCTGACAGTCAGAGAAACGTTTTTGTTCATTGCAAAACTGCGTCTCCCAAAGATCTCAGAATCACAAAGAGAAAAAAGGGTAATTAGAATGGAAATTAAGTTGTCAAGAATATGTTTAATGAAATTAGCTGTGACTGTATGACTTGTTGTAAAGAAAATATCATCTGGATGTGATTATTTGTTCTTTTTATCGGCGATGAAGCTTGTTTTGCCTAATACTTCCAATTTTTTGTATGGGTTGTTATTTTACTTGTTCTGCATTCTTTGATAGAAAAATGTGTATTGGCATCTTCTTGGGCAAGTGCTCATCTAATTCATGGAAGAAACACAGGGGGGAAATTAAATGACAGGCACAGAATTAAAAAAAAAACACTTTAGTGCCGATGTCTATGGCAGTTACATCCTAATAATACTGGGATCTGAAGTTACTTCCACATTTGACCCCTTCGGTGCAATTAGCTCAAAGTAACGTTTAAAAACGATCTGGCTGGATCAGAACAATGATCCATTTGGGTTGACTTAGTTTTGTTTCTGTTGGGGATCTTTGTTGGATCGGTAGTTGCAGATGCTTTTTAGTTGCTTTAATGAGAGACACCTCCTGTGTTACTATATGAAAATAACTATTTATTTAACTAGAAGGGAAAGGGTACGTGGGAGGTTTTCTAACTATAACTATTCTAAGAGCCATCTTGCTAAGCCAGGAGCATGCTTCTCTTCTCTCTAAGAATACAAGGCACACACACTAACTAGACCTCTACCAGAACATTCCGATGGTGTGATCTCAACAACCAATCGGCTTCACTCTTCACATTTAATCCAGCCCATAATACTCTACATTCACATTAACCCTGTAATGGCTGAAATGTAAATCTTGCCAAATATTCCAACAGTTTCCCACAGTAGACAACTAGATGCCACTAGTTTAGCCTTGAGAGAAGATGACTAAGGGGAGATAGAACAGGACTTTTCAAATACAGTACTTGAAAGGAGGGTCAGGATCTCTTTTTGAACATTCCAGAGTGTAGGGCACATATTAATGGGCTCAAGTTATGTGAAACCAGATTTTGACTGAATATCTGGGGGGGGGGACTTCTTAACTGTTAGAGCAGTATGGCAATGGAACCAATTATATTGGAAGGTGGTGAATGCCCTAAAGCTGAAGGCCTTAGAGAAAATTAGGAAACCATTTGTCAGATCTACTTATGGATACCTTCACTTAGCAGAGAGTTGGACTCAATGGTTTTATAGGCCTCTTTCAACTCTTTATTCTATGATTCTATGATTAGCACATAATTAAAAACAGTGTGTCTCTCAAGTGATGAAGAGCTTCTGTTTGCTTAAGCACAGACTCTTCTTCACCTTTGTTTCTTGTATTCAAACACCTTGTGCCTTGTGACTGGGTCCTGGAAGGCAAAAGGGTGCTTAGTTTGCAAACTTGATGCCTGTTTCCTCCTGTTATAACATAATCTCTTCAGACACACAATCCTTTAAGTACCACATGATGAGCCATCAAACATCCTCCCTTGCCCCATCTCCATGCACAGAACAAAAAGCAATAATGGTAGAAGCCTATGAACTAATACATACAGCTTCCCCAACCTTATGATATTTTGGTCTACGGTTCCTAGCCTTTTGGGTCATTGGCTGCAATAGGGGTTGGAGCTGATGGCACAGGAATCTTGAAAAGAAATTTGCTTTTGCCTACCAACAGTTGGTTGGCGATGCAACTTTGTTTTAGGCATATCTTCAAAGACAAATACAGTAGTTGCACAACAACGTGAAGTAACATTTTTGTACTGCTCCTAAGCACAACACTAACAGAGACAAAACTGACCTGAAGTAACTGCTTTTATCTAAAAAAATATAATTCCATTATATTGTTATGTATACATTGCATGTGCCTCCTGAATCAATGTCAGTAATATGAATGATAATGATGTGCCTCTCCCTTATCAATTCTTCAGGTGGAAGATGTTATAGCAGAACTGAGGCTGCGACAATGTGCAAATACCAGAGTAGGGAATGCATATATCCGGGGTGTTTCTGGGGGAGAGAGGAGGAGAGTCAGCATCGGGGTCCAGCTGTTATGGAATCCTGGTAAGCATAAAGAGGCACGTCCTGGTTCAGGGTTCAAAAGCACAGGGGAAACTCACACACATACAGTGTAGTCTCTTCAACTCTTCCTTCAAGAGCACTGAGCTGGTGAGGACACTGGCTGGGTTCATGAATGCAGCCTCCACTTCCTCTTCATGGCACTATCCTTCCATGAGAGAAAGTGCCCGGATTTTGTGGAATGACTAATCCTTAAGTATCATCAAAGGCATCCAAGACAGGCAGGTTGTATGTGGAGAGGCTACCCCTGGAGACTAGAGGATTACCCAGAATTCTCAGCCTATCTTGCCAATCATAAAGGACTGTGGGAGTTGTGGTACATAACATTTGGAGGGCCGATGTTTTACATGTACATGTCTACGAACAAAGGTTCTGGAACCCAGCCTTAATGTGAGGCAGAGTGAAGGAGCAGCCATCTCAAAAAGCGAATTGTGGGCTGTTATTAAAGGACAGTAAATTGTTGGCTGTTTAATTGTTGCTACAGCATTACCTATTTATTGCTAGAAGCAGGCATTTGGCAAGTTGAAAAGTTATTAATAAGAAGAATGAATACAAAAGCCTTTAACAGAGCTGTGAAAGCTCTCAGAAACTTACAAGTAACTCCCTAAATTATTGGGATGAGAAGGTGGGAGTGGGAGGCAATTGCTGTTCTGTCTCAGGCATCAGCTCTGCAAGGCTTCTACCGAGTCTGAATCCCTGATGAGGCAAAATGGCAGATAGAGTGAATGCCAATGACCTTTATCTAGTTGCTAATCTTTTCTGTGTCAGACCCACTGAAAAAGTGGAAACTATGTTTCCTTAATTCAATAAATCTTCTGTAGTTGGGACTAACAATTGGATTTAGGCTTTTACGGCGACACTTGAATGCCTTCTTGTAGATATTCGTGGACACCACAGAACTAGGTTGTCCAAGGATGTATGAAGGAAACATCTGAATATGTCCCTCTTGTTCTCATAAAATGGATCCCTCTTATGTATGAAGAATAATCCGGCTACCTGGTCAGATAATCTGTTGGAGTAGATTAGTTACATAAGACAAATAGCAGTGGTTCCCCAGAGGTTCTTAGACTACAACTTCCAAGGTTAGATTGCCAATGACAAAGGACTGTGGGAGTTGTGGCCCAAAACATCTGGAGTGCCGAAGGTTCGCCACCACTGGCATATGGCATTAGAGAATCATAGAAGATTAGGACTGGTAGGGGCCATTGAATCCAGTCCCTGTCCCAATAGAAAATCTCTCCTTAAAACATTCCTGATAGGTGGTCATCCAATGACTGTTTAGACTCCTCTAATATTTGAAAATACAGGATGAAGGAAAAAACTGTCCAACGTAAATCACAGAGCTGACTTTGTATTCTTCTTTGGCAGGAATCTTGATATTCAATGATCCCACTGCTGGATTGGACAGCTTTACTGCCCACAACCTAGTCATCACACTCTCCAGACTGGCCAGAGGAAACAGATTAGTCCTCCTGTCAGTTCACCAGCCACGATCAGACATCTTCCAGCTTTTTGATCTGGTTCTCCTAATGACATCTGGAGTCACTGTCTATTCAGGAGCTGCCCAAGACATGGTCCAATACTTCACAAAAATAGGATACCCCTGCCCAACGTACAGCAATCCTGCTGATTTCTATGGTTAGTATATTTAGCAGTACTGATGGGCAATCTGTTTTGCTGACGTAGGCAGGGATGGTAACCTGATGTCGGGAATACCCTTGCCATTAGGTGACGTTCACAGGCAGCCAATCTGAAGGAGAACTCAATGTGTTGTTCTCCCTACTGTGGAAGGGGAACAGTTCTGTAGCTCTGGGAACTTCAGAGCTGGAAACCTATAAAATTGGAGAAGAGCTTTCAGGAGTGCATTTTCTTGAGTTCTCTAGATATTTCTTCCTATGATTCTCATAATTCCTCATCATTGGATAACTGGTGGGGGTTATAGGAGTTGATGGTACAGGAGTTCAGTATCATAGTCTTTAAAAGATAAATCGGATCTAAAACTATAGGTAACTTTAATGGTTAACAGTGGATGCTCTGTGGATTGTATATCTCTTCACTGGATACTGTTTTACAGTGGATTTGACCAGCATTAACAGGCACACTGAAGAAAGAGAGATGGAAAGTAAGCGAAGGATCAGCTTGATGGCTGCCATGTTCCACGAAAACATCAGATGCTTCGATGACTTTTTATGGAGAAGTAGCCAACGTAGCAACAGGGCACTTACTTTCACACCAAGGTTAAAAAAAATAACAAGGGAAGGAACGGAGGGGGGAAGTTGAAGGTGGGGCCTTGGAAGTTAGAATAAGAAATAAATTTCTCCATAGATCCCCCATGAAGTATCTTCTTTCTTTTTATAGTTCCCCACCCACTTTGGAGGAGACAATTACTGTGAACTCACAGCCAGGTGATCAATTATCAGGATGGTTTCGACAATTCACTATTTTACTAAGGTAATGGTGTCTGAATAGTAGAATCACCCCTTTCATGTATTAGATTGAGGTAATAATTAAAATGAGCAGTTGATCTGATTAGTATGTGTATTTAGAAATATCTATTGTTTGTTTGTTATATTTATATACTACTGTCCTCCTAGTATCAAGCTACTGCAAACCTCCTAGCATCAAGCTACTGCAAATAATAATAAAAAAATTAAATATAAGCATAATATAACATAGCTAATAATGCATATATTTCTTTCAGGACTTTTGATACTATTGGTTTAGGGAATGGATAGCTTTTGGATCAAATGTAACATGAGAAATCCATGATGATGAAATGTCTCAATTTTTATCCAGCATCATTTGTAGGAATTTATTTGGGAAAGTGTTGGTGAGATTTAACTACTTTATCCCATCTGTTTCTATTGGACTTGTTCATGTAAATTAAGCTTGAACAAAGTTGGGAGATTAAACTCTTTTCAACTAAGAGCAACCTATATCTGCTTAAGAACATCAGGGGCCGGTTACCAAGAAGTAACTGACATATAATATATGGAAAAATGCATTAAGGCTTCACCATGATCCTGTTGCATTAAACAATTAAGGAATGCTGACTGTAAAATTGTTTCTAGCAATTTTGCCATTGCATGCCAATCTCATACTGGTTGCAAGACTGGCAGCCAAACCGGTTGTGCAATCTGTCACATGCAAGGGATCTACCAGGATAGGGAAAAGCTTATACAATTTCCTGTATGCCCCAAATATGAGCTCTAAAACTCAGACTATCTGTACAAGGGAAAGACGTGTTACTAGATCATATAACTTTTAAAGAAACGTTAATTTGTTTGTGAATGTCCCTGGGTAGCAGAGCCAAAGGATAACGTTTCCACTCCAGCATCATAGTATCTCTTCACTCTGTCACCTTTCAGTGCCAAAACCTCAGATGAGCAGATGGACTCTTGCCATGCCACAAGATGGGGCTTTCTGATGTCAGAGAGGTGTAGCAGGAAAAGGTTGGAAAAGGGTTTCACAGCTAGTTCTAGCACCAAAACACACCAAGTTCAAAGAAAAATGACAATATGCCTTTTGGGACATTTTGGGATGCTAATCAAGAGTCATCAATTTCTGAGATCATTTGCTGGACAAAGTTGGACAAGGGCTGTCAACGGCAACCTTACATTCAGAGAGACTCATACAAGAGAAAGGGGTGGGTTCTGATTTAAGGTGGACACTTTTTTTGTAACTCACATAACTTCAGTTACTTCTCTCTTCAAAGGATGCACTGCCTTTAGGGCCTAGTGTTTCAGTGTTTATAATCAGTCTTGTTATTTCTCTTCTAGTCGCCAAATCTCTAACGATTTCCGAGATCTTCCAGCATTGCTAATCCGGGGATTTGAGGCCCTCCTTATGTCTTTATTAATTGGATTCCTTTATTATGGCCATGCAAAAAACCAGCTGTCTATTCAGGACTTATCAGCACTTCTGTTTATGATAGGAGCATTGATTCCTTACATTGTGATTCTTGACTGCACAACAAAATGTAAGTTTTTACTGTTGCTCGTGTTACATTACAGGGTTAAAAGGGCACATTTAGAACACAAATAAATGTGGAGCACATAGCAGTTAATCACTCCTATGTTTGTATTTTATGTTGCAGGTCATTCTGAAAGACCAGTGTTGTATCAGGAGTTTGAAGATGGCCTATATCCTGTTAGCTCATATGTCTCTGCCAAGGTAAGTGATTTCCTTTTAACAACATTGCTGTTTACCTCTGTCTTGCAGACCCCCTTAAAACACTTTGGGAGCATAGTGGACTACGGCCTACAATTTAAGACACAAGGAGTTTCCAACTATGGGGAAGCTTATTGTTTTGAATTATTAATCTGGGATTGAGGTTAATATATTGATGACCTGCTGTAAGACCAACATTTTTGCTAAACTCTCAGGGCTGAACTACAGATTAAGACACATGCATAGTTCCTGTAATTTGCTTATTCTTTTTTTCACAACATGATTTTTCACAAGGACAAGTGTTTCAGCAACCATACTTCCAAATTAAGCCCATGTTTACCTTCTGTTAACCAATCACAAAAGAAAACAAGCTATGCAAGGCATAGTAGGGGTAAGAAAACCTTCTACTTGGACTAACAAATGTCTCTTGCCACTTTGAAGACTAGCATTATTCTAAGCACTGGTCAAGCATATCATCTGTTTAAGATTAGGAAGTGAACTGTGATCCATGAAAGTTTACAGTGAAATAAAATTATTAGTCTTCTCACCTCTTTTCTTCCCCTTTTCTTTTGCCAGGGCATCATCTAGTTTGATCCTCAGAGTTGTTCCAATAAACTCATAGCCTTCTTTGTCTGGGGTTTGCATATGGAACCAGACATTGCAAAAATTACTGTTTTGTACTATAACTTTAGAATACCCATCCATAATGGTTGGTGGCCATAGTTGGTGGCCATGTGATTAAAAAAAATTAACAGCTCTCCCAAGTTCTGCATGGTATTCCACTGGGGTTGTTCAATGTTTTTCTTTCTTTAACAGGTTTTAGGAGAACTTCCAGAACAATGTTTCACTGTCATAGTTTATGGGATTCCCATTTACTGGCTGGCAAATCTCAGCCCTGAACCTGAACGTTTCTTACTTAATTTACTGCTTCTTATGTTTGTGACTTACTGTGCCAGGATCATGGCCATGTGGATATCCGCACTACTGCCAACACTGCAAATCTCAGCTTTTTTTTGTAATACGCTGTATACAACATTCTTTCTCAGTGGAGGTTTTTTGATAAGCCTGGAAAACCTGTGGACAGGTGAGCTGGAAATATCATCTGTTGTTTTTTTTTTATTATTATTATGTTCTAACCTACCTAGAGAGTGCTTTGGAGCGGTATATAAGTTGAAACAACAACAAACCAGACCGGCCCTGCCGTTAAACAGAGTGGCACAACTAGCTGCCTCAAGTATCAAATGTGGACAGGAAAAGCATTAGTATTTTTTTTAGCAGTGCCGTTTTTATTTTTGGACTGGCTGGACGGCTCACTGGTTTAGGTATCTGAGGTTGGGAGTTCAATTCCCCTCTGTGCATCCCAGAAGAGCCAACCTGTGTGGCCTTGTGCAAGCTGCACAGTTGAATGGTAACTCATTTCTGAGTATTCTCTACCTGGGAAACTCTGAAAAAGAATTACAATTGTCCCCCGCCCTTTCGCGGTTCATATATTGTGGTTCCGGTATATCGCGGGTCCGCAGTATATGAAAAAAAGACCCCTGGGGTAAGGTGGAAAGGCCTTCCCAGGCCTATCGGAGGCCCCAAAAGTGCTCCCCGCAAACCGGAAGTGACTTCTGGTAAACCAGAAGTGACCTCCAGATCCTTCAAAGTACTTTGGGGGCCTCTGGGGGACTGGAAAACCCCTTGCAGGCCTGCTTGGAGCAGCACCAGGCCTGGGATAAGTACAAGAGGACCCAGTCCTCACCTGACCCAGCATCTGCATATCACAGATTTTCATTTATTGTGGGTTGGGTCGGGTCCCTAACCCCTGCGAAGATGGGGGTTTACCATACCACAAGTCGGAAATTCAGAATTGATTTGGCGTTGTTGTTGTGGTTGTTGTTGTTGTTAATGCTTTTTAAAGGGTTTATCCATTCCTTCACTGACACTCACATTTAGTCTGACACTGCTGAACTAAGCCACGGCCATGAGGAAGACTGGATATACCACCAAATGTACTGATTCCTAGAATCCATCAATGAGAAGTCAAGTTGCTTTTTAAAGTAATCACGAGGAAGAAAAGAAATCAATGTAGTCCCATTAAACTAGATCAGATTACATGGGGAAGCAGCCCATGTGAGATGTTCCCTAGAATTCTGGAGAAGGGCTGCTTTTTAGAGAAGGGTCTTTACAAACCCTACGATGCTTAGGATTCAATCTAGGAAATCACATACCACACTTTGCTGCTCTACCACCTATCCCAGAGATGGCCCATGGTGAGAGGTACAATGGGAGATGCAGTCCAACATCTGGAGGCCACATATTCTCTATCCCCACCACATTTCAATGCTCCTTCCTAATTAGAGAAACACTTCTTGAGAAAAGCCTTAATTAGTCTGGGGAAACTGATAACTGCTGTTAGGTGCTAATTTTTGTTAATAAATGACAGCTTCTCATATTACTGATTAATATTAAATTGTGTTCCTGCTTCTTCTTTTTCCAGTTCCATCATGGATTTCTAAAGTATCTTTTGTCAGATGGAGTTTTGAAGGATTAATGAAAATTCAATTTGCAGGAATGACTTACCCTATGACTTCTGGGAATGTCACCTATCCAATTTCTGGAAATCTTGTAAGTTATATTTTTCTAGGAAAAGTTGCTGCTGCTGCTGCTGTTGTTGTTGTTTTGTGACTTATGCCTATCCCATGAAATGATTACTTCCACAAGGTCTTATCATTGACAGCCGTGCTCAGAGCTGCTTTTACAGAATGAACAGGAATATTATTAAGTATATTTGTTTAATATAGCTGCTCAAATATAATACACCTGAATTAATGGAAGATATTCATATTACTTTTTAAATATTTGTAATTGACATTGTAATCTGGAATTTACTTTGAACAGACGTTCTGTTCATCCAATTGCTAAATAAACATACATGAGATAGTCCTATTGATGATGATGGTGGTGGTGATGGTGGTGGTGGTGGTGGTGATGATGATGATGATGATGATGATGATGATGATGATGATGATGATGATAACATCTACATGCTGTCAAGTTGATTCCAACTCATGCTTACACTTCCCAGAGTTTTCTAAGGGCTTTTTCACACAACCCCTAAACTCCACGGCAAATGGCTCCCAGCTCCGGAGCTTAAAATTGTTTCCCCACCAGCTCCAGAGTTTACAGAAAATTAAGTGCGACCACGCCCACCTAAGCGCGTCCCAGCGCACTTTTCAGGTACCTGCTCTCCGGGGGTGAAAATCCCTGATGCAGATGTAACCTAGTGAGTGCCAGGCTCTCCTCGCTTCTATTTGTTGTTGTTTTTGGCCCCCCGCCCCTTTAAGAGACAGGAATCAGGACGACGACGGGGCTCAGGGTGGCTTCGACTGGCAGACGGAGGTGAGCCTGCATTCTTTTCTCCCTTTTTTTCTCCCTCCCCTCATGCAGACAGGAGCAAGGAAGTGCAGTGGGGTGGGAACACAGGAAGAGCAACAAACCCCCAAGATCTCTGGTCCGAATTTAAGTGGCCAGCAGATCTTAGGGGTCGTGTGAAAAGGCTCTAAGTTTAGAATACAGTACTCAGAAGTGGCTTGCCATTCCTATACCCAAGAGTACCCTGGGACTGTGCAGCATGCCCAGGGCTACCCGGGCTGGCTCTTCTCCTGTGGCACATTGAGGGGAATTTAAATCCTGACCTCTTAATCTGCAGCCAGAAATCTAACTCCTATTGAAGGAATAATGTAGGAAAGTCTTATTAAACACACAGCTAAATTACTTCTTCAATGAGGACTAATAACATTGCAGGTTCAAATACTGTATATGATTTTAGGATTCCCTCTAATTCATTTATTTTAAGAGAGAGAGTTAACAACCTGAAACCAGCCAAAAAAGTCTGGCCCAGGCACACTCGTGTTAGGTAAATGAAGTGTGATATCTTGCCATGCAAACGTAACTATAGTCGGATGGAGCTGGAAGTTGAGTCATGGCAACTAGACTTCTTTTCTAGTGAGATAAAAATGTTTCACTACTCAACCAGGTAGTTTCATCAGTCTAAGGAAAGTTGGTGTAAGGCCTCCAATTTATAGTTCACCTTGGTTTCATGTCACCCTTGTTGAATAGGCTCTTTAGGTGGACAATGGCCTGAAAAGACTCATAAGATGTACAATGGCCTGGGGTGTGTGAATGTCCCACATATTCAATGCTTCCCAAAACCCATTAAGGGTAACACACCGACAGCAGCCTGGGAATAGAAGTCTACAGGAAACTCCCACACATTGATCAGAACACACACTAAGCAGAACACTTTGCTTTGATTAGTACCTACTGTTTGACTCCCACCATCCATTACAACACAAATTAAGAGTCATCAGGACCCTAAACCACAGAGCAGAGAGCATCCCCACTTCCACAGAAACCAAGAAGAAGGAAGACAGGCACCTGAGGACAGCACTTAAGGTCTATAGATATTCAAAGTGGGCCTTCAACAAAGCAGTGGGTCATCCCAGAAGAACAATGAATCAGCCTGAGACCCAGACCCCACAGAAGAATCTGGTCATTCCTTACATGGCTGGAGTGTCTGAAAAGTTTAAAAGGATTTTTGGCAAACACCACATACTTGTACACTTCAAACTCACAAACACACTAAGACGTATTCACCCAAAGGACCTGACACCAAAACATAAGATGAGCAATATAGTATATATGCAGTCCAATGCTGTGAGGAGTGTGCAGACCTCTACATTGGAAAAACCAAACAGCCATTAAACAGAAGGATGACCCAACACTAGAGGGGCAATAGCAGAGGACCAGAATCAGCCGTGTACCTTCTTTTAACAAGGACAATAATTCAAAGATGAGGATGTACATATATTAAACAGAGAAGATGGGTGGTTTGAGGGAGGGGTTAGGCAACCCATTCATGTGTTTAATGAAAACCTTTCTCACACAGAGGTGGGAGACTCAGGCACAATCTGTCTGCCACTTATCATGCTTCCCTTTCATCAATCCCCAGAGAAATCAGAAGTACTGTACTTCACACCTCTGCCAGGAAGTCCATAGCTAATGACCTTTATTTAGTGGGAAATCACTTGTCCTATGGAGACACAGGTGATCTCCCCTGGACACTGGCCACCTTGGGAGACTTCATTTATCTATTGTGGCATCTCTACAGCAGAAAAGCAACAGGTACAGCTCTCCAGAAGTAGGCAGTAGGACTTCCCATCAAGGTAGAACTGCTGAAGTTCACACTGCTCTGAGGACATCTTTGTCTATTTATTTACAGTATTTATTTTTATTTATTTATGTCAGAGTATTTTTACCCCACCTTTCTCCTCGGAAAAGGAACCAAGGCAGATTATACTAATGAGGGACAATATACAGTCACAGGATAGCTAACCCCACCTCTGTGGTCCTGCCCCATATATTAGTTGCTTTTCTATATTTGTGACTGTTGACTCTGTGGCTATGAGACTAAGGTACAGTATTCTGGGAGTTGCGATCCCAACAAAATATAACATTTTCAGTTGCTACTCTCCATTACAATCAAGGCTGATATTTTGAACAGATGTAAAATCATGGCCAAATTCCTCACAGGGCCCTGGGAATGGAGGGACAACCCTACATTCTTAAGCTAGCAGGTAGATTTGGAGGAGGATCAATTTGGAGAGGGGAGGGCTATGAAAGGTAATAGGACAGGAAAAGACGACTGCCAGTGAATCCCTATCAATCCCACCTCCATCATCTACATTCCTTTGTCCAACTTAGCCTAGCTCTCATTCTGAGCATCCAAGATACCGATACTTTACTTTTCCCTACTGCAGCTAACACCATTATCTTTGCCTACACATGCTTCATCATAACCATTCCTGCCAAAAGAGAAAATATAACCCCCTGTGTCTCTCCCTGTGTGTTTTCCTACTGGTTTAGCTTGGTGAAGGGAACAATCATTCTTTTCCCTGCAACTCAGCTTTGAATTTACAGAATGTATAGATGGCTACCACAAACTGTGGACATAAAATGGGGAAAGAAATCACAAACCAGAAGGAAAACATGTTTGCTCTGTTCCAGGAGTTCACAACATTGAAGAGATGTTTAATATATGGCTGGGGCATCCAGCTAGCTAATTGTTCACTTACTTAGATCAAGAAATATAATGGAAGTTTAACTGGAAACCATATTTTCAACTTTTTAAAAATACAAGTGATAAGTGATAAGTGTCATTTTAAATAAGATATTTATCTTATTGCTCCTTCTAAGAGGGTGCCGGTTGTAATACAAAACAAACAAACAAACAAACAAACAATAACAACAGGACAGAATATAGTCCTGCTTTCAGGACAAATCCATTTGGTATTTTGTCAGGAATGTTGACAAGTCTTTGGCACTGGTTCCAAGTCTGAGTCCCTATTAAAAACAAACTCTATTCCCCAGGGGGGGAAAGGGAAGGGTTGGTTGGTATGGAATCACAAGTAAAGTCTGAGTCATTAAAGTCCACATTGAATCACCAGCATGACTTAAGTCCGACCTGACATTGATTCTCATGAGACCCTATCCTTGTGTTTTACTAGAGTAAGTTAAAATCATTTGTGATGGCAAATTGCTCTGAATTTACAAGTTGCTAGTTAAAGGCCTTACCACAGTAAAACAGCAAATAACAACAACAACAAAGCAATAGGATTCCAGCCACCATTTTATTCATTTGTATATTTAGTTATTTAATTTTTTTTGATAAAACTCATGTATGAATTTGTTCATGTATGAACAAAATTTATTTCATTTGATCTCTCTCCCCCTCCTTTCTCTCTCTCTCTCTCTTTACAGGTGCTCAAAACAATGGGTTTAGACTCCTATCCCCTCTATGCCACTTATCTCATCTTGGTTGGTATGACCACAGGGTTCTTAGTTTTTTACTATTTATCTCTCCGGTTCATTAAGCAGAAATCAAACCAAGACTGGTAACAATGTGACAGAACAAAGAATGGTGAGGTAGAGAATGTGCATCCATGTTAAACACCAGATCTAAGTTTCAGTATGAAAGCAAGACCATAAGATGTTTCATAAAAGCTGTCCACTGTTCTGAAAATACTCCAGGCCAAGGGAAATTTTTGTGCTAAGGGATTACCTCCAAATCATGCAATAATTCCAATATGCCACCAGATGGCAGCAAAATACAGCTGGTTGAGCGCTGAATGGCCATACTCATCTTCCTATTTCCTTGAGGAAAATGTGTATCAGAATTATATTTTCTCTCGACATGAAAGTGATGAAATCTACATAACCTACATACAGAAAAATATTTTGAAGACTGGAATATCCCTCTGTAAACCTTCTAATAAGCTACAAAGAAGTACAAGTTCTGTGTAATTCAAGAAAATAAAAACAGAGAATCTAATCAAGGTTTCTTCAGATCTGTGTTAGTTGTGATTTATGTGAAGAAGTAAAACAGGACTATAGGACTTCATGGGGGATTAACACTGTAAAAATGCTTTATTACTGTAAATTAGGTTTTTGGGGAAAAGGTTACTATGAATTTTTGTTGGTTTTTGTTGTTTTATTATTTAAAGTATCTGCCAGGAACTTAGACCCTAGCAGATTCTAGCTGTTTGGCACTGGGGAAAAATATGTCATGTGCTTGTATTTCTACTTAAAATGATCCATCCTTCTCTCTTGAGAGATGTTCCATATCTTTCTGGCACAGGAGAAGGCTTGCAGTCTTTCTGGGACAATACATTGAGATTCCCAATACTGTAGCTTTGTTCTCCCTTCTTGGACTCGTACAGAGAATTAAAATACAGCAATACCTTAGTTTGCGAGCATAAATCGTTCCAGAAACATGGTTGTAAACTAAAACACTCTTAAATCAAAACAAATTTCCCCATAAGAAATCATGGAAATACAGATAATTCGTTCTGGAACCTCATAGATCACATACTGTACACAGAAAATGCTAAAACTCACAAAAGTAGTGGGCTAGATGTCCAAGCTCGCACCATGGTTTAGGGACTTAGCTGCAGAATCTGCTCTGCTTGGGACTGAAAATTGGATTTTACTCTGCCTTTTCAATGTGACAATAATAAGGTGCAATTGGAAGCCCTATACACACTTGACTAGCTGCCCATGACTAGAGATGGTTTGAAAAATAAGAAAGGATATTGATAACAGATTAAAGAAAAATATAAAGAAAAATAAAACAATCCCCTAACCTGCACACACCTTTGAAAACATTCCTATCTGGTCCAAGGGAAACCTCCACTCATTTCTCCTCCGTCTGCTATGGAGGTTGCCTGAGACAGAATGTTCCAGACAATCACCCATAATGGGGTGTGTGTGCGGAGTGACACCATTGGCTCACTTATGATCCTGTGACCTGTTCCCGTTACTTGTATTGCAAGGCATTGCTTGTCGATCAAGGTAAAATTTAAAATAAATGTTTGCTTGTCTTGCCAAACACTCTTAAACCAAGTTACACTACTCTTAAACCAAGGTATTACTGTTTTTAAGCACAAGATGGATTACACCAAATTTCAGTATGAACAGGGCCTTAATCTGGGCAACTGAGGACAGGCAAGAGCATGGGATAGTCACTGGTGTGGTGGAAGCCCAAAGACATTCGGAGTATTAGGAATGACTCATTGGCCAGGGGGTTGGACTTGGTGGCCTTACAGGCCCCTTCAAGCTCCAGTATTCTATGATTCTCTGACCAATGCCATCACCTGCCAAACTTCCCCCTTTCTCATACCCCTCTGAGTTTAGCTGCACCCCTTTTCTTAGCTGGGAGAGAAATGGATCACTATATTTTTGCAAGCTACCTCTGTTTCAATAGAACTAGGTTTTATTGCATCTTCAGTTTTTCTAACCAAGGGGTAATTTAGTACAGTTGGTATGTTTCGTTTACACCACTATATATATAAGCCAGTTAGACGTAGAATAGCAGTAGTAGCAGAGGAAGACAAAAGGGAAATTACTGTGGAACCACAACTTTGCAACTGGATGTAACCTGGTACTATGAAAGCACCTAGAAAATCAAGCGAAAAACAAAAGAAATATAAAAAATAAAGAAGACCAAAATATTAAGGCACCTTAAAGACTAGCTACAACATTTTAATGTGAGATTTTGTGGACGACTCAACTTCCGCAGACATAAATAAGACATTTTTGTCTTCTTTATTTTTTATTTTATTTTTCCCTTTCTTTTGGACATAATATGCTAGCACAGACTAACATAATTACCTTTTCTTAAATCAGAAAATCAAGTGTCTGATAAGAACCAGATAAGAGCCTTATAATGTATACACAGAACCTGAGAGCTTCAATATCTTTTAGAGAGCATTGATGCATTATGTTATTTGCTTATTGTTAATTCACATAATGTTGACAAAATGTAATAATTTGTGAAAGGTGTTCCTTTCTGAACATCTCTTTCTGAAAAGATAACAAGTCATATTGTAGATGTATACACAAGTCTCAAAAGCAGAGGGAGGAGAGAGGGAGGCAGGTTTCCCTTGCACCAGCCAGAAACATTTTCAAAGGTGCATGCAGGTTAGGAATTTATTTTTCTTTATATTTATATTTTTCTTTAATTTGTATTCAACATTCTTTCTTCTTTTTCAAACCTTTTCTAGTCGTGGGGCTGCTAGGCAAGTGTGTACAGGGCTACAATTTGCACTTTATTATTGTCATATTAAAAACATAGAGTAAAATCCAGTTGTTCGTCCCAAGCAGAGCAGATCCCGCAGCCAGGCACCTAAACCATGAAGTGGATATGGACTTCTAGCCAACTTATTTTGTGAGTTTTAGCATTTTGTGTGTACAGTATGTGGTCTGTGGGGCTCCAGAATGAATAATCTGCATTTCCATGATTTCTTATGGGGAAATTTGTTTTGATATAGGAATGTTTTGGTTTAGAAGCATGTTTCTGGAACAAATTATGCTCATAAACCTAGGTGCTCCTGTATATCACATTGGGATGGGAATCCTGTTCTCTGTACTTGAGGCTTTTGACCTGAAGCCTCAAAAGAACAGGATATGGCAGCCAACGACACTCCAAGACTCATCACTCCTAGGTCTTTGGGTTTGGCCTGAAAATCTCAGGGAACAGGGTGCTACTGAAGAGCCCTTAGAACATAAGAACAGCCTTGCTGGAACAGGCCACAGCCCATCCAGTCCAGCATTCTATCTCACACAGTGGCTCACCATTTGCTTCAGGGTATTCTTTATACCAGTAATTAATCCTGTATAAATGTATTCACTGTGACGTGGATGGGATTGGCAAAAAAAAAAAAAAAAAAAGGACTCAGAGCCAACACTCTTCCTTCTCAGTGCTGGCTGCCTTCTGTTTGGAGCTTAACCAACCTTTCCTCTTGTTCTGGACGAGAACGGATGAGGGATATAAGAAGTTTCTTTCCCACAACCAATGTAGGAAGCATAAGACTGAAACATATATCTCTTGCACTTTCAGTTCTCTCAGCAGGGCCCATGAGGCAAAGCTGAACTCATTGTTTGCATTCAGCTTGTGGTGAAATTTAATTTACATCATGAATGATAATGTGGCTGTTGCTGTTGTTGCTGTTGCTGCTGCTGCTGCTGCTGCTGCAGTTACATGCTGTCACGTTACTACCATCTTAGGTTGAGCCCATGAATTAGCAGTCTCCATAATGTACTGTCCTCAGCTTTTCTACTTAGCTCTTGTAAACTCCAGCCTTAACGGAGTCAGTCCATCTTGTGTTTTTTCTTCCTTATTTTCCACCTTTTCCAACATTAGGAAATCCTTTAGGCCAGTGCTGGCGAACCTATGGCACAGGTGCCAAAGCTGGCGCTCAGAGCCCCTTCAGTGGGCACCCGACATCGCCCCTTCACAGCCACCTGTATTCAGGTTAAAGTGCTGTATTGGCACTTTACGAATAATTTGTGGGTTTTGCATTGCAGTTTGGGCACTCGGTCTCTAAAAGGTTTGCTATCACTGCTTTAGGCCATAACCTGTGTGTGTGTGTGTGTGTGTGTGTGTGTGTGTGTGTTTGTGTGTTTGTGTGCATGTGTGTGTGCGCGCATGCACGCGTTATTACAGCCATAATCTAGATAACAACAAATACTTCAGTTAAAAAAACAAAAACTGTTATGCCACCAATGTAATCCTAGGATGGTCTATTCAAAAGCAAGTTGTATTACAGTATTATTCTGACTACAATACATCTCCCATGTATAAGACGACCCCCACATTTCCAACCTAAAATTACACTTTCACAACCACACAACTCTCTCCGCACCTTATTTCCATGCTTAAGACAACTGCCAATTTTTAGCCTGACAATTTTAGACAAAAATATAGTCCTATATATGGAAAAATATTGTATTTTCAGTGGAGCTTGTTTTTGGATTATTCTGTGGTTTTTAAACTTTCATCCACTCATTAAATAAATGGCTCATATCATCAAATGAATAAGTAAATCAGTGATTGACATAACCAACTAGAAAATTCGTGAAGATAAGGTAGGTAGGTAGGTACCTAGAAAATTCATGAAGATAAGGTAATTAATCCCACATCAGGGAAATTTACTTGTTACATAGCTTCTAATATAACGAACAAGTAAAGAAGGGTAGGTGCACAAAAAGTGTAAAGTGAGAAAGAAAAAATAGATAATAAAAAACAGTATACAAATATACACTATAAAATTTGGATATAAAAAATTTAATGTGTAAGAAGAAAAAAAGAAACTACAATATTGCCCATATGAACAGCATGTTAGACTGTAGAGTTGTAGAGTCTAGCAGCAGTGGGAACAAAATACCTGTGGTAGTGCTCCTTCTCACACTGAGGATGTCTGAGTCTGCCACTGAAGAAGCTACGCAGAGGCTCCACTGTCTGGTGCAGTGGATATTGTTCATAATGGATGTCAGCTTGGCCAACATCCTCCTCTTATCCATCTCCTCCACAGAATCCAGAGGGCAGCCCAAGACAGAGCTAGCCCTCCTGACCAGCTTGTTCAGTCTGTCCCTGTCCCGCACAGTACTACCTGAAGCCCAGTAGACTACAACACAGAAAAGAGCTAGGGCTATCACAGAGTCATAAAAATCCTTAACATAGGCCTACGCATTCCAAAGGACCCCAGTCTCCTCAGAAGATGGAGGCAGACTCCTGATGTTTTGGACCACAATTCCCAGAATTCTAAGCTTAGATTACCAATGACAAAGTACTGTGGGAGTTGTGGTCCAAAACATCTGGAGGGCCGAAGTTTGGACATGCCTGATTTAGGTGAACACCCAGGTACTTAATGCTGTCCACCATCTCAACATCTAAGCCTCGGATGTTCACTGGTGTAAAAGGTAGTGTCTTTCTATGGAAGTCAATCAGCCTCTCTTTCGTCTTAATGGTGTTTAAGCACATGGTAGAAATGTAATTATTTATTTATTAAAATATTTATATCCCATTATATATTTAGATATCTCAGGGAGAGGAACAAGCAATATGAAATAATTTAAAACAGTTATGCATAAAATAATTCACCAAATTAAACAAGAAAAATCTACAGTCTTGGAAGAAAGCAATCCTTAGCTCAGCTTGAATCAGCTGCAATGACGCTGCTATTTGACTGGGCCACATTTGCTCCACTTATAAAACAATTGAAGTTGAAAGTTGTTTTTGTAGATCATATGATGCAAAGGCTAAATTTATTTATTTTATTTACTTATCTGACTTTTTTACTGCACCATCTGGCGTACAAGCCACTCTGGGTGGTTCAGATCAGTCTTTTTTTATTTCCAAAACTGTTCTCCCCCCCCCCCGTTTCAAGGCTTCTACTTTTTCAAGGTGAAATGATTCAAACGAGCCTCTCCCCATGTGTTTTGCTGTAATACGATTCTGTCAAAACAGAGGACATGTATGTAGGTGGTGTTTTGGTAACACAGGCACCGAGGGCGTTATGTTCAGGACCTGGGGAACAGCCCACTCACATTCTTTCGTCTCCTACAATCATCCTCCTTTAAAAAAAAACTCCATATATATATCAATGTTAGATCACTCTGTCACCTTATAGTAGAGTGGTGCCTCTTAAGATGAATTTAATTCGTTCTATGAGTCAATTCGTTTTATGAAAAATTTGTCCTACAGTTTAATGCGGCTACCATATGAATGCATTGAATTCGTCCTGTGAGGCATCCCAAAGGAAAAATTCACCTTACAAGGTTTCCCTATTCCTAGAAATTTCTTTCATTTTACGAGGTTTTTGTATTAAGGGGCAGTCGTACTACTGTAGTGTCCTTATATTTATTGCCTGTATTTATGCCCTATTAAAGGACTGGCAGAGGCAGGACCAGAGGAAGGAAAAATCAGCAGAGGTGGGACCAGAGGAAAGAATGAAACAAGGGGGACTATGGGCTGGAAAATGATTTGTGTCACTCCCAATTCAAACCAATGTCCCTTTTAAATGTAATACAGGCTGTGAATCATATTGCACAAAAGCAAAATCACAGCATAGTGTAGTTGTCCCCTAACATAAATCAAATACTCATGTGATGCATCTGAGACCTTAGGAAAAATTAATTAAAGCTCACTAAACAAGACAAATAAATATTTAAGTTAGCCAATATAATCAATACATAAGCATGAAAAGCCTTGACAAACTATATAAATCTACTTAAGACCCTAATGACACACTCTACTGCAAAGGACATCAGATGGCATTCCATGGAGTCTATATACAGAGATAAGAAGTTAAGTCTTTGAACTACAAATCCCCAAACATTCTAGCCAGAAAGACCACTGACCATATTAGGTGGGATATCATGGGAGATGTAGTCCTAACAAGAACACCCCCCTCTCTCTTTGTGTTATTGTTGTCATGTCCCATCAAGTCACCTCCAACATCTAGAAAACCTTTAGTCCCAGATAAGTGGCAACCAAATGCCTTGGACTGGCCCTGTTCCCCATACACAGCAGCACACATGAAGGGATACACAGAAATAAGAAAACTTTGCTCCCTGTCTTGTCTGCAGTTTGAACCCTTATTTGGAGAACACAAGGTTCCAACTTCAGGTTAGATGTGGCAATCTGCAAGACCTTCTGTTGTTCTGTCAGAGCTGACTTATTGCGCACATATGAGGTACATGAGATATTTAAGGAGTGGTTCTACCAGTTTCACTGTCCCAGTCAGTTTCCATGATAGAACTAAGATTCAAACCCAGGACTCCACTCTATCTACTACAATGCCCTGGATATCCCTGTAAGACCTACGAATCCAGAAACTAAGCTTGGGATATTCAGTTTTTCAGCAACATGACACTTTCCCAAATAATCACACTGCATTCCTAAAAACAAACTCCCCTGCAGATGTTCACTTAGAAGCAGTTCTACCTTTCCGTTATTTTCAATATATGTTTCGAGGCAGATAGATAGATACAAGTGTGAGAAGTAGCCACATTAATGTTGAAACTGCATAACTTTCTATTCAAGGTAGCGTCATTAAACTGTCAAAATGGCGGAGCCTGTTTGATTCTTAATTATTCCTTTTTATTATATTTAAGACACTTTAAAAAAATTCTTTTGCATAACGTTCTGTTGTGATTATGATATCTTTTTAACTGCTCTGTAGCTTCCAGACTATACACTGGCAATATCGTGGGCGGTGGTTCCCCCTTTAAGGAAATAAAACTATTTTAAAGGAATAAATTCTAGGCTGACTCTTTGCTGTGAATGTAGTGAAATTTTTATTAAAGGACAGCAAACAGGAAGGTTGAGGGGTTGCTTGAGGGAGAAAGGCAGAGCCCCCTCAGACCATTCACACGGAAGGGGCAAATAACATAAGAATACACATTTCCCCTTTACTTCTTGAGTGTTTCCTTCCTTTTGTGAAATAAGTCAGCCAGTTGACATTGTGTGAACAAGCTCTTTAAAATATTTAAATCCCACCCTCCAAATGATCTACAAAAGGGACTAAGTTGTGTGAGCATTTCAGAGGTGGTGTTATGACAAGCAGAGATTTACATAGAATAAGAGCTGGGGAGAACATAGCTTTGGAGCGGAGGATTCTTCCAGAAGGGACTAGAGTCTAGACATACACTCAGCTCCATTTAAAATGGTGCTGTTTGTCTGCATACAAGGACACACACACGTATGTATATAGACATTGCCATGGTGAGATTAAGGACTCGTCTGTATTGGCCATTTACCCTACAATTTGCATGAGACTGGGAATAAATTGAATTAGAACCTGGCAACTACACAAGGTGAAGCCCAGTGTGGGAAAGCCTGTTGCTGTGAACACTACTTGTGAGGAAAGGCTCAAACATTTGGGACTCTTTAGTCTGGAAAAAAGGCGCCTGAGGGGGAATATGACTGAGACATACAAAATAATGCAGGACATGAGTAAAGTGGATAGAGGAACCCTCTTCTCCCTCTCACAAAATACCAGAACTAGGAGACATCCACTTAAATGGACGGCTGGCAGAGTGAGAACAGATAAAATATTTTTTTTAACCTAGCATGTTGTTAGTCTCTGGAACTCCCTGCCACAAGATGTGGGGATGGCATCTAGCCTGGATGCCTTCAAAAGGGGATTGGACAGATTCCTGGAGGAAAAGTCCATCACATGTTACAAACCATGATGGAGACGTGTAATCTCCAGGCTTAAAACTGGGGTACTTCAAGGACCAGATGCAGGGGAGTGGTATCAAGAGACAGATATCTAGTCTTGCACACTCCCAGACGCATTTGGTGGGGCCACTGTGAGATACAGGAAGCTGGACTAGATGGCCAGTTGGCCTGATCCAGCATGGCCCTTCTTATGTTCTTATGTTCTTATGTTCTTACTCTTTTTTGAGGTAGACTTGGGTTTTTTTATGTTCAGCCAGCAAATGTATCCTGATCAGGTTCCCTGCTGTGTAATCACACCCTAAATATTTATTATGATTTATTTATTATATTTATATACTTCACCATCTAGTGACCATGCAATACTCAGGGCAGTTTCCAGCTGCAAAATAAAGATACTGTACTGTATAACCAAATCCAACCCAAATCAAAACTTCTAGGCTAACTTTTGTTTTTGTATGTGTGCACTCATGCATGCATGCACACACGCACATGTGTGTGTGTGTGTGTGTGTGTGTGTGTGTGTATATATATATATATATATATTCGCCACAGAATAACAATGTCAGTAGAGTCCAAGAAGAAGTACACATGTTGTTATGGTCTGTTTCTAAAAGAAAAACACAGGCTTAATGATTATCTGTGACTTAAAACCCAATAGAAAACATGCCGTCCATCATCTTATTATCCCACCGTAGCCAAGAGAAGCACTAGGGGAAAGCCTTTATCAGTGGTGCAATTCATCCTGGCTGAGACTCTCCTACTTTGGGTGCATCACAGGGAGAGATTTGCTGAGATAAATGGGGGAGGGGACAGCAGGAAAAGAGGAAAACCAAATACAAGATGGAGCTGTTCCCTCAAGGAAGCTGCCGCTTTGGGAGCAAAGAGATGAGCATGGCTGCTGAGAACAAGACATTTGGGAGATCACTCATTCATAGGCTAACCATGAATTTAAGGCCACACGACAGCGCTGAACACAACAACAATTCATCAAGGGCAAAGATTTCCCCCATTTCTAGAAAGCTATGTTCATTCTCGCATAAGGATCAATTTCAGCACTTTTTATTCTGCTCACCCAACTTGTTCCACAAACCTTTTCATTCTTTTTGGGAGCCCCCAAAAGTAGAGAAGCAGTAAATAAATATTCTAAATAAATAAATGTAATTTAATATTTTACATGGCTTTTCTCATTAAGAAGGACCCAAGGCTGCTGAGGTCATTAAAAGGCAATATTACAGTAGGACCCCAGTATCCACTAGGGATTGGTTCTAGACCTTTCCGTGGATAACTAAAACCATGGATAAGACAGAACACCAAGGCTGATACTTCACGTCCCTCTCGCTGCAGTTTGCGGCCCCGCTGGAGACCGGTTCGAAGGAACGGAACCTCACATCCTTGTGGGGTCAACCCAAGTTTGAAGGAACGGAACCTCACGTCCTTGTGGGGTCAATCCGAGTTTACCCCAACCACGCCCCCTGAACTGCGCTCCAAGCGGGGTGAGAGATTCCCATCCTAGGTGCTTATTTCACGTCCTTCCTCGAGCCAAGGTGAACTTGCCCCCGTGTTGAAATCGGTTTTCAACACGGATCGAGAAGTGGATTGAAAAGATTCCCGAGCTCCAGGACGGGAATCTCTCACCCTGCTTGGAGCGCAGTTCAGGGGGCGTGGTCGGGGTGAACTCGGATTGACCCCACAAGGACGTGAGGTTACGTTCCTTTGAACTTGGATTGACCCCACAAGGACGTGAGGTTCCGTTCCTTCGAACTGAGATTGACCCCACAAGGACGTGAGGTTACGTTCCTTCGAACAAGTCTCCAGCGGGGCCGCAAACTGCAGCGAGAGGGACGTGAAGTATCAGCCCTGGAGCTCGGAAATCTTTTCAATCCACTTTCAACATGGAGACAAGTTCACCTCGGCTCGAGGAAGGACGTGAAGTAACCACCCAAGAAAACCCCCAAAACTGCTGTTTTGTGGCAGCAGCTTGCTTTACAGCTGCTGTTTGTGACAGTAGCTTGCTTTGCAGCTGCTGAAATATTTATTTATTTATTTTTCCTCTGCCAACTGTGGATAACTGAATCAGTGGTTAAATAATCAGTGGATACAGGGATCCTACTGTAAAGTTAAAACCAGAAAGTATACAAATACTGCAAAGGATCTAACAAAAGCCACACTAAAAGTAGTAAACAAATGCAATCCCAAAAACACACTCAAAGCAGTGAGGCACGACAATCCATTTAAAAACCCCACCTAGGCAACCTGTTTAAAGGAAAAGCCTTTCTGAATAGAGAGGCCTTTGCCTGCTTGCAGAAGGACTGCATAGGGCTAGCTTGGCTCCTGTGGGAGGGGGTTCCAAAGTCTGGGAGCAGCAACAGAGAAGCCTGTTTCCGGTGTTCCTACCAAACACACCTGGGATGGTGGTAGGACCAAGATAAAGGCCTCTTTTACTGATCCAGTAGATTCAGGCAGGCATGCCTCCATGTCCCTAAGTGTTGGCTACATTAGTTGATCTGAACTTCAACAAGTACTTATAGGGACAAATCCATCCCAGCCCCTGTCCCTTTTTGTTATTTTTGCACTCAGAGAACATTGGTGTGAAAATCTCCTCTTACGCTTCCAGCAGTTGAGGAATTCCATTTTCTAAGGACATCCTGTCTGTAATGTAGCCTGTGGCTCTCAAATTGCAGACACCCACCCCCCGACACACACACACTTTTACTTTAGGGATGACTGGTGCAGATTTGCATCTGAGACCTTTGTCTTCTCCCATCTCAGGAACAGTGGTACCTCTTAAGACAAATGCCTCAGATGACAAAAAACTTGTAGGAAGAAAAAAAATTCTGGAAATCGGAATGCTTTGCATGACAAAAAAAAATTCCCTATGGGATGCTTTGCAACCCAAATAAAACATTCCACATATACCTAGGAAAAAAACCCTCCGGTTATTTTTGTTTTTATTCTAGCTTGCGGAATGGATTGACCTGTTAATACATTCCTATGGAAATCCACATTTTGTGAGACAAAATTTTCATGAAACAAAATGACCCATAGCCTCCAGAATGGATTCATCCATTTTCAATGCATGCCTGTGGGAAACTGTGTTTTGTAAGACAAAATTGTTGCAAAACAAATTGACCGGTAGAACGAATTAAATTCATTTTAAGAGGCACCACTGTAATTTGTACCTAAAGCCAGCTTCAAATCATTCAGATGCACTTCTGGCCTTTGAGGTCTTAGACTCCATATTTGATGGAGTCTATTCATTGTAGAGGTTTACTAATAGAGTCACCTTAAAATATCAAAGCAGAACAGCACCTCTGCTTTCAATATAGAAATGGAAAGCTTGCACTCCCGTGGCATTCCCCCTCCCGCCGCTACAGGTGCTAAAAATACCAATTACAGTATAAATGCATCTGAGCAAAACAGAAGGACACGTAGACCATACTCTTGATTCTATGGAAATGAGATTCAAAATATGCTGGAAAATATTTAGATAAGTGTGCAGTTCCCTTCATTTCTGATGTCTATAGGAGGAAGAATAAAAGCATGCCAGAGAACTACCTACTGAATGCTTTACTCTTCTTTTTATTTAATAGTTTGTGTTTGGCCAGAGTTCTAGAAGTTCTAGAGTTCTAGAAGTCAGCTTGTATTCTCATTTCAAGTGGCGTGAGTTTCACTATATATTTATGTAAGCACATAAATACTAATACACAAAATGTGGATTACAGGACACAGACAATCCATTTATTCTGTGTGTCTAATCTACTCTCCTCTGTTTCTTATGACCCTCAGTCTCAGTAAACATCACAACTACCTGTACTTATTATAAACATCACAACTACCTGTACAGCTCTGACCAGACCTTAGAAACCAAAAACCTTGGCTTTCTTGATTATGTCATTACATCTCATGTCGGAGCTTCTTCTTTTTCTACTGCCTTCAACTTTTCCAAGCGTTGTTGTTGCTGCTGCTGCTGCTGCTGCTGCTACTGTTGTTGTTGTTGTTGTTGTTGTAGTAGTAGTAAGACAAATCTCATGACATCCAAAATCCTCCTGAATGACGTTTGGAGACAAATTGCCTCCCTTAAGAAATGGCCATTAAATAGATGCGTTTCCACTGGTGTCTCAACTTGAGGCCCTGTGCCTCTGTAACTGTTGTGAAATATTGGAACAGCCTAAAACAGTAGGACTAAGAAAGAACAGAGCTGTCAGTAAGAGAGATGAACCAGAAAGAGCGGGAAAGCTGGAGATACTGTTGCCAGTTGTACTGTACTGTTGAGGTCCTTGCCAGCTTGGTCTAAGTATAATTCCTGTATGTTTGTGTTGAAGGAATGAATCCACATACAACTGAACTGATATTTCATTTTAGGGTTTTGAAGATTCCACACGTGGAGATTATTTTTTTAGGTATTGGACACCCAACCCATCTGAGGAAGATGTCTTGGATTTGTATTTGAGACACCAGAATTTTGCAGTTCTACAAGAGGCATGCATATTTATGTAGCCTTCTACATTAAATGTGTTACAAAATATTATTGCCTTTTAGATTAATCACAATACATTATGGTACAATAGATCCCTGCAGTATTTCTAAAGGTCTCATCTTTAATCGCTCCTCGACTGGTGCTATGAAGCGTCATGAAGGACTTAACAGGATTGAAGTTCTGGGACCTTCTAAGCATCCAGGGACTATGACATGATTTGCTGCCGCCACCCCAGCTTCTCTGTTCCCACTGAACCTCTGTGTGTGTGTGTGTGTGTGTGTGTGTGTGCGTGCGCGCGCGCGCGCGCGTGCGTGCGTGCGTGCGTGCGTGCGTGCGTGTGTGTGTGTGTGTGTGTGTGTGTGTGTGTGTTCAGCATCATTTCTTGTAGCACAGAAAGGCCTCAGGAAGATTGTGTAAGTACACGAGTGCAACTGAATCTGTTCACAGAGGTCCAGCAATGGAGAAATCTGCTATCAGGGCTGAATGTGCTTATACTGTCTTTTTTTCATAGCTTTGCCCTTGACACAAAAAGGTCTGATTTGGGTGTTGGAGGCTTGGGGGGGCATGCTTTACACTCCCCCCCGCCTCCAAATTAATTCTTCACACACTTGAAAAGGTTACCAGAAAAGGTAATTTAGTGAGTTTATATGCTGATAGAATTCGGTAACCCAGGTTGGGGGAGTGGGGGGGGGGGGGAGAGATGCTTGAGAACAGCATGAAAAAGGTGTCCTTCATTTAATTTTCCCCCTCCTGGGCTTCAACCTCATGCTGACTTGTTGATGCTATGGTGGATGATGATGGAATAATGTGCACGCATTTCTCTGACATGTGGCTGGAAAAAAAATACCTGTAAGCCAAAAGATGAACAACAACAGTTCATACAATGTCAGCAGCTATTAATTAAGGAGACAGCGTTTAAGTGGTGGGTTGAGGGTTTTTTTTCCTTTCGAAAAGCCATTTAACCCTTTCCTTGGATTATATTCCTAGCTGTAAGGTGGAAGACGAAAACTTCTTTCTAATGTATTGTACAGTGTAACTTTTTGAGTATGATGTGTGTGTGTGTGTGATTTTGCAAAGTGCTGTCAAACTTGATATTTTAATGCAGAGTCCTCTTGGTAATGCTGAAAAAGGTTATTTATCTTGGTTGATTCCCCCCCCCCGCACGAAAATATAGATCTTGCATATTGGCTATAAACTGTGGCTCAAATTGAAGTGATTTGAGTTGCATATGTTGGATTTCTGTCCCTTCTTTTGACAAGAAAAGTGAGAGTTAATAGGTTTCATGAGCTGGGAAGATTGGCTCAACAATGTCCAAAATATCTCCAGGGTGTTGCTTTGTTGCCTCCTCTAAATTGGAATCATTTCCTGCCATTCCTAATTAATAGTGAGCAACCACCTCAAATATCTTGCTTTCATTTTGCAACAAGTATTGTGCTTGAATGTGACTCTATTTCCTTCAGACTTATTTATTTATTTCATATTTGCTTTTCCATAAATATTCTAGCAAATATGTTGGCTGGTAGCTGGGTGCAAAGAACTGGCATAAATATTCATTTGGAGTTATGTGACTCTAAGCATTACAGTCAACCAATCAGGAAAGGCATTCTACGAAAATGCCTTCCAGATTCCAGAAGATGAATATTCAGAGCCTACATGGACTTAAGGATTTGTTGCAGAAAGAGTTTGTTGAAGTGTAATTAAGGATGAGATTGCCAAGAACAGATCCAAGATGAAAGCACTTGCATTGAGTTTAGCATTTATCTAATACAAACATTACAAGTCTCATTAACTACAGATGATGATTATGTAGAAACACTAAACTGCAGTTAATCTGATTTATGATTTAATAAAAACCACAGCCTATCCAGGTCTGGAAGATAATTAACAAACGGCAGTGAATAAGTTAATAAAAATGGGAAGAAAGCATCTGCCTTTCTCATGGTCATGGGGGGTTGAGGAATGGGGGTCATGGGGGGTTGAGGAATGAGAAGCAAACAGTATAGGCTCTACAGAACACTCACCCTTCTACCCACCCACCTCAACACCATCCCTCCCCAAATCCATTGCATGCATGTTTCAAGATCAAGCTACACTTGAACAGTAATATGTATGTCCTGCTACTATACCTTCCTATAAGACACTAAGTTCTTTCTAAGCTCCATGTCTGAACAATTATAGGGGCAAATGAGGCTCATGTTAATGACCAAGTGATTTTTTTTTGGGGGGGGGCAGATGTAATATGAGGCATATTGATGTTAAGGCTTTATTCATCTCCTCCTCACAATATATTAGCTGTGTGGTCTGGTTTGGACGCTAAGAAATCAATTTATGATCAACTTCATGGTAGGGAGGTGACAGCAGACTGTTGCAATAAACAAACAGGAAAGAAACAGAAAAGAAAGGTCAATGGGAGGTGTTATTTATAGACTCGCACAGTAGGCAGAGAAATGATACAGACAGGATTTTATGTTGGGAAGTGGCTGATAATCCCTTTTTAAATATATTAAACAAACTAAAATCTTCCTATTAAAATAATCAGAAGCCGTTACAATAATCAGATTTTCAGAAGTGATAAGCTGCAAAGGTCAAAACGCAAAAGAAGCATCCACCACAAGGGAATAAGTGAAAAGGCTAATGGTGCTGTTTCCCTTACACGCTCAGGTTTAACACAATATTACCCCAGTTTCAGCTTTGGAAGCCTTATATATATATATATATATATATATATATATATATACAAGCCTGGAGTTTGGCAGTTTGCCAAACGTTGCTTGGCGTAATGCCATGGCCTCTGGGGACATGTCCCCATGGATAAAGACGCCAATATGGGCATCATCCCATTCATGTTATTTCGACCACGGTGGTCGTAGCTTTTAAAGTCTGACAGGGCAACTGTTCCATTGCTTTCTGCATGAACAAAGCCTTCATTCCTAGCAAGCATTTTAGAGCGATAGTTTGGCTACATATTATCTTTATAAAAACACAACAATAAAACCCCAATTCTTTGCTTTCCGGGCCCCCCCCCCCCTCAGTTACAATCAGTCCTAATACAGTCAACTCTTTGGGAGTGCATATCTCTGATTTGCTCCTTTTAAAGAAGAAGAAGGTCAGAATATTTAGCTTTGTGGAGAACTCATCAGCACTTCCATGTAATAAAAAGTACATTATAGCTGCTTTGTAATACCTTCAATGGCAGGAGCTTGATAAATTTCCACTGAACACACTCATGCACTTCTGTAACAATAGCAAAGCTATAAATTACCATAATTCATTCTGCCCCCTGCAGTTAGTGGTACAACACATACATTCCCAAGGTTGTTTTCACTTGCTCCATTTAGGCAAATTCATAATGTTATTGGCATAGCTTAGAAAAGACATCCATACAAATGTGAAGAAACAAACACACACCTTCTCTCTCCCATTGACAAGCACTGCATTCCTAAACACATTTGATACAATATTGTTTTCTTGGCGCTATTCATATACAGTAGCAGACATCTGAGGCACGTGTGGAGGTAGATGAAAAAGAGGGGAAAAGAAAGGAATAATGCAGTTTTAATTTCTGTAACAATTTCCAGAGGGTTAGCTGTGATAGTTGGCTCGCCTCAACAAAGAAAAATTCCTGCACTTTAAAGGCTAACAAATTTATTATTATAGTGTAGCAGGCTGCAAGGTAGAAAACTTTATACTAAAAGAAGCGTGAAATGGACATCCACAAAAGCTTATGTCACAATAATAGGAAAATCTTCACGATGCCACAAGAGACTGTATTAATTTTTGTCAGACAAATATGTATTCCATTCACTCAAAATTGTCATAATGCAACATTATGGTAATCCTTCCCTAATTATATGAGAAATCTACGTGTGCACATATCAAAGGTTCCATCTTGGTTGTCTTCACAATGACCAACAAATAAAAATTCAAGGTATAGTTCACCTTTCAAAGCTTTTGTTTTTTAATAAAAATATATTTACTTATTTATTTAAAGCATTTTTACCTCATCATGCTTGTTGAAAGGGACTAAATGTGGTTCACATCATTAAAGGACAGTATTTAAAAGCAAAAAACAATATGTATACAATATTTAAAACAAATAAAACAAACACCACATTAAAAATGATAAAACCAACGTGCGCTCGTGCGTGCACATGGACACATGCACAAAAGCAACAATACTCCATTTTAAAATGCCTCTTAGACAGCCAATCAGTAAACGAAATGTTTTCATCTACAGTACTTGTGTAAAGGACACTGAAGATGTGGCCAGCCTGCCCTCTTGTGGGAGAGAGTTCCAAAGTCTAGATGCAGAAAGGCCTACCTCTCAAGGCCCTGATTATCTTAACACCTGGACAAGCTCATAAAGGGAGATGCCATCCTTGAGATAGCTCGAATCCAAGGTGTTAATGACTTTATGGGTTAAAACATTACAGGAACACCAAGCAGATTTAGGTACCAAATGGCAGCTTGTTGAAGAACAGAAATATACTTATGCTTAAGTAACAGAATGCTACTAAACCATAGCTATTTTTAATATTTACTTTTTAAAAGTGGTTAGTCCTAGTTATGGGACAAAGCTCACACACAATCAGTGATTGTAATAATAATAATACTGTAATAATAGGAATAAACATGGCTTTGGTTAAGAAAAGCAACAATGAAGAAAAAACTGAAGGACTAATCATGGCAGCTCAAGATTAAGCCTTAAGAACAAATATCATAAAGGCGAACATTGATAAATCATCGAAATATAGTAAATGTCGACTGTAGAAAGAAAAGGATGAAACTGTAAATCACATCATCAGCTGTTGCCCCAAAATTGCTCAGACTTATTATTTAGCCCATTATAATAAAGTAGCAGCAATGCTCCACTGGAACATATGTAAAAATTTCAACCTACCATTAAGCAAGAGCTGGTAGAAACATCAGCCAGAAAAGGTTACCGAAAATGAAGTCATCAAGGTGTTCTGGAATTTCAGAATCGAATGTGACAGATACCTTGTCTGCAGTGTGTGTGTTGAGTCGTTACAGTCGTGACCGACTCTTCGTGACCCCATGTCCATGGAGTTTTCTTGGCAGGAATTACTGAAGTGGCTGGCCAGTTCCTACTCCAAGCGACTACAGCACCTGGTATTCCCTGGTGGTCTCCCATCCAAGTACTAACCAGGGCCGACCCCACTTAGCTTCTGAAATCAGTCGAAATCGGATGTGCTTAGGGCATCTAGGCAGAGCCTTGTCCGCAGTACTCCAGATATTACGATAGTATACAAGCAAGGAAACGAAGTTCAAATTGTCAATGTGGCAATACCAAGAGACACAAGAGTCAGCGGCAAAGAGTTAGAAAAGACAACCAAATATAGGGACTTAGAAATAGAAATCAAAAAGCTATGGAATAAGAAAGCAAGAACAATACCAATAATAATAGGCACCTTGGGCGCAATCCCCAAAGACCTGAATCAACATCTGAAAACCCTTGGCCTTGACACAATCAACGTAGGGCAGAGCTTGATCAATGGAGAAGGCCAACTCCAGCTTAACTCCTGGCAGCTCTATACGCCTCATGATGATGATGATGATGATGATGATGATGAATGAATGAATAAATAAATAAATAAATAAATAAATAAATTTAAAAAATGGTTTTCCACGTGGAGAATACTGGCTCCACAGCCAGTTACCTATGCCACTGAGCTGTCCAGGTAGCTTGTTATAATAAGTATAGTTTCTAATGATAATCGTCCAGTTTTATTTATAAAAGAAATAACGAATGTTGTAAGGTGCTTGTCAAGAATATTCTGGGTTAGAGAGGCCCACACTAACCACTTAGCCACACTTTCCTGGTGCGGGTAAGTTCCAAGAGGCCAGATATGCTGAAAGCTGGGGAAAATCTTCCGGCCTAGTACCTTCTCCAAAACTTTCAGTCACTCTGTTTAGTGTTCCGGGTAGCTCCCCAAAAACTACAAAAATACCCTCAAAATACACAGACACCCAGTAGGTGACTGGGACAAGGTCTTGCATTAGTAGCAACAACCTTCTTTCCCCCAAAGCCAGCCAAACATTTTATATATTTAATCAAAATGTATTTATATTTTATTTAAATTTATTTATTTATTTGTTTACTGTCCCTTTAGTACATGCAGAACTCTTTTAAAGATGTTTAAGAAAAAAGTCAAAAAGAGTTACGTTTCCAGTTTCAAATGTCACAGAAACAGACAAAATATTACCATGGAGCAAATAAGCTTTCAAAAAGAGTTGAGGTAAAAACAGTCCCAGAACAGTTCCTGGAAGAAAATAAGAAATCCGGTTATCCTAACCTAATATTTACATATGGACAGAACTTCAGCCTAGTTCCAGAACATACACAGAGTATAAGTCATGCAGCAGAAGAGCACAGCATTCTCCTTAGAGATGCTAAGCTAAAACTAAGTTACTACTACTTCTTTTTTAATACCATTCATTCCGCTTTCTAGACCAGGGGCTCCCAACCATCAGTCCCCAGATGTTCTTGAATTAGAGCTCCCAGAAGATTTCACAACTCTGCTGGCCAGGTTTTCTGGAAATCAAAGAACATCTAGGGATCCAAAGCTGGGAGCCACTGTTCTAGACTCTTTGAGAAGATGCACCAATCAGGCATTGAATCACTCTTCTGGAAGAAGAGAATAACTTCTCAAGAGTAAGTTCTCCCCCTTCTTTTCAGCCATTTAGCATCTTCTGCTAATTAGTTTGGTACCAAGGAGTGAGATTTGGCTTCGGGGATCCTTTTCTCCAAGAGATAAGGCACAGCTAGTCTGTCTTAGTGGAGATTTTCTCCCTTGTTGCCTGGCCTACTCATTCCAGACACCACTGATCAAGCCATAAGCAAGAGCATCATGGCACAGTGGTTAAACTTACTGTACTGCAGCTGTAACTGTGCTCACAACCTGGGGTTCAGTTCCAGGTAACTGGCTCAAGGTTTACTCAGCCTGACATCTTTCCAAGATTGGTAAAACGAGTACCCAGCTCACTGAAGGTAAGTGCCATGTTTAGCCTGCATAATTACTAGTAAACTACCCAGAGAGTGTCTGGAAGTTGAGCCATGGCAACTGAACTTATCTTGAGAGACTGAAACACTGTTCATCCAAACAGCTTCGTCAGTGTGAAGAAAGCTAGTTGCAAGCCCTCCATTTTATAGTTCACTTTGACCTCATGGCACCCTGGTCTGAAATAGTCTCATAAGATGAACAGTGACCTGAATAGGCTTGTTAGGTAGATAATAGTCTCAATAGACTATTGAGCACCCAGAGATCTTTAAGAGCAGTATATAAGCAGCACAGTTTTGCTTTGTGTTCCAAAGGGGCAACTGAAACCATGATCCCCTATTTTCCAGTTTCTTCATATTGTTGGTCTAGGGTACAACACTGACTCTGGTCCCATCTATCTCACTGTCATCTTAACACCCACAACAGAGCACAAGTCAGCTCATTGGCTTCATGGGGCATGGAGTGGTACAGAGTTTTAAAAAAATCTGTCTTGTGGTTAACGTGGCTGTAAAAAACATGATCTAATAAATTAATATAAAACAGGCAAGTATAAGGGCCTGCATGCACTTGTCATGGCACATTGCAGGTTTGCTGGTAAACTATCCATAGTTCTTAAAACACACACACAAGAAATTATACCTGTAAAGCTCTGCCTGCTAACTGATTCGACAGGGAACTTTTAACCTCTTGCAATGTTTCTTTGCTGTCTAAGCCTAGTACTTTAAAAGCCGTGTTATGTTTTCTACAGCAGACTCCATCTCAAAGCTATGATGCACAACGTGCTAAAGGAGAACTGGCACAAATGCTGATGGCAGGAAAACTTTCCCCTCCACGCAATGCTGATTTAGAGTGAACAGATCACATTTCATAATGGTACAGAATAGCCTGCAGTGACATATTTCAAATTAAGATGTCACCCACTGAGCTGTATGTTAGATCGAAGGAGGAGTGCTTTTCTACGATCACCTTAGCATCTGTTGAAGGATTTTATACCATGCTGGTTCCAGTTCCAATTTGTTTGCCAATGTAAACCCCTGTTCATTTGCCTGTAGCCCTACATCTATCGCCAATCAGATTTTGTTGAATAATCCTTTGCGCCAATATCATAATTAAAATGTATCTTCTTTCATAGGGCATAGTCAGGGATGGAGATTAAGGGTGTTTTTACACGGCCCCTAAAACCCGAGGCAAAGGGCTCCCAGATGCGGAGCTTAAAATTGTTTTCCCAACAGCTCCGGACTTTAAAAAAAATTAAGTATGACCAAGCTCACCTAAGCGCGTCCCAGCACATTTTCCAAGTACCTGGTCTCCAAAGGTGAAAAATTTCTGATGTGGATTGCAAAGCGGTGAGTGCCAGGCTGTCCTCACCTTCTGTTTTGGTTTTTTTTTTTTGCCCCCCGCCCCTTTAAGAGACTGGAATGCTTCCCAGGGCAGCTCCCAAGGCAAATCGGAGGTGAGCCTGCATTCCTTTCTCCCTTTTTTCTCCCTCCCCTCACACAGACAGGAGCAAGGGAGTGTGGAGGGGTGGGAACACAGCAAGAGCGACAAATCCCCAAGATCTCTGGTCCGAATTTAAGTTGCCAGCGGATCTTAGGGGTCGTGTAAAGCACCTTAAGTCTGACAAAAAGGTTGGGATGATATGGCCCAAAGCTGCCAAGCTCCAACACCATTTCTTGAACCTCTCCCCTTCGAATGTGGATGGAAAAGGAGAATTGTAGCTTGTGGAAGCTTGCAGGATTGTCTGTTCTATAAAGCAAGGGGACAGAGTTTACTTTGCGTATATGTGTGTGTGTGTGTGTTTCAATTTTATCAAAGCTGGAAGTGAACTTCCAGTCACTTATGGTTTAAGGTCCCTTCCCCCAAAGCTTTCTACATTTTGGGGGTGGACACAGTTTAGGGAGGATTCCCTGGAAGTAAATAGGATCCATTGACCCCTTTTGCCTCCAGGTCCTTTGGGAGCTATATATTAGTGTTTTAAAGCAAATATAACAACAACAACAACAACAACAACAACAACAACAACAACAACAACAACAACAACAACAACAACAACAACAACAACAACAACAACAACAAATTGATTCACTGATTCATCGTTTAAAATATATTTGTGTGTGATTCATTGGGGCCATTTTATAGCCCAACAAATCAATGAATCAATTTTTTAAAAAATTCACCAAATTTGTATTCATTGTGGTATCAATTCGTACAATGGGATGAAGTAGCAATTTTTGAACAAATTCTGCAGTTCTTTTTAAAAATTCATAATATCTCTAATACAGACCAAAACATACCACATTGAAAGAGTAATTCTAATAAATGAAGACAAAGAGACAACTAGTAGGATGCAAATGCAATAAAACAAATGCATCACTTCCTTATACCATGAAAGCATGTTACCCAAACTGCGCACTGTGAGTCTGTGAAGATTCTCAGTCATCCAGGTGAGTTTATCTGGAAGCTGAGTCATGGCTACTGGACTTCTTTTTTGAGAGATAGAAACGTTTCACTGTTCATCCAAACAGCTTCATCGGTTGGATGAACAGCGAAACGTTTCTATCTCTCAAAAAAGAAGTCCAGTAGCCATGACTCAGCTTCCAGATGTGCACTGTGAGGTGCCACGAAATCCCACTCATGGGGTAAGTGCAATACAGAATCCTATCATCCTTCCCCGTCCGCTTACTTGCAGTTCCTCTGGTGTCTATGCATGTAGGGAGAGTGGGAACCCTGTCCTGGGACTCAGGGTTCCTGTCCTCTTGTTTGCAAGGAAGCCTTCCCTGTCTGCCCCTCACCCCAAAAGCTTCTCCGGCTTCTCTCAAGAGAAGTGAGGTTGTTTCCTTTAAGCCAGGGGTGCCCAAACTTTTTGTAAGGAGGGCCAGATTTGGTGGCTGAGAATATGTCAGGCACCGGGGACCAAGGGAGGGAGGGAGAGAGGTGGAAACCAAGAAAGGAAGGAAGGAAGGGGGGAAACAAGGAAGGGAGGGAGGGAGGGAGGTGGGGACCAAGGGAGGGAAGGAGGAAGGAAGGAAGGTGGGGACCAAGGGAGGGAGGAAAGAAGGAAGGTGGGGACCAAAGGAAGCACAGGGAGCCGTGGCCATAGGGAGCCCCTTGGAAGAGGCGATCTGTGCGCCCAGCCCCTCAAACTTCCCAGCGGTGTCAGTGTTGGCAGATTTTTTTAAAAAATAATCATGGGGCAAAGGAGGGGGAGGGAGGGGCGGGCCAGCCAGCCGCGGGCCACTCGGAATGGCCTGACGGGTCGGATTTGGCTCCTGGGCCGGCCTTTGGGCAGGCCTGCTTGACGCCATGTGTAAAGCAGTCTCTGCTTCCATCTAGTGGCCAGTCCTGGAAATACAGCCTAGGAAGGTTTAGTCATGTGTTTTCTTTACATATTATTTTTTCTTAGTATCCCCCCCCCTAATAGTTGGTAAGAAAAAATGTGGCACCAATCACATGGCTACAGCATTCCTACTGTACTGGAGATCCACGGCAGGTAAAGGGAGCCAAGAGTCAAAAACGTTTGGCAACCACTGCCATGAATGCTTGAATCAATATATGTGGTCCTGGATAGCATATCATGGTGAGACTAAAGGGGAAAAGTGTGCTCTAACCAACCCTCAATCTTAAATTCAATAGCTGGGATGTTATCACTGAGAAATGGCTTCTTAAATGTGGGGATAATGTGTTTTATAAGGAGCAACACTGAGCTCCAGCTTCAGGCAGTAGAGGGCAACCCTTTTCAAAAAGCAAAACAAGCCATGTCTGGATGACCCGCCAAGGATTTTGTATCCACAATTTATTTATTTATTGCACTGGAAGGTCAAAGGAGTCGACCTTTGAGGCATCTTCCACCTCTTTGATTTTATAAACGGGATGAGATCTGGTGGCTACAATCCTCATCCTATCCTTGCCCTGGCTATTAGATGCCTTAAGATTTTTTGAAAAGGCCAATAGCATCAGACTGTCCACCTTGCCACTTTACCTAAACTCAAGCTTTTGCTTTCTCCTCCATTTTGCCTCTTCGAGGTGGCATAGTTTTTCTGCATGCTTCATATCTTGCCGTCGGCTTTTCCAGCATACTTCTGTTTTGAATTAGCAAGTTAATGTATTTCATTTTCTGCAACACAGTTCCCTCTTTGGAACAGATCTGCCAGATGACCTTTAGAAATAAGACTGGTGGCCTTACATAATGCATTTCAAATGTGACATAGTTCAATTATGGTGATATTATAGTGAAATATACTTTTTCGAGTTGCAGTTTAAGAAATGAGAAAGGCCTCTGGGTTTAAAATAAAGATAAACACTTAAATAAACTTCTTCATAGAGTAGTTACTCAAGCACAGAATAGCTCTGCCTCTGAAGCCAGGCAGGAGTCATATTAATAAATAAAAATTGGAGGCAAATACTTAGAATATGATCAGTAAAATTTGCATAGGATTTCCCTAGTTTCCAAGATGACTTGTAGGAGGAATTTTCTGACATAGCCGTTTGCCCTGGCCATGTAAGTCAGTAACTACAAAACCGAGCCAAAATTCACAGGTTGGCATTTGGCAGTACCCTTATAGTTTGAGAAAGTGGACAAGAGCTCACATCAAAATATAGGAGTTAGTCTTTTAGGTGAGATGTTTTTGTCTTTCTTTTTCTTTCTTTTTTGACTTGATGTGCTAGCACAAACAGAGCTACCTCTTCAAAAACCCACCTTTGTGGCTCAGTGGTTAAAATGTAGTACTGCAGTCAAGACTCTGCTCACAACCTGTTTGATCCTAGGCTGAGGAAGCCAGCTCGAGCTTGACTCAACCTTCCATACTTCTGAAGTCAATAAATTGAGTACTGAACTCACTGGGAGGCGGCGGGGGGGTATGTGTAGCCTGCATACATTGTAAACTGCTTAAAGAGTGCTTTAAACACCAAGGGGTGGTATAATAGCACTCCTTGCTTCTCCAAGTCAGAATCAACTTGCAACAACACTAATAGCATTTCAAGGTAAGTGAGATACAGTAGGACCCCCCCGGATCCACTGATTCAGTTATCCACGGTTGGCAGAGGAAAAAAATTAAATAATTCAGCAGCCCAAGCTATTGTCACAAACAGCAGCCATAAAGCAAGCGACTGTCTCAAAACAGTAGTCATAAACCAAGCTACTGTTAGAAAACAGCAGTTTGGGGGTGGGTGGGCAGGTGTTCTCTCTTATCCATGGTTTTCATTATTCACGGGAAGGCCTGGAACCAATCTCCAGCGGATACCAGGGTCCGACTGTATTTTAGGTGGTTTTGTCAGCTCCACATCCACAGTGAGTTTCCATGGCTGAGGGTGCATTTGATCCCAGGCCTCATTCCGAGTCTGCCATTCTATCTACTCTACTGCACTGGGTATCCTAATGAGCTTAACAGAGCTAACAAAAGTGCTATTAATATGTGTAAATGCCTGAACTCTCCAGATTTCTTCATCTGGAGAAAAGGAATGCATGAAAATATGACCAGAGAACGTTGTGGCCATTAGGTCTGCTGCAGAACTTAAGCCTCAAAATGAAGATTTCAGGCTGGAAGAATGGGTGGCAGGTGTCAACATCAGACTGGGCAATGAATATTGTACAGCAGACCCTCGTATAACAAGCAATTTGTTTAACAGAAAAATCCACTTAGAGAAAAAAAATTCCGGAGATAGGGGAAATTGCTTAACAGAATCGCCTATGGGACGAATCTGTACAACAGAAAAATGGTCGCAGTTAGGGATTAATCCATTTTCAATGCATTCCTATGGGAAATTTGTACAAAGGAATATTTGCTTAACAGAATTTTCAATTGGAATGAATTAATTCCTTTATACAAGGTATCCCTGTATATGGAAAGAGAAAAATAACAAAAGGCATTTTCAGATTCCCTTGTCCAAAGCCCAGAAGTACAGAGCCAAAGCCCATGAAAATCCTAAGAATGTCAGTTGTTACTTAGTAACATCTGCCATGTGGAAAAAGATTTAGTAAGAAATCCCATTAATAACAGAGACTACAGACAAACATCCAAGTAGGGGACAAAGTTCTTATATGGGCAAAGAGGAAACAGGAAGAACAAAGGAGAGGCATTTTCACAATCAGATCCTTGCTGGAATCATACTTGAGATAAAACAGATTTTCAGATCACAGAAGGGTCTCTATATTAAATTCATCAGAAAAACAGAAACTCTGGTTTATAAATGTTTTATATTGTGCTTCTCTATCCATGATTCACAGCACTAGGAAATGGCGTGAGCTGCTGCACAGTATTGTGCCCATATTACGTAGCAAAGGCCAGCCTGAATGTTGACAACACCAATATGCAAGGCACAGAGCAACATCACACTGTCTACTCCTACACTGTAAAATTTGGTGCTAATACAAATCCCAGTTGCCATGATACTATGTTTTGTTTGGGCTGTCCCCATTTTTAGAATTGCCTTATAGAATGATTTGTTGTGCTGATACAATATCATCACTCTACTCTTGTGCAGTGCAGCTCTCTACTGTTGCCCCATGGCTGAAACTATTTGCCAATTTGAGTCCATGGTGGCTATCAACCATAAGGCCTAAATACAATGTGATGCGTGTCCCAGTCATCTTGAATAGGTTTTCTTCTGGTGCTTGTGTCTGCAGAGGGAAGACAAAACCTCATCCCTTCCTTCAGCACACAAAAACACTTATGCTGGATTCCATGTTCCCAATTGGATTGAGCTGCAAACCTCCATTTTCTTTCCATTTTTTTAATGTAGAGATTATCATTTTCAACACAATGCTTGATTGGCTCAGAACTACAGCTGCTTGGGGGGTGGGAGCGGGAATGTGGGCAGGGATGGAGAGGTTGGCAACATAAGTGTGTACACAGTTTGTAAACATCCTTATTTATAGTTAAGCCTTTTCAAACTTCTATCAGATATAATTTTATATAAGTCAGTTATGTTACAATGAAAAGTCCTATTTTTAATTTTATTTTTCTTCTCCACCAATAATACATCATGTAAAAGTCTGTCCACAGCTACAATAACTCTTAACAACATATAAAGTATATAAGAAGTTAATCTTCATCTGATGAGTAGTCTTCGTGTTGTTTGTTCCTTAGTTGGTCTGCATAGAATTTGAAGGTGTTCTACAATGGAGAAAAAGGAGAGTGAGAGTGAGAAAGAAAGAAAACCTGTAATTTGATAATATGCCAAACAAATTGGTCTGAAGACTCTTAAGTTATACCTGCAAGCATAATACAGATAACTTGTGAAGGCAAATTGCTATGAATTAGGAAATCAGCACAGATATTATCTATTGTGCACAAAGTTATGCAACTCAATGTGCAATATATAACAACTATGATTGTTTCTTGGATTGTGGCAGTTTGCTTCTGAAAGTTATGCCATTTAAGCTTGCAGGTGTAACTAAGAGGATTTTTGACCACTGTTATCTACAAGAACTCCACTACTGTTTTCTACCAATTTTCAAAGAAGCAAGGTTTGCTCTTTGTCTCAGGAGATGAATTGTCCACACATCTTGAAGGGAAACCATTGCTGATTGGAACAACAGTCCAGACATAAACATGAATTTGAGGGAGGTAATCATTTCAACAAACTCTGCTTGACTTTTCGGGCAGCTCTGGGGTATGTCTAAATGAAAAAGTTAGGCTTTCCTGCTGCCATAGAATATAATGATCCTTCAAGAATATCACAGATAATCCTAGCTTTAACGGCATAGCAGTACCAATTACATATACATTAACTTGTCAGTACCTGCTTTTGCAGATTCTCATCCGAGATAACACACTCAAGAAGTTACTCCGAGATGTCACCACATTTTTAATACATTTGTTCCACTCAATTAGGCAGATTTATAGGGAGGCCAAGGTTTGTGTTTGTGTTGGTGAAATTAGCAAAGGGAAGTCAAGCTGCCTGAGAAAATGAGCTCTTACGTTTTTACATTTTTATATAACAGATGCTATTGGTGATAATGTGGGGGAATCCTTACATTTAAACAGTAGCAATCAGTGGAGATCTAAAGCTTTCCAGACTCAAGTTAGGAGAAATTGTTTCAAGTTTAAATGCTTGAGATAAAACACTCTGAAGATGCTTGAAATTCACACCTGAGAATGGATGCAATAAATGTGAAGGCATAGTTGAAGCATTATAGACCCCCAGAAGGTTTTCTTCCTCAACCAGTCAATTAAAAAACCAAATTAATACAATGCCTATCATATGCTCAGCCTTTCAGTTGTATCCTTTGAGGGTTTGCGGTGAAAGCTTAATCCTAGCATAATTAAGCATGCTACATTTTATTAACACACACAGAATTGCTTGCAGAGGTGTCTCTTTAAAAACCAGTCAACACTCACAGGGGGTTCAGTGAAAGGAACGGTCTCTCCCATTTTCTTTAGGAAAGTGGCGTAACTTTTCAGAAACAAATCATCAGGCTGCACGTTCTCCTCTTTCAATTTCTCATACAAGGCTTTTGCTGAAGCTAGATCCCTGTTGAATTCTAAGAGGGAAAAAGAAAAGGAAACAAAACATTGCAGGGGAAGTTTAAAAGAATTTCTATCCATCAGGATGGCTTATGCCCAAAATAAAAAGGTTTGTTCATTTCAGAAGGGACTAGAGCTGGTTTGCAATCGGCCAATGGGCCTAACTTGGTAGCTCTACCGCAATGCCCAGTGAAACTGGTAAAGCAAGGCCAGACTGAATAGATCTGAACTAGGGCGACAGGCTTTTTAACCAATTAACTCGAGTGATTAAATGAACTAAAAGCTTTAAAGTGGCAATTTACATTTGGCTCTTAACTACCATGGCTGACAAAAAAAGGACATCACGTCCTGGGACTCTAGAGGCTCCTATCCCAGAGCAGGCCTCAGAGATAAGCCACTTCCCTGGACCATTTTGTGGAAATTGGTTTCTCCTTCCAGTTATTATGCTAAAATAGCAGACATTCTGTTTCCAGTGGGAAATTTCTATTGCTCTCCATCCAGTAATAAGCAACACCAGCCACTGATAGAGGAAAAGCTGCCCCTGGTTTTTCTCATGTTTGAACATGCCCACAGATTCAACACAGATTCCTGCTCCACATCACGTCATACGATCTTAGGCTGGTGGGTGATTCCCTCCCAAGGAAACTCAGTCTTTGTTCTTAGTGGCTTTTTGAGAGTCAGTCAAAACTGTATTATTGTGGACTTGGGCTTTCAAAACTGATTTCAGTCTCTTTCTAAAGAATGCACCGACCGGCTGGTTTTTGCATTTTGATTGAATAAATTCCAGTAAATAAATTTAATAAAGTTCTGCAAGCAAGAAAGCAATGTTCAAGCACTGTAAAGTAAACAAACAAATTACCCAAATCCTCTCACTTCTTTCCTGTGGCATAACAAAAATATTGTAAATTATGGAGCTGAATTGCCTTAAGTTCAGTAATTTGCTCCACAAGGTACACCATTTATACTGGTATGCGAAAAGATTTGGACAGTAAATCTTTTAAAGCTGGATTGTCTACAATACTGATGGTTCTTTCTCGAAAAGAAATACAATCAACTGATTCTGTTTCTGAATTTTAAGTACTCACATGTGAGGACTGCTTCCCTCCTTGGGGCTCTCCCCAAAGTTATTTTCATTTTATGGCTTGAAATAAATATATTTATTTAAATACAATTCATTAAAAGACAATGAATTGCTTATGAATTATGTAACACCTATAGAACACCTGAACCTCAGGCCAAGGACTGGAGAACCTCTAACACCCACCCACCCCCAAATGGAAACATTATTAAGCAATTATTAAACAAAGATGATCACAACAGGACTGAAATTTCTCCAAGTCAAATCTTTTTCTGAGAAAGGTTAGGCACGAAACAGGGAAACCTTAACATTTTAAGCTGTTCCTATTTATTATAGCTTACATGGTTATTTCTTTGGTTTGGAGAACAGCAAACCTTTTTTAAAAAAATATCATTGTTAGGATCTGATTAATAAAGCTGACTTCACAAATCAAGTAACCTATGTTGGTTATAAGGATGATAGATAAGGAAGTAAATAAGAGCCCCATAGTGCAGTGGTCAAATGCAGCATTGCAGTTAATCCTCTGCTCATGACCTGAGTTCAATCCCAACAGGTTCAGGTATCCAGGTCAAGGCTGGCTCCATCTTCCATCCTTCCAAGGTTAGTAAAACGAGTACCCTGCTCACTGGGAGCGGGGAGTCTCGTTTGTATAATTATGTTTTAAGCTACCCCGAAAGTTTCCCAAAAGCACTATGTGAATTCACCTTCAAAAGTGTTAAAAGTTGAAACAGCAACAACAAATCATATTGTGCTGTATCAGATCCAGCATTTCTTACAGCAGCTAGGCTGATAGATTGGGACTCCCACAGAAAAATACAACACATTAGAACACTCTTAAAAAGATTTTAAGTTATTATTTTAAAACTTTTAAATCTTATTTAAAGACCAATTTTAAAATCTGTTTCGAACAGCAAAGGCCGTATGAAACAACATGGATGTATCTGTCCAAAACTCAATAGGCATTTCTCCAGCGTAATTTCCTTAGGAAGGGAATTCCACAATCAAAGTCTTGCATTACAGAGAAAGCTCTCTTGGGATTCCTCAGTAGGCCATCCTAGGGGCATAAACCAAAATCCTTTACTGGGAAATTCAGTTTCAGCTTCTAAAAGGAAAATGGAAACAGTAGAACTAGCAGAAAATTATTCACTGACTACCCATTTGTATTCCTGCTTCAAATTTTCTTCTTGCAACATGCAAAGTTGCTTCTCTAAAAATGAAGCATTAGCTTAATGCACATTAGAAGGAAAATGTGATTACAGTGGTCCCGCGCCCGTATTGCGGGACTGCAGTATATGAAAAAAAAAAAACTGGGGTAAGGGGGGAAAGGCTTGTTTCAGGACTCCCTTACTTACCCCAGGACTGGCATTGCCCTGAATGGGCCTGTGAGGACCTTCCTGGACCTTCTGGAGGCCTGAAAATGGCTTCCCTGTGAACCGCAAGTCACTTCCAGTTCACAGAAAATAATTTCTGAGGCCTCCGAGGGCCTTTCTAGGCCTAGTGGAGGCCTCAGAAATGGTTTTCGGCAATCCGGAAGTCACAGGAAGGCCTTTTTGGGGCCTCCAGAAGGCCTGGGAAGGCCCTCACAGGCCTGTTCGGGATAGCACCAGGCTGCGGGTAAGTACAAGGCCCTCCCTCCAGCTAGATCCCCCCAGGCCTACCCCAACCTGCACCCGCATATCGTGGATTTTCAATTATCGTGGGTCAGGTCAGGTTCCTAAATTCCGCGATAAGCGGGGGGTCACATTATCAATTTTTTGTTAACATAGGGATAACATTTGTTTTTTTCATAGTCCATTGTCCATCTGGGTCAGTATTGTCTCTAGCTGCTAAGCTGCTGCCATCCAAAGTTTCTCAAACTTGCTTGAAGATATCGTGGATGGGACATTCTGCACATAAAGCACACATGCACTCACTGACATGCATTTTTCATTCTTTCCTACAAAGTTTGTGGCATCAAATATAGTCATTGAATTTTCTCTAGCACTGAATAACAAAAGCAAGTACTAAACTGGGACCCTCCAAACTCATTTGATTTTTTTTAATCTTTTAGATATCCACCTTCCCAATGGGTGTTACTTAATGCTACAAGTAGCAAATAAATAAATAAATAAATAAATAAGCAAGCCTATATTCTGCAGAGATCTATGTTTCAGACCCTGCCATTTACCTAGCAAAAACTTTCCACTCACAAGTGCAGATGGATACACTCAAATTGTGGAACTCCCTGTCACAGGACGTGGTGATGGCATCTGGCCTGGATGCCTTCAAAAGGGGATTGGACAGATTCCTGGAGGAAAAGTCCATCACAGGTTACAAACCATGAGGGAGATGTGTAATCTCCAGGCTTAAACCCGGGGTACTTCAAGGGCCAGATGCAGGGGAGTGGTATCAGGAGACAGATATCTAGTCTCATGCACTCCCAAACACATCTGGTGGGGCCACTGTGAGATACAGGAAGCTGGACTAGATGGCCAGTTGGCCTGATCCAGCATGACTCTTCTTATGTTCTTATGGATGAGTTGTTTTCTAGCTATGGGAAGCTTCAGAAACTGTACAAAGTGATGGTTTAATGAAGATATAACAGAAATTGTTAACTTCCCACTTCCCATTTCTTTAAATAGAAGTATCTATTGTATGAAAAACAAAAAACGAATACTGAGATTATGTTTAATGGACCGCACAGTTAAGACATTTTCTTGGAATTTTTATTCTTGAAAGAACAACAATATGAAGAGCTTTTGCTCCCCTTACTCTGGACAGAATCTCAAACCGATTTGATAAGTAGAATTAAAATTCAAATATTCATTGGCCTTGGAAGCAATATCTTGGAAGTTAACTGTCCTGCAGGTTCTAGATCCTAACACTTTTCTCTTCGATGCTTCCACAAAAAGTATAATAGAAATGTAACAGAGAAAGAAAGCAAGTTTATTTTTTTAAAAAACAAAATTCACCCTAGTGGGTTCAATTTAGACTATATTAACTGAATTTATTTCCTGTTAAAATCAATCAGATTTAAACTAGGACTACCTTGCCCTATTTATTCCATGGGGCCTACATTCAAATAATCTAGGTTTCGATCCAATTCAGTGCCCCCCCCCCACAGCAACTGCACATAAGGGAACCAGGCATACAAGGATATCGACAGCTAACAATCACAAACAATAGCAGCAGCAGATTACTCTAAACTTCCCCAGTTTAGAAAGCATTTCACTGTTCAAAAATGAACAATATACACTGTACTTTCAAACAATGGGTTCAATAAGACAAGCAAAAATGCAAAATGAGCTCTCTTGTTTTGGAACACACTGACCTTATGATAGGTCCCTAGTCCAGTTAGCTCAATGTGGTCCACTCTGCCTTGCACTGGCTCTCCATGGACCAGACAGCAGTCAGTCCAAGCCCCTTTCCTTAACAAATATGTTCTGCATATAAAGCACATCCAGTAAAATGGATCTGTTGGCTCCCATCCCAGTTTGGCCAAACAGTGCTTTCGCTCCACATCATCAGGTACTGGCAAAACCTCATCAGCGTTGCTTATGTAACTTGTCAGGTACAGGACACCCTGATCTCATGGAACAATGCGTGTCAGATTATCCTTTAAAAAAAAAAACCTACCTTCCAAAGATTTCCCAGACAACAGTGAGGTTCCAAATCCTCAACTTTTAAATTATCCTTTCACATATGTGGGCTCTACTGTATAAAAAGGTTTGATGGTGTTTACAGAAGGCTCACATGAAAATGCTTAAAAGTAAATAAAACATAAAGCATCTTACCATAGCATTTCAGAAGGTAAAAGGAAACCACACCCTTATTTAAGTCAGGGACAAAATCCAACAATGCCTTGATTTTGTGAACCTGTAAAAATGGAAGATACAGACATAAACAAAAGATAGATAGATAGATAGATAGATAGATAGATAGATAGATAGATAGA
>JAHTLZ010000275.1:7288672-7341395 GCA_023846285.1 Phrynocephalus versicolor | reverse complement strand
AGATAGATAGATAGATAGATAGATAGATAGATAGATAGATAGATAGACAGACAGACAGACAGGTAAGGCCACTAACATCAGGCAATCATTTACGAACATAACTTTGTCCATATTTAGATAGATGTCAACACCTACAGAAAAGTACCATGGGAATGCACAGTCCCTACTCTTTACAAAAGGGGATTTTTGAGTGGACTGTGTCCTTAAAACGTGCTTTTTATTGCTGCTACTTTTCTAAAGTGTCTTTGGCTTTCAGGTTTCATACGCCTCATGAAACTGGGCAATTACTAGCACTTAAGCAGAATACCATTTACCAAATAAATATTTTATCAATGATTTTCTAAAATGCAAGTCTTATAAATAACAGAAATGTACCATTTAATTTACAAACTGCCTTCCTGTGTCATATTAAAGAATTCAAATTGTCATCTTCTTAATTCCCCTCTTTCCCCTTAAAAAACCTGTGAGCCTGGGGTAGGGCTCAGGGAGGTCACTCAGCTTGGCCAATTAATAAGCCACCCAAAGTTTCAGAACCTAGCAATTACAACTTGGATGTTCAAAGAAGGGGCTGCAGCGTGCACACACTTTGGAAGCGCAAATCCCCAAAGCCACATGAACAGCAGCATGGGCAAGGTTCCACCACTTCCTTGACGGAGGTAAGGATGTAGGATGGTCAACTTCTTTGTTCAATTAAGGCAAATGTAATATACAGCCATATTCTGAATCTTATTGAGAAAGCCAGCTGGCCAATGACAACATGCAGTTTCATGAATATTTCTGTAGAGAGAGGCACATCTCTTTATTTTAAAATTAAGTGGCAACTCTTATGTTACTTGACAAATGTGGCTGGGTCCTGATCTTACCCACTTCCTCAGATCCACACACAAAAGCCCAAACCTTTTCTGAAGTAACTATAGGGAGGGTGTAGCTCGCAACAGACTCTCTCTGTGGTGAGACTCATTTATCAAGGCCTTGCCTAACATCTTTAAAAAAAAGTTTCCGCACTCAAGGAAAATAAAAAAAAAAGTTATGACATTCTGCACTTTCTAAAATTTGGTTACAATTCTGGAGAATTGCACTGCGGTCTGTGACATCTGAGAAAATTTGTTCCATGACACTGGCAGTTCCCCGCTGCTTTGCTTCCTGGAATAATCTCGTATATCCATGAGACTGCATGCTGTGGTCACAACAAACCGTTCCAAGTGACTGGTTCACTTACAAGTAGAGATGGGCACGACTTAGCGAAATTTCCGTTTCCGTTTCCGTTTTTCCGTTTTCGTTACGTAACGAAAACGAAAAACGGTTCAAAAATGGACCGAAAACGGAACCGAAATGACTAATTTTGAGCCAATTTTCGTTTTTCGTTACTGGAAAAGCACTTAATGGAGCTAAATGGGAAGAAACAAAAAAATTCATTTTCGTTATGTAACGAAACGAAAACGAAAAATTTTGAAAATTAGCTCACGAAAACGGAAACGAGCCGAAACGGACCCCTAGACAAAAACGAAAACGAAAATTTTTTCTGAGTTGTGCCCATCTCTACTTACAAGCATCTCCACTGCCATGGAGGTGGGATAGAGAGGGGTAGCCTATTGGCCTGCAAAAACCTAATCTGCTCGTAAGACTTACATGATGCACTCAACCCAAGCCCTTTCCTTAAAAGCAAAAAGAGCAGGTGCTGCTTATATACCATCCCTCAATGCTAAAAGTAATTATGCAGGCTACACATTGCCCCAGCCCCAGCAAGCTGGGTACTTATATTTATAATTATCTAAGACCTTTCTAACATAGTGTGGATAAGGGTAAATTTATGAATCCTGCAGGCTAAAAGTTATTGTTCCAATACCTACGATTCAGCATGGATCAATTTTAGGGTTTCATTACTTCAAATGAGGAATGGACACAAACGGCCTGTATTTTTACCACTGCAATAGATGTTTGGTGATTCGGTTCCCTGCCCTCTCTGGGAAGAGGGGCAATAATTAGAGGAGGGAGGGCAGGGAAGTCTGGTCACTGCTTAGAACAGCAAATGAAAATAGAGAAATAAGAAATTGGCAAGCTCGGAGGCACCACAGACTCCACAGGAATATTTTCCCTTCTCATCGGACTGAGAAAGTGCAGCATGTTAACACCTCTGGTGAATGTTAAGTATTATGGAGATAGAAATATCAGGGCATGATTATGTGAAGGTGGCACAAATGTATGACACACACACACACACACACACACACACACACACACACACACACACACACACACACACAGAGAGAGAGAGAGAGAGAGAGAGAGAGACAGAGAGAGACAGAGAGAGAGAGAGAGACAGAGAGAGAGAGGTTGATATACCTGTCCTTCTCGGTTGGCTATCCTAGGAAGGAAAGTATTCAGAATGTTCTTTTGTTCACGTATTGCACTGCATCTCTTGGGGGAAAAAAAGAGAAAGGACAAAACAGGGAAGATTAATTGAGAAAAAGTGACTATAGGCTCCTTATAAATAAAACGAGCAAAGGGTGAAAATGTCCAATTAAAAAGTTTCACAATAACCAGTAACATATTATTATTACCAAAAGCCTTACTAGTCCGCCACTTATTAAATACCCATGTAAAGGAAAACAAATGGAGTGCCAAGCCATTCCACCCCTCCTCCCGCCATCTTTTTCTGGCAAATCCTGTCCTTGGCACAATAAACATTAGGTTTGCTCAAAAGAGAGTTGAAAATGAACAAACGTTTTAACATCCCACAGAAAAGAGATTTGGGACTGTAAAAGAAAAGGAGGGGGGAGAACTATTCCTCTCCAATTATTCTGCCAAGCATTCACAAGTGAGCTAGGGATCATAAGGTTAATTATACATTTAATAAGGTGTCAGGGAGATAACTGCTCGTTTCTTTATAAAAATTAAAATGTACAAAGCAAGTTCTCTTTAAAGTATAATTACCTACACTTATGCATACAAAAGGACTGATTTCAATCTCTCTATTTTATAAAAGGCTTTCTCTGCCACAGACTGCCAGTACTCAAGAGACAAAAGTTAAACTCAAAAAAAGTTTTCGTGACAGGCCTGACAAATCTAGGTGCCTGTCCTATCTTCAGTGCCATGTTTTTTTCTCATTTTTTTTTAAAAATAACCACATAATTTTAGTTTATGCTCAGAAAACTGGGAAAGTTTATGCCTTGAAAACTGTGCTGATTTTTTCCATTGGGGAAAAAGCTTAACACATCTTGTCAATATTAAAGTCTTAAGGATCAGATGATTGCACCTGGCAGAGCATGTATACAAACAGGCATAACATTTTATTGGAAGATACTGTAGACATGATCTATGAAGAACCCAACGGCAGTCAAGTTTGGGGAGATTCAAACAAAGTTCATAATCAGAGGTGTCTAGTGACTCGCCAAAGCAAGCCAAGTGGAAATTCCTAAACACCATTCATTGTTCCATTTCTAATTTGCCTTTCAAAGAATTACAACTTAATTGCTTGAGAAAAGAAAACTGAAAGGCACCCCCTGAAGCATATGGTAGACTAGCAAATAGCAATGGCAATCATTTACTTCTATGGTTGGAATTTATTTATTTATTTGATTTATATACCACCCATCTGACGGGAAGCCACTCTGGGTAGTTTACAGGATAAAACAGACTATTACAATATGTAACAATACAAAATTATAATGAAAACAATATTACAAGTAAAAATATAATTAAGTCAAACATCACTCATAAAAATCAGATAGATAAGATAGATAAGGACAGGTGAAAGTAAGTCAAAAACAGTGGAGCAGCAAAACAGTCAATAACCAGGGAAAGCAGAATTAAATGACCAAGTCTTCAAACATTTTGAAGGTCAGCAACATAGGGGCCTGGCAGATATCTGAGGGGAGTTGATCCCACAGTCTAGGGGCTATCACCAAGAAACCTGCCGGAGGCCCAATCAGGACAGCACCAGGCCGAAGGTAAGCATCCAAAAATGGCTTCAGACAATATGGAATGTACTTCCGTTTTTTCAGAAGCCCCTTCTTGTTGACCGGAAACCATTTTTGGGGCCTCCAACAGGCCCAGGGAGCCTGTCGGAGGCCCGCTTAGGGCAGCGCCAGGCTCAGGTAACTGCAGGAGGACCATGCAACTTGCCCCAGGGGGCCTTGCCTTCATATCCTGTGGAAGCACACTATATTGGGAGCACAGTATATGAACTGCGAAATGGCAGGGGATGACTGTACCATGGAACACAGTGAAGACAGTTATCATCAAGTGGATAAAAGATGGTTCAACAGTGACATTATCAAGAACTGGACCTCCCTGCCAAACTGATGAAAAGACTAGAAGAGTTCGGGAGGCTGCCAGGAGGCCCACAGCAGGAATATCTGGCAAGTACTGGCTGTGTGGTACATGTGACAAAAATCTCCCATATTCTTCATAGGTCTGGGCTATGAGGTAGGGTGGCAAGGTGGAAGCCTTTTTTACGAAGAAAAACATCCAAGCCCGGCTAAATTTTGTAAAAACACACCTGAAGTCTCCAAAGAGCACGGGGCGGGGGGGGAGAGTGCTATTGTCTCATGAAACCATAGTTGAACTTTTTGGCCATAATTCCAAAAGATACAAAAAAACAAAAACAGCACTGCACATCACCAAAAGGACATCATACCCACAGTGAAGCATGGTGGAGGTAGCATCATGCTTTGGGGCTGTTTTTCTTCAGCTCGGACAGGGGCCTTAGTCAAGGCAGAGGGAACTATGAAAAGTTCCAAATACCAGTCAATATTGGCACAAAACCTTCAGGCTTCTGCTAGAAATCTGAACATGAGAAGGAACTTCATCTTTCAGCATGACAACCCAAAGCACACATCCAAATCAACAAAGGAATGGCTTCACCAGAAGAAGATTAACGTGTTGGAATGGTCCACCCAAAGCCCAGACCTGAATCCGATGGAGTATCTGCGGGGTGATCTGAAGAGGGTTGTGCACAGGAGAGGCCCTTGCAATCTGACAGATTTGGAGAGTTATTGCAAAGAACAGTGGGCAAACACTGCCTAGTCAAGATATGCCCTACTGATAGACTCATACCCAAGTGCTGTAATAAAATCAAAAGGTGCCTCAACAAACTATTAGTTTAAAGGTGTGCACACATATGCCACCATATTATTTCAATTTTTTTTTATTTCTCCTTCCTCGTCCTAAAAGATTTCAGTTTGTGGTTCAACTGAGTCATACAGCATCGGTCTCATTAATAGTGGAAAAAGTTCTGAAATGATTTATCTATGTCTCATTTATTTACATCACAGACACTTGATATTTTAACAGGGGTGTGTAAACTTTTTATATCTACTGTATGCCTCCCCCACCCCCACCCTGCAGCAAGCTCTCCCTCATGGAGTGTATGTGTGTGAAAACACTGACTACAAAATCATTCAATTGCTGCATACCAAAGGAGGAAAACACTGCACAGTTTCCTTTGCACACATGTAAAACATGAATTGCATCCCAGCAAGCATGTTCTATACATTACTCCTTTTTAACTCACACACAGAAGTACATTTTTTCCTGGTGTATTATTACCTCTAGAAGACGTCTGGCATCTTCCATTCTTTCTCCATTTATATATTGAAGAAAAAGGTCTGTGACCGGCCTGTATATTCCAAACTGATTAGCCAATCTTTCCGCCATGGCATCCACTGGGGGAAAAAATATATTTTTGAAACAGGAATCATTGATTTAATCTCTGCTCCCCTCTGCAAAAGGCTTCATATCCACTAGTAAGATCTGTTTGACTGGCAGGTCCAAGGGATAGGGGTTGGCACAAGGCTCCCGACCTCTTTAACACAGGTCTTAAATACTTGGACACTACAGGTCACCTTCGCATTAATGTAAAAATGCCCCTCTTTATTTTCTAAACTGCATTTGTTGTAATTATTTTAAATGTGCAATGCAGCTGATTTAGTTAACTCGACTTTTGTTCAGCCTGAGAAGCAGCGAAAAAGCATTTTAAATAAATCAATAATTGCAAGCTAAGGATTTAAAGTAATGTTCCCATTTCAGTAAGTACAGACACATATGATGCCAACCAACTTGAAAACAGATACTTGTCCAGCCTTCCCAGGTAAAAACTAAGAACATAAGAACCACCTTGGTGGGACAGGCCAGAGCCCATCCAGTCCAGCATTCTGTTTCACATAGCGGCTCACCATTTGATTCAGGGTATTCCCAAGCAGATGTCTTCACCTGTTTAAGATTCCCCGCAAATGGCATTGAGAGATATCCTGCCTATCTCTCCAACCTGGAAGTTGTCCTTAAGCATCCATAATGATAGCCATTGATACCCTTGTTCTCCATGAATTTGTCTAATCCTTTCTTAAAGCTGTCAAAGCTGAGAGCTGTCACCACTTCTTCTGATAAGGAATTCCATAGACCAGTGACCCTCTGGGTGAAAAAGCACTTCCTCTTATTTGTTTAAGATTTAGCACCCGAAAGTTTCCTGGAGTGCCCCCTAGTTCTAGTGTTGTACAATAGGGAAAACAGTTTTTCCTTATCTACTTTGTCCACACCGTGTATGATTTTATCAACTTCAATCAGGTCACCTTTTAGATACGAAGAGGCCCAGCTGTTGCAGCCTCAGATCATGGTAAGGAAGGTGTTCCAGTCCCCTAATCATTCTGGTGGCCCTTCTCTGCACGTTTTCCATTTCCATAATATCCTTCTGGAGTTACGGTGACCAGAGCTGTACACAATACTCCAGATGGGGCCTCACCATAGATTGATAAAGAGGCAAAATGACACTTGCTGACATTTTCTATACTTTTCCTAATGATCCCTAGCATTGAGGTTGCTTTTTTCACTGCTGCAGCACACTGTGTTGACACCTTCATCAAGCTTGTCCACCAGGACACCAAGGTTCCTTTCCTGGTTTGTTGCAGAGATTTCAGACCCCATCAGTTTATAAACATAATTGGGTTTTTTTGCCCCAACGTGCATCACTCTGCACTTACTAATGTTGAAGTTCATTTGCCACTGGTTTGCCCACTCCCCTAGTGTCAAGAGATCCCTCTGGAGCTCCTTGCAATCTCTCTCAGTTTTTACTACCCTGTATAACTTACTGTCATCGGCAAATTTGGCTACCTTGCTAAACTAATCAAGAATAGAATATTTATAGATGTTGCTTCTCTTCCGTCTTCTTTTTCTAACTCTGTATGGGTACAAATATACAGTAAATAAAGATTTTTATTAGTGATTCATGCAGATTTAATTGTCAAGTAAACTTACATTTTTCCAAAGGGGTTTCTAATTTGTTCTCAATCAGTTTTCTATACACATAGCCAATGTTTGCAGTCTGAGAATTTAGCTTTCCAGAAATGAACAGGGATTCAAGGTATTCTACAGCAGCATCAGTGTTATTACTGTAAAAGAAAAAAAAGGGGGGGAGGACGATATAGAATTCAAGTTGTTCCTGATGTTTGCGCTCTTAAACCAATGAAGCAGTTGCATCAATGTTTTATTTTATTACTGCATTAATATCACACAGAGTAGTATGTTAAAAGTGCCTATGGCTCCATGCAACTACTGTCACAGAACAAACTGAAACTGATTTATGGCTGAATGGATTAGGTTAGTACCATTCTTTTTCCAGGAGTGAACTCTGACCTGTTTTACAGTTAAATAACTTTGACATAAATGTTGCCCCCGCCCCTAGCAAAACAAAGATGTCTGCTAGTTAGTTACTTCCAAAATAGTACAAGGGCAAAAAGAAATCATCCAGGGATAACATCTAAATAATTAATGGAGAAGATACCAAAGTGTATTTTCAATAATATTAAATTAAATATTTTCTTGAATTTTTCATAGCTGTCTTTTCTGATGCAAACACGATAATACAATAATGTGAATACACTTAACAGCACTGTCTACACACTTTCTTGTCTGAGTGCGACGCAGCATGAGATAGCATTGGGTGAGGAAAGTAGTACAGTCATAAGAAAAACAAACAATTTATTGTGCCTGTGATAAAAAGATTGACACAAAAAATTATCCAAAGAGTAGTTTCAAGACTGCTTTTCTAAAGGGAAATACATTTTGTACAAGTACCAATGTGAAAGGTATTGACAGGTGCCAGAGCTTCGTGTTGTGTTCCAAGTCAGTAGCCAATTAAAAGAGGTACTTGAACACTAGACACAGCAGGATTGAGAGTATTCATCAGTATTTGAAAACAGACAGCATGTATTTGGAAATTGGCTGCTCAGGCTCTTTTTTCATCCTCTATACCGTTAACAATGTGGTATTTTAAATCATCTTGCAGCTCTTTGGCAAATGAACTCTCATTGGGTGTACGTGGCTGAAACACAGATAGCCCTTAACATGTATAGCCCTGTAGATCTGTTGAAGGAGAGAGCATTCTGTAAGGCCGTGCAGAATCAGAAACCGTGCAGAATCAGAAAAAAAAGGGAAGGGTCGTATCTCCTGAGTAGTTAACAGTTAACAGAGATATTTTAGGGGCATAAAATGACAAAGAACTTCATATGGAAATATATTTCCATTCAGACCATAAATGAAAAGTAAGTGAAACGCCATTAAGCCATTTAATCAACCTAGAAAGGCATAATAAGCCATTAAAGAAAATGGAAACCACATAACTGGAACATACTTTCTTGTTTTGACTATATGCACATTTTTTGAATGGAGAGTTCCAAACATTTGCTTAGAAAACCAGGCCTTCATTTTCAGTGTGTTTTTTGCATATCCAAGAAGCCACGTTGTAACTGTGAAAAATCATGCATGCACTCTGCAAAGGATGCAGGGCAAATTGAACACATATTTAAAGCTTACTGATGCGAACAGTAAGCCTTTTGTTGGCTTTCAGGAGGTGTTCATTGTCGTACGAATTAGACCACTACAAAAGACTACAGACATCAACCTAAGTCAAGGCTCCACTTAGGTAGGCAAAATTTGATAAATGCATATGTGTGACATTATTAGCTGACTCAAAGTTCACTTATAACCTCCTAGTTTCTGCATTTCATTAAATGGACTCCAGCCTCCATTGTTTCCAACACAAGGCATCTCAATGGCTGCCAATTTTATCATTCATTTAAATATTATTATAGGGAAGATTATTATGTAAGGTAAAAAAGGTCACCATATCACATTTCTCACTGTATGTATAAGAGAAAAAAAAATGTCTACTACAGATCTGCTTACCTGTTGATGTGAGCCAACGCTGTGTTACCGACGAAAAGCATAGATGAAAGTTTAATAGCTTCATGAAAGTTTTCCACCATCTTTTCAACTGCACGTATACTCTCCAGATCCCCCTTCTGAGCCAAAGCTTGAACGAGTCGAGTAACTGACAATTCCGAGGGTAACCCACCATTTTCAATGATCGTCTTGAGAGTAGACAGTGCATCTATTCAGAAGAATATGGAAAAAAGGAGACGAAAAAGTCCTCATTCAAAAGAAGGAATCTTGGGTCTTGACATGCATTGTGTCACATAGGCACAGATTTAGTAAGTAACAGGGAACCAAGTGGAAAATCTCTCAAATCCTCCTGCTTGAATTTGATACAGTTCTTTTGTACACCACCTTTCAGAAAAACAATCCTCGTTTGCTGCTCTACCTTTTTCCGTAAACCGCACAGTCAGGCGGGAGCCAAAGGAGCATAGAGCCCTGGCCCCTACAGAAGGAGACTTGTGGTTGCCCAAACGCCACTTGAGACCCTTAAATGAAGTTGAATCCATCACTCCCCGAGGCAATCCATTCCATGGTTGAACAGCTCTTACAGTCTTTCAAACATAAGAGCTTGTTTCTGATTAGCAGTGATGAGAAGAATTTCGTTCAGTTGCCTTGTGATAAAATTTTCAGAAGCCTGCAAACTTCTTCATAACGAATGTGATGTATGTTTTAAAAATGAAACACAAAGAAAGCCAACTGCTCACTAAAGGTCTGGTCTTAAAATCTTGCACATTGAGGCTAATCATCATTTAAAAGCTACATGCAAGGGAAGTACAAAAAAGTTATCTCCATGTTAGGAATAGATACACATATTGTATTTTTTAGGTGCAGATGGCTCAAATTTGGTTTGGTCAATTTTTAAACAAATATACTAAAGTTAATTTTTAAAAATTATTTATTATATTTATATACTGCAGCCTTCTAGCCCAAAGGCTACTCTGCACATTGCTCTATAAACAGGGGAGAAAATGGGAGGTTACAGATTAACCCAACCCAATTTCTGATAGGCCTTCATATCTACTTTTGGAGTTCCCTTTTGAAATTAGTACCTTGCAAAAATTACTGTGTATCTTTTAAGGCAGAATGAGGCAAACTGAAATTGGGAGCGGCACTTTCATTTTTAAAATCATTATTTTGGTGAAATCAATAAAACCATTATTTTGTGTATGGGAACCCACACCTTGTTCACAACAGAAGCAGGTCTCCTCGAGGGCAGATTCTTGTGCCACCCCCTCCCCCCAATATTTCCCCGCACAAAAGCACCCATTGTAGGCAAAATGTAGGATGCATCTACAGCTGGGTCAGTAGTCATGTTTGCAGACAAGAAGCCAAAATTCTGACGCCTGTAACCACAATTTTAATAAATAATTCTGGTGCTTATCTACCCACCTCCTCCCACTTTATCCTTCCAGCCAGTCTGGGATAGCTTCATGTGAGATCCAAACCCAGCACTATAGCTTATTGCAACCAATTAAATAAGTGCTTATAATTTAGTGATAAAATGTGGTTTATAGGTGTTGTAGGAGTACTGACTTGTTTAAACCACTAATGGTTTATTGTCTGGGCACAGTAAGCTATAATGCCAAATTTACATGTGCTGTTAAATTATCCATAGCTAGTTTGTTCACTGCCTTGCACACTGGCAATATAGTTTGGTGGCATGCAAACAACATGCTGCTGATTCATACTGAGATGCAACAAAACCAGACTACACAGCTTAGAGTTCACTGCAAATGTGGCCGTTCTTGTGATCCGATGAATATAGTTTGGTTTTCTGGCTTCTCCTCTTCCATCCAATAGTGTCTCTCTCTCATAAGAACAATATACAGTGGTACCTCTTAAGACAAATGCCTTGTAAGACAAAAAAACTTGTAGGAAGAAAAAAAAATCTGGAAATAGGCATGCTTCATATGACAAACAAAAACAAAAACAAAAACAACACAACAACAACAACAACAACAACAATGGGATGCTTTGCAAGATGAAAAACCATTCCGCATATACCCATGAAAACAAACCTGGTTACTTTTGTCTTTATTCTAGCCTCTGGGATGAATTAATCTATCCCTAATGCATTCCTATGGGAAACCATGTTTCACAAGACAAAATTTTCATAAAATGAAACGATCCATAGGCTCCAGAGCATATTAATCCATTTTTAGTGCATTCCTATGGAAAACCGCATTTCATAAGACAAAATTTTCTAAAAACAAATTGACCTGTAGAATGTATTAAATTTGTTTTAACTGTATTTGCATACAGTACTCAGCCTTGCTTGAATTTACACATTTGGTATCTTTTAATTCATAGCACATTATTTTCTGGGACTTGTACAGTAAATCTTTTTTGGGACTTGTTACCGTTAGAAAAGGAACTGTAAAAAAAACACCTGTCAACCTCATCATCATGCCTCTATAAAAATCTGTGGTGCACTCACACTCTGAATACAATGTACAGTTTGGATCACAGCAGCTCAAAATAGTACATAAAAGTGGGCATGGTGCAGAAAAGAGAGCCTTGTTTAAGGAAAGGTGAACACATTTGGAAAGCTTCAGCTTAAAGGAAAAAAGCTAGTAAGGGAGGTATGATTCAGGAATTTAAAATTGTGGATAGAATTGGAGGAAGAGAGTAAAAAGCGCCTCTCCCTTTCTCATAATATTATCTTAAGATAATTCTTAAGGTAATATGAGAAACGAGATGGTGTGTCATCCACTGAGATGGAAGAAAAGGAGGGAAATGGGAGAATGGAAATAATAACAAAGAAAATGAAAGAACTGAATATGAAAAACAACAAAATGTTATATAATATGGGGAATGAGACAGAGAAGGATTTGATAAGATGGGAGGAGAGTTGGAAGGGTGAGAATATGAATATTCATGGAGGGAGACAGGGATCTCCAATGGTAGAGGGATTCCTACTGATTGACATGTCAACAGACAAGTGGGAAAACAGGGTGAGTGAAATGTGAGGGATTAAGAAGGGGTGTTGTGAAAAGGAGGTTCAGACGGAGCCAAGGGGAAGAGATGAAGCTATTCAGACAGAGGGAGTGAAAACTGTCAGATGTGCAGATAAAAGTGTGCAGACAGAAAGAGGTGTTGACAGCCAAAGAAATAGGCCTGCCTCTGTCTACACCTGTGCCAGCGGTAGGGAGTCCAATAAATGTAACCAACACAGTAACGTGTGGCCAGAGGAGGAGGTGCCATTTCCAGATGGATCCCTGGTTCAGTGGTTGGGAAACACAGCTAGAGACTGTGAGACACCATTGCTGCAGGACCCGCTGTTCTGGACCCCTAATACATTGTGAAGGCTTCCCCTAATCTCAAATAAGTAACAATAATCTGTTTCAAAGTATCATTACTGTTGGGAATAAGTTAGTGAACGAGAGAAGTTCAAACAGTTTACCATTTATTAATGTTGATGATGTTAATGAACAAATTGAGAGAATAAAAGTTTGATGATTTTTTATAAGCTACTTGAATCCAGTGGTCATTCTCCATCGAAACCGTTGGTGGCATTAACGGAACCCTCACACGTAAGAAAATTCAAGATTCAAGTGAGATAAAAGGAAACACTGGTCCCAACACATAGTGAAATTATGGAATTTGCTTCTGGAAGATACAGTGATGGTTGCTACTAGAGATGGGCACGAAACGAGCAATTTTTCGTTTTCATTTTCATTTTTTCGTTTCGCTACGTAATGAAATGAAAAACGAATTTTGTCTCCAAAATAAAACGAAACGAACCGAAACACCAGAAATTTTGTCATGTGTTTCATTTTCGTTGCGGCTAATACATTGAACTGAAATGAATGCTAACGAAACAGCAATTTTTCATTTTTGTTTTCATTTTTTCGTTTCGTTGCGTAACAAAACAAAAATGATTTTTTTTGCAATAAATTCATGAAAAACGAAAACGAACCAAAACGGACCCCCTAAACGACAAACAAAACACCATTTTTTTGAGTCGTGCCCATCTCTAGTTGCTACCTTAGATGAATTCAAAAAGACAGGGAAATTCATGGAGGAGATGCCTCTCAGTAACTACTAATCATGATCCCTTTATATTTCTTTCCTAGGATCAAAGGAAACAAGCTTCTGAATTCCAGTTGTTGGGGAACAATATCAGAAAGCTGACTGCACTTCTTTCCTGCCTATGGGTATCATACAGGTTTTGTGGCTGGTTACAGCAAGCCTCTGGTTTGAGCTGGCACAGTTGTTCTTCCATAGCAGTCCTTCTACTACTGTCTTCTTGCTATGTGCTGTCAAGTCACTTCTAACTTAAGGTCATAGAATCATATGTCTTCCTAATGCTTTGAGTAGTTTATCACTACCACCCCCTAAGATAATTTCTAGCAGTCAATAGACATTTGAAGCTAGGTCTGCTGAGTCCTGGTCTGAGACTCCGTCCACTACATCAACCCCCCCCTCTTCATATCAACAAATAAACTCCTTGAAGTCTATTTCCTTAAACAGACTGGCCTTGGGTATGTGCACTGTATCCTTGTCATTGTATATTCAGAGTTTTAAAGCTATGGATATTCTTGATTACATTCCTCGTGTCTGGTTTTAAAAGCAGTTCTTAAGTCAATGAAAATGGAAACCAAGCATCCGGGATCCCCCCTCCTCCATTTAACTAAGACCTGGCTAAAAGCCAACATCATTTATAAAGCACTAGAGGGGACTACCATGGCACTTAATGAAATTGACATTGACAAATGTATGAAGCAAAGTGGGGGGGGGAGTGGATTACCAGGGAAGAAAGGCAAGATACTGTAAGATACACAAGAGAGAACACTATTAGATTTTCAAGTATTATGAATGCTTACTTGTTGAAAATTAGTCTCTAGATTTACAATTGCCAATACTGCATGTGCTTGTGGATTAACAAGTCTTTTGTATAATTTTTCACAGTGGATAAGTATTATTTTTTTTTGTTTTTAATACTTCATTAAAATGAAACACACATATAATACAGTATGTATTTCAGAAGCTACCATCCCAATGGAAAATATTAAGAAATGCCTCTCAAGATACAGTTCTCTTCTTGAAAGCAAATATGAAGTTACCTCTTGTGCTTTTTCAAAATCTGTAATACTCTAATTCAAGAAATAATATTTTATTTGGATCAATGACCAATATTATATTTTGGTTCCAGTTTGCCAAAGACAAAATGTCAGTATAACTAGGATACTGTCATGCATTTCATTCCTTCAGTTTCCCCATAGCTCTCCTGGCCCTCACTTGTTCTGGTGGTGTTCATTAACCATTTGGAAACAAAAGGAAGAAAGGACTGCAGGACAACAAAATGGTGGGAATAGATCTGACGGATTTAGATGTTAGGTGTAGGGAGGCTTTCCTAGTTCTCACTTCATGTCTAAAGTGAGGATCTATATGTGAGTAAATTATGAATGCATCTTCTTTTTAGCATTATGTTTCAAGCTGAAATCTTTTTGTTTCTAGCTGACAGACCAGTGTGAATTTATATTTGGTGATGAAATGGAGAAGAAGCTCAGAATTTCATGTGGCACTCTTGAACTGGATGATAACCTCTCATAATGCCAATACAAACAATGCAAGTGGCTCTATGGGAGCAAATTCCTTCAAGGGCACATCTAAGATGTTCAACCTGCTCCTTCACCTGCTAGCCAACTATCCCCTCTTGCAAATTATTGCAAGCTTTAAATTCAGGGTTCTTCAACAACCCAACTCAAAACGTCTAGATGGCTTATGAACAATAATGCATCACAGACAGAAAGGAAAACTAACACAAGCAACGATGGAAGACTCAAAGATGCCCTCTTAAGATTTGATGTGTTGCAAGAACAAAGTCTTGAAAAAGTACTTTTTAGAAATTACCAACAGCCCCAAAAGCTTATAATGGTTGGTGGAATTCTAGTCCTAAAAGAATCCCCCCCCCCCAAGATGTGCAGCAGTTTCTTACACTGAGCACGTCAGCAGCCACCAGTCAGGGGACGGGCCACAGCAAACTTAGTAGAAGCCCGATGCAAGCGGACAGACAGGTAGGCAAAATACAGGGAAAAGGCAGGAGAGATTAAAAAAAAACCAAAAGACAAAATAACTATTGAGAGCACATTTAAGGCTTAGCCCATCAGCTTTAAGCAACAGATGCTGGCCACACCACTGGCCTCCATATGATGAAATCAGGAATGAAATCAAAGTCACCAAAATATTCAAGAGAGCTCCTGATCTTCTAAGGAAATCAGTGGAGCTCACGAGCTATTTCTAGCCACCACATCTGAAGCAGCTCTGTTTCAGAGCACATTGTTTAGACATAGAGGTCTTGGCAGCTGCTTTCAGGGATAGGTAGCACCCAGACTTCATCATAAAGTCTTTTCAGAAGGATTCCTTTGGAATGAAGGTCATTTGAAGACCAATATGGAGGAGGTTAAAAATGAAAACGAGTGGCAATTCTAAGCTTTTAACGCCAAGTACGAGAAGAAGCCTGTGTGCGTGAAAAAATGAAGTGCCTTGTTAATGATAAAAGAATAAAGGAGGAGGAGATGTTGAAATAGGACCATGATCGTCTATACTGAAGAGCCAATGGGACTTGGAGGGACAAAAAAAGAACTTGTTAACGAATACAGTGTTTCGTGGCAAGTGAAATGTCACATCTCTAGCTGAATTTGTTTTTTATTTTTTATTTTTTGGGGGGGAGGGGGTTCCAATTCAAAGATTCTAATTACTGGAATTATGTTGTAAAAGGACAGGATTTGAGTTTATGAAAGGATTTTAGAGAAGGTTCCCAATATGACCTTGATTCCAGGCTGCTAGAATAAATGTAAATCTGAAAGGGAGAATGACAACTTAACAACAAGAAGCAAATTGAGCAGATTAAACACAGAGCTGTGGTGCAGTTCCGACTCTAGCTGTGTATTTTATATAGATATTAAAAGCCTTCTTGTATGTGAGTGAAACTGGCATTAAGAACATGTCGCTGTTGACGTTGTAACAGGTTCATTGACAAGAGAGATACGGACGCCGAAGGTCTGGAAAGCAGCTTTGCTTAGAACACTACCATTTTCTTAAAATGGGCTCCCAAGAGAAACTAAAGAATAAATAATAATTTAAAACATATAAAACACATAATTACCTTGGTGGTGAAAAAACAAAAACAAAACCACATACTCTCCCTCAGCAACTTTCAACTTTTTCCAAGATATAATCCTCCTTGAAGTGGGCACATTTTGACAACAGCAAGCCTTCTGAATTGGACTTAGACACAGGTGCTTTGTACTATGAAAACCCTCGTTCTGCAACCACCCATGAGCCGTATCAGAGCTGAAGCCAGACAACATGTATAGAAAATATGGAGGTAATTTGCCCACAAAACGATCCACCGTTGCATTCTGAGGCATGCATTTTGCTCAGGCAATACTATTGTTACCACATGCAATGTAAGCTTAAAGCAGCACAAAAGCGCAACCACTGTTTCGTTATTGTTGGTATTGCAAACTATTAAAAAGTATTAGATTAAGGTTTTTTAAAATCAATATTATAATCATTTAGTGCACAACTATGCACATTTAACAGTCAATTTAACTCACTTGATATCTTGTACTACCAACACAATGTGCAGGAAGAAACTGCTGGGAATTGTTTCAGATGCTCTAAGGTATGTTAATTTTCAAAGCAAAATGACTTGTGCTGTGAATTTTAACACACTTGAAAGCCTGTACTTTCTCTCGTTCTGCAGCACAAATTTTGCATGTCTGAAGAGCTGTGATTCATCTTAAGAAAACCCATCTTGTGTTAAATGGAACGGAAACTGGACTAAGTGGTCAAATGACAAGTACATTCATATTCAAGCTGTATTATAAATGCATGTACAGTAATTTACGTCTCTCAGCTACCACAAAAGGCGCTTGATAAGCAGGTAATTTGCTAAATGGACTCCTTTATCCAAGTATTCGAAGGGCGTTACAAGAAAAATCTGCAGAGGCATTAATGTGACGTAAAGGTCAAGCATTGTGACATACCTTTCAAATAATCCCGCCTAACTTGTGTTATGATGAGGAAGCTGCTGGCAGCATCGTTCAGCACGAAGCCCTTGATGTCGGTCTCAGCGCTAAAAGAAGCAGACATTTAGAAAGGAATTACTGACATGCTTCTGATACGATAATAAATGGTTGAGCACCAAGGTGAAATTATAAAAACTACTGTTCGTATGTTAAAAATATTGCTGCAAAATATCGACCTGGAGACAGCTTTTGTGTTATCCTGTCAATGGTTATAGAAGGATAATTTTTTTGTGCATTCTGACAGATGACAAAGTTGGAAATGAGCAACAAAAGAAACAAAGTACAAGATTTTTTTTAAACAATCGGTTCAGATTCTTGAATGCTGACATATTAGATGACTAAAATAACTGCATGCCCGGCATTGTTCTGCTGTATCCTAAGCAAGATACTTTTTTCTTCTTTTTAAAACAGTCACCATAATTATAAAATGTAAAACTATTCTTTCTGCAATAAAAAAATGAAACATTTATTTTCAGCACTGTATATTTTAAATATAAACTAAATGGATATTATGAACCGACACCGTATCATTTGGTTGATTTAATTTTCAAATTTCTGGCATCTAGATGCATACAGTGTGTGTTTTTTTAAACTCAATGTATTGCCTTAAAACTAAATTTCATCATTTGTCAGTTCTGTATTCCTTTTAAGGCAAACACACACATCGAGACAGATACTTCTTCAGAGGCCTGTAGCAGCAATGAAAGCTCGAGTTTAATAATATTGGTTAAAGCTTTTCAAGAAACATACCCTCTGAGCAGAATAAACCAAAATCCTTTTCTTTTTTTTTCATGTGCGTGTCTTGAAATGCCTTCGCCATCTGTAATGACTTTGCTTTTTTAATATCTCAGGATAACTTTACAAGGTTCGTTTTCCAGGCTACAAAAAATTTCCTCAGGCCAGAGGAATGGGATAGCCATTTGCCATATCAGCAATCAAGATAAACCACAGTGATCATCTGGTGGCAAACAACTGAGCAGCCTACCTACTTGAACTTATGAGCTGAGAGGATTGGGAGTTAAGCAGGGTCATTGCTAAATTATTCTCCTCAATCCCAAGAAAATCCCTCACTGAGTTCACAATATGACTATCCTCTCAGTCACTTTCAGCCTCTGGGGCCCTCAAATGCAGTCACTGGACTCAGGATTTTCTTACTCTCCCAACCAATCCCCTTAATCCCTACATAAGTACTCACTGCTCAGTTCTGCTTTTTTTCTTTGTCCCATCTGTCAAAGCCCTTAAGTCAACAATTCATGCATGAGACTGTAAATTACATATAACAAAGGATTTACTTTCTCCAATCTTCCAGTCTTCAGTGTGATTAAATAGATGTTAGCTACTATTACAGAACTAATCCCTCATTCCAATACTACTACATTTCTATTTTAGAGACATATCGAAAAATCCATCAAAGTCCTGCATGTAGGACCTGGAATGACCAAACTCAAGAGGTTGGGAAAACTTCAAGTTTTTTAAAATATTTATGTTTAGGAGTTTATTGTTGTCATTTTAATTCTGGTATCAATTCATATTGTCTCAAAGAGAGAGAGAGAGAAAAACCCGTCTTCTTTGGTTATGAACAAGAATGAACCGCAACTATTTATTCCATCTACACAGTAAACAAGACAAAGTTACGCCAAAACAATCCCACCCTAAAATGCCTTCTCATCATTCACCTAGATTATCTTCATTTGTTTTATAATTATAGCATTCGGTGTGTAATAAATTCAAAACAACTCAGATAAAATGTATTCTGATACGATTTACTTGACTGGTTTGACTCTCCAAAGACTCTAACTTGCTGTGATATGAATGACAAACTTAGAACTGCAGGGCTGGAAAAGATGCTATGGATCATCAAGCTCAGAAACTATCAAGGAGGCAAATCAGGAACTGAACCCCAAAACCACTGATCTATCCAGCCGTTTATGTTTGGAAGGGAACAATTTTGCAAGAACTTTCTTCTGCTACTAGAGATGTCATGTCCTCAAGTTAACAACTGCTTACTATATAACGTATGTACAGTGGTCCCTTGTATAACAAACGGTTTGTATAACATAAAATCTGTACAACATAAAAAATTCCAGAGATAGGAGAAATTTGCTTAACAGAATTGTCTATGGGGCAAATCCGTACAACATAAAATGGTTGTGATTAGGGATTACTGTTTTCAATGCATTCCTATGGGAAATTTGTATCAAGGAAAATTTACTTAACATAATTTCATTTGGAATGAATTAATTCCTTTAAACAAGGTACCACTGTATATTCAATATTCCAATGAATAATTCTTATAACTTAGGTTTATGGTCCTGAACATCCTTTGTTTTCATTGGTCCTGTTGGTTCTGCAGGCCCTTTTACATATTTTCAAAACCTCTGATGGCAGAAGTTTTACTAGACTGCCTTTCTATGATGGATTTAGAGGCAGCTTGAAGGGAGTCTCAGCCCTTGAAAAAGGTTAGTTCAAAGAGAGAAGCTAGAAGACTCTTGTTTTGAGCAAATACCCTTCCCCCTTTTGCCCTATTTATTTATTTATTTATTTATTTGATTTATATACTCATCCAATGGTATTTAACATAGAAATGAAACAGCTAGGAGTGGCTGGAGCAGAAGGGTAGTATTACTTTCTTTAAGTGCCTTGAGAGACTATTGGTTCAGGATAATTCACATAGATATATATGCCTGGCCATACAACCCAGTTCATGTCTAGCAGTTAAGTGTCAGCAAGTTCAGCAACTTTACTCTTGGCCTGACGTTCCACTTTCCTTTCTGCGCACAGCATCAACATATTTCATGGCTGTGCTCCATGCAGCCCTAGTAGAAACCCCAGTCTTCTGAATGTTCCCCAATAAAAGCCGGAACGTAAAACTCTTCTTGATGTACACTTTGCTTTACTCCAGGTACTATTCAAGTGGCAGGAATAACTCAGTGGTTTTGGTATCTAGCTTTGGAACCAGAGGGTGGGAGTTCAATGCCTCACTGTTCCTCCTTGACAGGCTTTGGGCTTGATGATCCGTAAGGTCTCTACAGTTCTAAGATGATGATTGTCATAGCCGTCATCATATCCTCATCGGTGTCAATTAAAGCATTGGAGGATTCAAATCAGTCAAGTAGTAAACCATATCAGGATACGTTTTATCTGAGTTGTTATTTTGAAATTAAGTCACACAGTGCTGTAATTATAAAATGAAGAGAGTCTAAGTGAATGCTGAAAACGCATCCCATAGTGGGAATGTTTTGGAGTAAACTTTGTCTTGTTTACTATGTAGATGGCTGGGAGTCTGATTTCACATGTGCCTCCTTTACATGGAATGGACTCACTCGATCATCCACAGGGTCCCTTCAAGCTCTCCAGTTCTAAGACTGTTGCTGCTGTTGGTACTTGCTGCTGTTATTACTACTATGATAGATTACTTCTGCCCAGTGTTCTAGTTAGTTTGGTTGAGGGTGATGGATCATAAAGTCTAACATATCTAAGTCATCCTTAATATGCAGAAGACCATGGGGCCCAGCAAATTCTACTCTCTATATGCTGTAAACACACCGTCAATAGCTTTTGTGCAAAAGAGGGCAGCCTTTGTTTCCCTCTATCTCAGGCATGACCAAACTTCGGCCCTCCTGATGTTTTCGACCACAGCTCCCAGAATTCCAAGCCTATATTGACAGTGGCAAAGGACTGTGGGAGTTGTGGTCCAAAACATCTGGAGGGCCAAAGTTTGGACATGCCTGCTCTATCTCATAATAGCTTCAAACAATCACGCTACTGTAGAGTTGAAAGGGATGCCAGTTGTTGCACAACTATTTATATTTCTGTAAGTTTCTTCATGCAGACACAAAATAAAACTGTTCTTTTTGATTTTGCTGTCTGTGTCTCTGGTATACAGTGGTATCTTGTATAAAGGAATTAATTCGTTCCAAATGAAATTATGTTAAGGAATTTTTCCTTTATACAAATTTCCCATAGGAATGCACTGAAAACGGAGTAATCCCTAATTGCGACCATTTTTATATTGCATGGATTTGCCCTATAGGCGATTCTGTTAAGCAAATTTCCCCTATCACCAGAATTTTTTATGTTGTATAATTTTAATGTTATACAAACTGTTTGTTATACAAGGGTCCACTATATACTCTATGTTGAGTCATGGCAACTGGTCTTCTTTTTCTTGACAGATTGAAATGTTTTGCTGCTCATCCAAACAGCTTCATCAGTTTGAAAAAGCTAGTTGCGAGTCCTCCATTTTTATAGCTCACTTTGACCTCTTGTCACTCTGGTCTGAAATAGGCTCATAAGATGAATAATGGCCATTGTTGGAGCATTTCATGACCTTCATAATTAAATTATTAACCTCCCAGAAAGTGTTCTAAGCACCATGAGGCAGTAAACAAACAGAATACTTCCCCCTCCCCCTTTTTGTTTTTTAGCAATACCTTCTCCTATACTAATTGAATAAAACCATTTTATATAGACGGATGAAGTTGGTTTATTCCATCAACTGAATTCTTAACAAGACTGAATCATCAGAGATTCAGATGATTCAGAGAGCAGAACTGCCCACTTCTGCTTTTTGTACATGATTCTGTCAGAGCCTCCAACAACAACAAAAAAGCTTTATTTGTAGCATTTTCTTTTCTAGGGCTGGAAGCCTGAGGACTATCCAGCCATGAGAGGTGAATGTGGCTTGGTTGACAGGTGCATTTGTGACACTGTTAATAATGCCACATATATGGATGGAGTGTAGTGAATAATTAGTTCCAAATTGACCTGAGAATTCCAGTGTCTTTTTGATTCATAGCCTAAGGCATGGTAGGAAGATCAGTGCATTATGCTGCTCCTAAGCAAGGGCATTTTTCTTTTAGAAAAATGGAGGATTCATCTGAAAGAGAAGCATGCAATAATTTTTATTCCCACTTAAAAAATGAACAAGTTAAAAAATGCATGAACCAAAAACTTACATTTTTTTAACTTCCAAAGCTTCTTCAAGAAAACCCTTGCTCAGCAAAGTTGTTATTATACGGGAATAAACATCACTGTGAAACACAATATTCTTCTTCTTTGCTTCTAGTAAAATACCCAGTGCCTCTGCAAAGAGAATTTTTAAAAATGATGTCAGCTTCTACTGAAATGCCAAAGACAAGGATCAATCTCTTTCTACTCCTTTTTACAGACGGCATCTGAAACAAATCTGTTCCTTTTTTGTTCATATATATTTGCATTTGGAACTACATTTAAGAAACTTTATCCCTAAATGTGATGAATGTTCCACCTCCATTACAATGAATGTGTAACTATCCTCTAAAATACAGAAATTTGCCATCCCTAAGAACTGAAAAGTTATGCCTCAGCCATCACCAAATTTGGCCTTTTCAAGTTCATTAATAATCTTTTGCTGTGCCCCTCCTTTTTGAATACATAGTACACATTATGTTTAATGCCATCTTAAATTCTCTGGAAGGGAGTTACAATGTTTGCTACGGTATCATAGTAGCATCCAGCAAATATTGGCAGTGTTTTCAGTATTGGGAGATCAAATTATTTGGCTACGACAAGATTTATAGAGAAACATACAATTTACAAATATACAGAGATCTAACAAGTAAACTAAAACTGCATTTATTTGACTGATTAACAGTTTTATTTCACACATTCACAATAACTGTCAGTTAGTGAAAAGACATTAACCAGAGAGAGGGAGAGAGAGAGAGAGAGAGAGAGAGGTAACCATACTTTTCAGTCATTTACTTTTTTGAACAAAATTATGCAGCCGTAAACATTCCATTGAAACATAATTCCATTATGTAATATAGTATAAAAATAAGTGGTATATGCCTCAAAAACCTTTTCACTTATTAGTTTCATATAAAGAAATGTCATTTTGAAATTTTAAATACGCTACCATATACAAAACCCAGTGAGTTGCTTGCATGTACTGTATAGTGGAATTCAGTATGCAATTGAAAATTAACAAACAAAACAAAACAAAGAATAAATGAGAAACAAGTTGAAAGACCATACACCACCGCCACTTGTTGGCTTGCAGCATGATAAACTTGGAAGATCAATATACAGTGCCATTTAAGAAATTATGGAAAATTAAGAATGTATTCAATAATTCAATAGTATATTCCTAACAATGAGCTGAGACATATTCTATGAACACTCATAACAGTATTTTATACCATCTGTTTTGCTTTCTGTTTTTTAAAAAAATGCTGATGTTTTGGCTACGGTAATTAAAGCCTATGGTCTCAGACATTAATACTGCAGTGTGTGATGTCAAAGTTTTGTTGGATATGCTGCAACCAGAAGTGGGCAGGAACCGCCAGTTCATATTACAGTGGACCCTTGTATAGCAAACAGTTTGTACAACATAAATAATTCCAGAGACAGGGGAAATTTGCTTAACATAATCGCCTATGGGGAGAATCCGTACAACATAAAAATGGGATTACTCTGTTTTCAATGCATTCCTATGGGAATTTGTATAAAGGAAAATTTGCTTAACATAATTTCATTTGGAACAAATTAATTCCTTTATACAAGGTACCACTGTAGTTCGTTCTTGGGACAAACAGGTGTTTGGCAGTTCCCAGCCTGACCTCCACCTGACCTCACTACTGATTTTTTTACACTAGGTGTATCACTCCTGTTTAAAAGAGTAATGCTGGGTTTTGTTTGCTCACTTGTTTTGTATCAAATGGTTTAAAAATTATTTTAAAAATAAACAATAGTACTTTCTGTTATTTCAGGATTTAATATATAGCTACGGTTAGCAAAGCTATTACATACTGTGGCTTCAGCATTTAAAAAAAAGTGTCCAGAATTCTACAGGTGCTCATGTAAAGTTTGTGTAACTTGCTACAGCTAATTGACCTAGGAAGGTGCTGAGGTTAGTCTCACTCCTGTGCCTGGCAATGTGCCTGATAGCATGTCTGAATTCTGCTGTAAAGCCTCATCACCTGGTGACAACTGGTTCCGGCAAATTATGTGAAAATCAATGGGATTTCAGTCAGTATAAATCTACTAAATGTTTTTTTCAAACCGAGATTCTAATACCACTTAGGGGTACACAAAAAGGAGTTGTGGCTTTTACTTTAAGAGCAAGCAGATTTTGAGACAAAGTATGTAAAGAACTTCATTTACCTTCACCTCTTCTGTTCCTGAGCAGCTTCAATATTTCTGACTGAAGGCTCTCAGGCTCTACAGTAAATGATGAAGGCGCCATCTGGGTAAGTTCATGAGGCCAAGTCTGTAAGAGGAAAAAGGTAGTTTGCGTTACCTACTGTTATGTGTGCAAGCATACAAACTCCCCCTATGTAACCCACTAAGCCATTCAAAATTAAAGATGGTTCTAATGAACTTAATTTACCTCAGGAACATCGAATGGAACTTCCTGGTTATTACTTTTAAGAATATCTGCAAGCAAAATCAGTGTTCTTTCACGTGGAATAACATTTTCATCCTGCATTTTAGTCCAAACAGCATCAGCCTTTTGCCAGTCGTCATTTTCTTCTAAAGGGGAAAATGGGGTGGGGGTAGGGGGTGGGGTGGGGTGGGGAGATAAAGAGTTGCATAACTGTGCCACTGAGGGTTTTCATTGCAAGCTTTTTCATGCACAATTAACCAGAAAGGTATTTTGATTTCAAAATCAACTGATTTTAGCTTCTACCGTAGGGTGGCTGCTTGAGTATAATATTTAACATCAAATGATTATCCATATTTTAAATAAAAATTTTACCGTCAAAATGTATCACCAACACAGACTTTTTATATATCTGTTTGCAAGCATAAATTGTAAATCAAGAATTAAAGGTTGGCAACTAATTTTCAATTATGGCAAATTCCAACACCTCAGATGGAAACACAATTAGGAGGGGAAAAGTCATAAAGTTAGGTGGTTCGTGCTGTGTGCAACAATACATTCCTAGCAGAAGTTAATCAGAAATGTAATGGTCTATATATGCATTGCTTTAATACACTAAATCCAGTGTTAGAAAGTCAAACTTCCATGGCAATCCCTTGATATTTCCCCACCAAATCTATCACAGTAGAATGTTTTAACTGAACTCATTGTGTTAAATGATAAAAATTCTGAAATGGATCTGAAGTTGAAGAAAAGAGCTGCATGTTCCTTAATGCTTTCACATGTGCTCAATGTGCGTGCAACCTGATTGCACTGGTTTTTGTGCTTCTGCCTGACCACTTTATCTGTCTCCTAAGAAATCTATATGTGGGACAAGCAGCAACAGTCAGAACTAGATATGGAACAACTGACTGGTTTAAAATTGGGAAAGGGGCATGACAAGGCTGTATACTGTCACCTTGCCTATTTAACATATGCAGAGTACATCATGCGAAAGGCAGGTTCTGGATGATTCACAAGCTGGAATTAAGATTGCTGGAAGAAATATCAACAACCTCAGATACACAGATGATACTACTCTGATAGCAGAAAGTGAGGAGGAATTAAAGAACCTCTTAATGATGGTGAAGGAGGAGAGTGAAAAAAATGGGCTGAAGCTTAACATCAAAAAAACTAAGATCCTGGCCACCGGTCTCATCACCTCCTGGCAAATAGAAGGGGAAGAAATGGAGGCAATGACAGAGTTTATTTTCTTGGGCTGCTTGATCACTGTGGATGGCGACTGCAGCAATGAAATTAAAAGACGCCTGCTTCTTGGGAGGAAAGCGATGGCAAACCTAAGGCAGCATCTTAAAGAGCAGAGACATCACTTTGCCAACTAAGGTCCAGATAGTCAAAGCTACTGTATGTTTTTTCCAGTAGTGATGTATAGAAGTGAGAGCTGGACTACAAAAGTGTTCTGCTGATCACCACAGAATTGATGCTTTTGAGCTGTGGTGCTGGAGGAGAGTCTTGAGAGTCCCCTGGACTGCAAGGAGATCAAACTTAGCTATCCTGAAAGAAATCGACCCCGAATGTTTATTGGAAGGACAGATTTTGAAGCTGAGGCTCTAGTATTTTGTCCACCTCATGAGGAGAGAGGACTCCTTGGGAAAGTCCCTGATGTTGGGAAAGATTGAAGGGAAAAGGAAAAGGGGATGGCAGAGAATGAGATGGTTGGACGGTGTCATCGGTGCAACAAATATGGATTTGACCAAACTACGGGAGGCAGTGGAGGACAGGAAGGCCTAGCAGGCTTGGTCCATGGGGTCACGAAGAGTCAGATATGTTTGAATGACTGAACAACCACCACCTAGTTCAAGAGGTTTAGAGTGCTTATAGAGCAAAAGTACATAAAGGACAATGGTTTTCCCTCTTGACTGGCTTCCTGATGTGCAACTGGGTGCATGTCTGTTTATGTAACTGATCAATAACAATTAAAGTAGGTTTGTCTGTGCAATTATCTGTGTAGACTGCATGAATCTAGTATTAGCAATGCTGCTGAAGGGGTAATACCTACACTCCTACTGTTATCTTCTACACATGTGCAGCCACCAGTTGGAAAATCAGCTGTTCCGTTTGGTAGGTAGATTCTACAAATAAGCAAGAACACTAGAAAATGAATGTTCATGCTCTTGCGCAGAGCTTACATGTGTGCAACTGACTTGTCAATGCTCAAGCGTAGAATGCAATGGCCAGGGAGAATAACACTAGGCTTTTCCCTCTAAGTGCTCTGACATTGTTTCATCTAAAAAAATGCAAACATTGCTTACAACTGTTAAAAGGCTTATACACAATAACTGCACTAACAAGAAACTGGTAAATTAAAACCTGTACAAGAATCAGTAAACTGAATACATTCTTAAAAAAAAATTAATTCTGCTAACTTTTACTTCACTTCTTCTTTGAGGAAAAAAGGTGCCCCTGCGAGCCCAGGAGAGTATAAACTCTGGAAGTTTGTACCAGGCTGATAAAGACTTCACATGGGGATTATCATCATATGCATAAGCAAGAAAGATGATGAACCAGCCGTTGCAATTTTGCATGGAATGTTTACAATTGCCATCGGTATAGGGACAACCCACACTACTGAAAACACAGGTTTCCCAGGCATTCAGGGAAAAACATACCAGCATGAAGGTTTTAAAAACAAAACAAAACAAACAAAAATACAAAACACTACTTGCTGAAAAGCACATACTCCTCAGGAGTAAACACCACCACCTCAGATACAGAACAACAAAGTAAGTCCCATCTTCTAGGACTGTTGAAAGCAGATGTAGAGCAGTGTCTTTGGTGATAACAATTCTGTCAGGTTCTTAAGAGGCGAGTCTCTTTGAATGGTATTTTTTACTATGTTTAGAGCTTAAAAGGTAAATAATCTGAACCCTGAATTGAAACTGGACAGAAGCAAATTGGCAGCCAAGTGGACCCTTGTATAACAAACGGATTGTATAACATAAAATTTGTACAACATAAAAAATTCCAGAAATAGGGGAAATTTGCTTCACAGAATCACCTATGGAGCGAATCTGTAGAACATGAAAATGGTTGGGATTTGGGATTACTCTGTTTTCAATACATTCCTATGGGAAATTTGTATAAAGGAAATTTTGCTTAACATAATTTCATTTGGAACAAATTAATTCCTTTATACAAGGTACCACTGTAAGTGGTTTTATAATCTGATCTTCATGCTCATAAATTAATGGTTTCATAATATGCTCTCCATGACTAGGTAAAGAGCCTACTGGTCTGTAATTCCCTAAATGTGGCCAAAGCAACTCCCCAGTTCCAAACATCATTATGTAGGAGTGCAACACCATCCAACAATGGCAGAATATCTAAACCCAGATCATCAGGATCTCTAAGCGGCAGGTGTATTTTCCTCACTGTGAATCAAGTTTTATTCATTTCCTCCCTCCCCCGTTCATATGAATGGTAAGCAGTTCACGACATTTACAGTCCTTTTCATGATCCAGGAGACAGAATTGAGAGAAGGGGGCAGCCAAGTCTCTGACTGACTTCTATTTCTTATAAATATTCTGGAGGGTAGCAGGTCCAATAAGAAGGAAAGGTAAAAGATGAGAAACACTCTTTTTTCCCTTGATGAAAACCAAAAGGGTGGAAGATGAAACAACCCCTAGCTACAATTGATCGTTTATAATTTCATTTTTGTATAAAAATGCCTACATTGATAAACTAACAAAAATGAACTTTAGTATTCTTATCATAATATCATAACTATCTCTCTTCAGTGATCTTGTACATTAGTTTGTGAAAAACAAGTAAGAACATTTTTTGTCCTACAGCAAACAAAGCTGTTTTCCCTTCATCTAAGTAGATGAAATTGGTTGTGTCTTTTCTTGCTGACTGGAGGATTTGCGCAACAGTGTTTGATAAAATTTATCTTCCTAGATTTCTCTTCTCAGCAGACATGCTGTCAATGTGAGTAACCAATTGGTGGAAGACAGACTGCTGTAGGGAAGGAAAGGACACCCTCCTACTGAAGGAAGATTATGTTTGGAAACCCAGTTGCTTTATTATTATGTACCTGTAAACCGAGAACAAATCTCTGACATTTTTACAAAGTTGTTGAAAAAATGAAATGCACGAATTGAACGAAGCATGCAGCGAACTCTTGGGCCACTTCTCTGCTGAGCATTTTTTTCTGCAAGTAAACAACGAGGATACTTGACATTCAGGGTAGACTGAAAACACCATGTTCCTCAATCCACAATAAAATGTGAAGAAGTCCAACCTAGACGGCCAAATTGCTATGAAACAAAAATCCACCTGCAACTATAAACATGATTCCAAAGAGGTGTCTCTGTATGTAATGCACTCTATGTGGGACTACAGATGAAAAGTCTTAGGAAACTTCAACGGGTCCAAAATGCAGCAGCCAGACTGCTGACTGGGGCAGGGTACAGAGATCACATTACGACCCTATTAAAATAGCTCCACTGGCTGCCAATCAGCTATGAGGCACAATTCAAGGTGCTGACCTTGAACTATAAAGCACTGTATGGCCTAGGGCGGTGATGGCGAACCTATGGCACGGGTGCCAAAGGTGGCACTCCAAGCCCTTTCTGTGGGTACCCAACATCACCCCTTCATAGCCACCTGCATACAGGTTAAATTACTGTATTGGCACTTTGTAAAAAAAAAAAAACAATAGTGGGTTTTGAATTGCAGTTTGGGCACTCCGTCTCTAAAAGGTTCGCCATCACTGGCCTAGGCCCTAGCTACCTCAATGATCGAATCTCACAGCATGAACCAACTCGGGTGTTAAGGTCATTAGGAGAGGCCCTTCTCTCCATCCCACCACCCATCACAGATACGTTTCATGGAAACCCATGAAACGGCCTTCTCAACTGCTGCATCCAGACTCTGGAATTCCCTCCCACTGCAGGCCAGGACTGCCTCATCTCTGTTGTCCTTCCAAAAACAGGCAAAGACCTTTCTCTTCAGGCAAGCTTTCCCTGAATTACGGACTACCATTATGTGTCTTTTATATGACTTTGTGTTTATAACTACTTATAGCCTTGTAGCTATATAATGTTGTCTATTAATGCTGTAAGATGTTCCTCAATTCCTTGTTTTCAATACTTGAACATGTCATAATTGTATTGCACTGCATATTATCCCTCATTACTGTAAGCTGCCTTGGGTCCTTTTCCAAGGAGAAAGGCGGGGTAAAAATACTCAAATAAAATAAAATAAAATAAAATAAAATAAAATAAAAATATGTTTGCTATGGAGGATCATATTGCAATTTCAAGTTCTTGTGCTTTTCTTTCACTTCCTTGGCCTGCTCCATTCCACACTTCCTGTATCTACACTGGGAAATAGTTTGCCACGTTGCCTGAACTGGCGACCTACAGATAATGTGAACTCTCAAAGTTCAGCTTGCAAACCCATTGTCTACTGTGAAAATCAAAGGGTATTCATAATAAATAAATAAACAAGCAAACACTTTTTAGATGATCATGGGGAACTACAGGATAGTAGTTCCTTTAGTGCAAATCAAAACAGGCAGGAGGAAACTGAAACATGGAGGAAAGGATATGGGAAGGCCTGCTTAAATCACCAAATTATAATTAATTTGAGCTTGTAGGTTTATGGTGCAATCAGGGACCAAAGTCTGTTATTCTTATTCTCGTACATGCTCCTTGTAATAGAAGAGTTCTGATCACAGAGGGAACCCATATTGCATTGGAAAACAGCTCAGGAACAATGAGCAAGATTCTACGCCAAGACGCCAAGTCAGAGTGCAGAAGCGGCTGGAACAATGCTATCCCAAACGACATATCGTTGAAAGTATCCGTCAGCGTAGCAACTTTTCCAGACTGTCTCTTCTAGCACTACCTCCCACACTGCTCCAGATAATGCTTCAACAATTATCAGGAGGAGGAAGGAATGGTCAAAACCAGTCATACTTCATCCAGTATGAACAAACATTTGTGTATTTAAAGTCTGAATTCCACCCAAGAGACTATGTTAAAACATTTAGTAAGCACAGGTGCTCCAGAGTGGATTACAACCATGCCGTGAGGAAGCAGTCATTTCCTCCCTAATTTGTTTCCAAATCAGGGCCTAATCAAGGGCTACACACTCAAGGACAAAGCTGATGTTGTAACAACAACAACAACAACAACAACAACAACAACAACAACAACAACAACTTTATTTTTATGCCACCTTTCTCCCCAGAGGGACCCAAGGCATAATATAATATTTAACCAGTCCCCTTGTTCCGAAAGCTATTTATTTACCTTATGGCACATGGGATTGTGATTCAAGAAACACAAAGACTAAAGCCTAGTTGTATAGTTCTTTGATCCCAGATCACATGAAATTGGACTTTTCAAGAGAGTTTGGTTTAAGGATGGAGTATTTGAACTTTGACATGTTTGTAAAATCTCCTCCCTGTGAACAGAGACTCACAGCATGCTACTAAGCTCTCAATTTTAAGGCACTCTCCTAGGATGCCTGAGGAGTTGCCCATGTGACGCAAAATTTTGAAAGCCTTTTGAGATATTCCTTGGAAGGTCTGATACAAAAGTGGAACAGGTGATACCTTTAGGCTACTAGAAAATTAACAAAAACATTGCTAATATTTTGAGGGCGAAACCCTCTCCTCCAGAGCTGTACCAACAGGTTAAAACATGGCAAAAGATGGATTTGCCAGGAGTTATTTCTTAGATGTAAAGTCATTGGCAAGATGGGAAAAAATGCCAGGAAATTTCTTAGTTGAGGGTTGGAGCTTAGATGTTCTTAGGCTGCATCCGAAATGAAGTTTGTTGAAAGCAATTATGTATGCAGCAAAGAGGAACTTTTTCTCCTTCAAATTCTTTTGTAGACAACAAAACAAGACAGCACTTCAAAGTAAAGGGAGAAATTACACAGAGGATTCCTGAATTCCTGAGACATGGTTTAGTACTACACAATGATGGGAAATGGCAACTTTCTTTAAAGAACTCCTCAAGAGATAAATACTACCTATGCAGAAGCAAATAAGTGGTTTACAAAAACCTTCAATTATCATTCAACCAAAGCAAGCTAACTGCAGAATGTTTCCCTATTCAAGTTAACACTTTAAAACTGAAAGAAACAGGCTAACTGATAAATTGGAATACAGCTCAAGCACAACGAGCAGGATTCTATTTCGAGTCAGTATGCTGAAATGACGAGGGGTGGGTCGGATTCAAGGACCTAGTAAACCCACAAAGCTTGTGGTATGAGGTAAAGGAGAAAGGATAATGGGAGACATGCACAATTGCATGAATGCAAAAATCACAATCTTGAACAGGAAGAAATATGAGCCAAAGCATTCAGTAACTGAAGTACGGTGCCCTTTGACATGGTAGTAACCAGCCATAAGAAAACAAACAGTTTGCAGAAAGATACATATGTTAGCCTGTTTCTGGAAAAACAAGAAAAGAATGGTGGCAATGGTGGCATCTTTAAGACAACCAGACATGTTTCTGGCTCAGTTTTTATTATTATAACTCGCCTTTGGATGTGAGTCAAACGGCAACTGGCATGTACAGCAAGACCACTGTATCCATGGTGGATTGGTACCTGGACAGTATGCCTTTCTCTCGCCAGCCCCCCGCCAGCGAACTCCTTCTCTGTTAGGAAGCCAGGAGGGTTGCCCGGGGGCAGCACAGGCTTCAAAGCCAGAATGGGGTGAGAGATTGCTTTTTGCCTGGCTCTGACCTGCCCACAGCCTGCTGATCACCAACTGTGGATAATTGGATCTTTGGTTGGTTAATCAGTGGATAAGGGGGTCATACTGCATACCTAGTCTACAATAATTGCACAGTAATCCCATTTCAGCTTCAAAGCATTGAAAGCTGCCACAGATCTACAAGCAATCTTCAGTCTCAGCTTTGAACTTAGTATCAGAGCCATTGCCCAAGCTGAACCATAACATGGAAGTCAAAATATCAAAAAGACCAAGACCTGTCAAGAGTAATGGTAAAAATCCCTTAACTTCCTCTAAACCAAAAAGCAACAGCAAACTATACATACTGTGACAGTCTAACCCTACAGGCTCTACCTTTTAGCTCTCCCACTCTGCAACAATACAATATGCTTGGGGAAAGAGACCGTTTAAGGGAAAGCAAAATACAAAGCAGCCTCAAAGAAGTCTGTCTGTAACTATAGGCCTAAAACATAACTGAAACTCATGTGGGCATTGTCATAATGATTGCATCTTAGTTTAAAAAAAAAAGATTTGCAGCGCCTACCTGTCTGTGTCCAGACACAGTATTTGTGTGGCCTTCTCGAACCATAAACGGAATGGGGAGCTTAGGAACTGCCTTAGGACGCTTACCCATTTAAAAGATTTATAACTGAGATGCTTCTCTGGGATTCTAATATTTTATATTTATTTTGTAAAGATTGCTAAAACAGGCTTTTTTTATAGAGAAAAAGATTTAACTAAATAAAAAACTCGTGCCCTCTAACGGCAAAGATTTAAAAGGTTTTTTGTGAAAAAACCTTGAGTATAAGGGCCAGGGGTGCAAAAATAGAAAAAAATGCACATTCACACCCCATGTGTCCTACCAGATAAAAGGGGAATTTCTGAGCAAATCTTTTAGAGATAATTTCTTTGGGAGCAAAGGAGCACTAAAGAGGAGCATGTTGCCCACCCCTAATCTAGAAGATTCCGTATAATTTTGTATTTAAACTGATTGTGTAAATGCAGTGGAGTAGCATTGCTCTTTTGGGAAACAAGTACAGCATTCAAATTCTTTCTCACAGCCCTGCTGTACAACAAAAATACTGTACTGTATATACTTTCACCTGTTTGGACTGTGCCTCAGGAATCTCCTAGTTTTATTCAAGTAGGATTTTTTTTCTTGAATATATGCAAATCTAAACTGACAAAACATTTGAAAATGTAAATCACAGCCCGTTTTACTTACTGCATGATTTCAACAAGTAGTAATACATTTCATCTCGATCACATTCAAACAGATTTCGAGTAAGTTCTACCAAGTTTTCCAGAATTTCAACCTTTAAAAGGAAGAATACAAACAAACAACACATCATCTAGATGCAACATTAACATTTTGCTTGCTTTATTAGACATTTAAAGTCTTTAATTTTCAGACTGCCATGCAACTATTCCACCTGGGAACAGAATGACCAAGTAGAAACAAGAATTGTGACTGTGACTATATGGAGAAGCGATGATATTTCCTAAGTACGTACTAAAATGAATGGTTTTTAGCAGTACTGTATTTGTTTTCAACATACTGTACTAAGTTATCATAAGAATACATTTCAGCAAAATATTAAAAAAAAAAACCTAAATTATATACAGATATTGCAGAAGTGCATCAATCAGTCAATATTTCATATTAGATCTGCACACTACGCCAGCCATTAAAATTTCATATCTGTCTGACACTTGTTCTAACTACAGTAAAGGCAATATCCAACAGCGTACAGTGGTACCTTGTATGAAGGAATTAATTCGTTCCAAATGAAATTATGTTAAGCAAATTTTCCTTTATACAAATTTCCCATAGGAATGCATGAGTGATCCCATTTTTATGTTGTACAGATTCGCCCCATAGGCGATTATGTTAAGCAAATTTCCCCTATCTCCAGAATGTTTTATGTTGTACAAATTTTATATTATATAAACAGTTTGTTATACAAACTTGCAAACATAACTAAGAAGGGGTAATGAGCTTCTCCATCTTACAACCTCTGCCTTGGGCACTAAAAAGCTTCTCAGGAGGACTAAAAGTCTTTCTGAGCACGTTTTCAATGACGCTACAGGAAGCAGAAAATCCAGTGCCACGAGGATCTCACAGCACTGGGTTTGGCCACCCAATGGCATTGTTTTTCTAATATTATAGGAGAAAACAGGATTTTAAAAAGTACAAAAAGAGAGAGACAAAAAGATAGACAAAGACTAACTTTTAAATCTTTTTAATGTGTGTTTTCATAGACAAGTCCACTTCATCAGAAATAGGTTTAATTATTTTTATTTTGTTTTCACCTATGTTGTTTTTACAGACTAACATGGCTACCTGTTCTACAACCACATTTTTCTGATAATCTCACTTTTATAGTATGGATATATTCCAAGAATATATATTTTATATTTAGTGAACTCTGAATATACCTACATGATTATTCGCAATACACTTCTCTGCAAACCACTGCAAACGGGCTGGTCGAGCTCTGAGGCCATTTGTCTGAAAAACAAAATTTTAATATGAACAATGACATACTTGCTTGTTTAGGACAGCTCCTTAAATGCAGAGGATAACCATGATTTTACAACTCAAATTCCTGGAGAGAGAGAGCATTAATTGAAAATGCCTACCAACTGAGCATTTCCTAAATTACAGATTCACATTTTATTCTAAAAGGTTAAATATTTGTTTGGTAGTTAAATGGAAAAAAAAAGCTTTCTTTGATGCTTCTCTTAGACTCTGGAACTCCTTCCCACAAGAAGTGATTTCTGTTCTTCTACAAGCAGGCAAAGACCTTTTTCTTCAGGTAAGCCTCTCCTGAGTCGGCTCTGAGTGAGATTTTTAAATGGATTGTTTTACCTTATTGCTTTGAATGTGTTTTGGTGTTGCTTACTTTAAAAAATAAATTAAAGAAATAACTATACATTTGACATTAAGTTCACTAAAGCATCTCCATCTACAGAAATCAATACTCCTGATAACAACCACAGCAATTTACTGAACTGTTATTCCTGAAATGTCTTAACTGAATTCTGCAAAGATAAAACTAGGTTGTGCGACTGTTGTGTACATCAAAAGGCACTTCTTTTAACAGTCTGAAATTTTTCTTTAACATAAAAATTCCCCAAGATGCAAAAACAATGATTCAACAGCCAGGTCAATGCGGGGGTGTATCCTGATAAAAATGAATTTCATTTGCAAGTTAACTACAATAAATTATTTTCCTCCTAGCCTGCTTAATTCTCTTCTTTCCATCCGCTTCGTTTCAATACTTTCTCCTAATCCCCAGCAATAGCCTGCATATGTGGGCAATTACAGCAATCTTTATAAGAACATTTTGACAATGCAAGTTACGCAGCAAGAATTCCCAAATGAAACTCCAAATCTACTTTTCTCTCTGCAGAACAGCCTTCACTTCAAAATGGTCACTCCAAACCAAATGGCTCTAACACTATTTACAGCCTATTCTTTTTGATTAGACTTCTGAAAAATGAATTTTATTTGCTATTCCACAAAAGGTCTACTAGAACCTTCCTGTTCTTGTGAGGATTAGCTCACCCTGTCTTGGCAACAGAATAATGGGTAATGTTACCAACCCTACTGTTCTGTTCCAACACTACCAGAAAACACCAGGAAAGCAATCCTTAAAAATCTAAACATGTTAAAGAATCCAAACAGGGTCTAGAATCATGGACTGAGACAGATACTGACCATCAGAAACCTAGAAGAAGTTCAAAAACTATGTAGCATTTGTATTGTCTTCAACTACATTTCAGAAAGGATGTTTAGTAATCAAAACTTTCTCTTTCCCTTTTTCTCTCTCACTCCTCTTCTTCATTATGTACCCATTGCTATGATACTTTGCATGGTATAAACCCAATCAATTATCAGAGGCTCAAGAAAGTGAGATTCATTTCATTTCATTTATTAGATTTATACCCTGCCCATCTGGCTGACAGACCACTCTGGACAGCTTACAACATAAAAACCAGTTACATATCATACAAAAATAACAACCAATAAATAATAAAGCTACAATAACATCAGAAAACAGACATGTAATTAAATATATTAAGTTAAATTAAGTTTATCATGGTATAATGATAGTATAACTATGAATTTCTATATTACTTTAATTAATTTTAGAGTAAAGAATTAAAAATTAAGCCGGCAAACCGCAACTAAGGGGTATAACTAAAAATTTCAGGAGGACTGTTGAAAAAGCCAGTTTTAAAAGGCTTTTTAAAATAAAGCCAGGGAAGGGGCTAGGCAAATCTCAGACAGGAGCTCATTCCACAAGTGGGAGCAATCACTGAAAAGGCACGTGATCTTGTTTTTATCTTTCCATGCCTCTCTTGGGGTGATGGATTTTAGGTGCCCAGTCTGGGAAGAACGTGTATTATGGGCAGTTCTTACAGGATGCATGCATTCTAAAAAGTAGCAAGGTCGCAAAACGTTGAGGTTTTTATAGGTGAGAGTCATCACCTTGAACCTGGCACGGAAATGTACAGGAAGACAGTGCAGAGTGACCAGAGTAGGGGAGATATGATCAAAACATCTCAACCCAGTTAAAAGTCTGGCTGTCGCATTCTGTATCTGCTGGTGTTTCTGCACCAGCCTCAAGGGCAGCCCCACATAGAGGCCAATACAGTAGTCAAGCCATGAACCAAGGCAGTGAGGCTTCCAGAGTCCAGGTATGGGCGCAGTTGGGCAAAACGCCTCAGGTGGTAAAAGGTGTACCTGGCTACAGACGCCACCTGGCAATTCATGGATAGTGCTGGGTCCAGGACAATACCTAAACTTCACACCTGCTCTCCTGCAGAGGCTGTTAACACCCCCCACCAAGGAGAGAGATGTTCCCAATCTACAGACTGCCAGGGATCTCCGTCTTGGCCAGGTTCAGCTTCAGCCTGTTTTCCCTCATCCACTCCACCATGGCCCTAAGGCAGTGCTCAAGGCATGGGACAGCTTCATCTGCAGTAGGACGAAAGGAGAAGTAGATCTGTGTGTCATCAGAATATTGATGGCACAAAATTTCCAGTCCCTGGATGACTTGTCCCAGTAGACTCATATAAACATTAAATAGCATTAGGGAGATGATCAACCCCTGAAGTACTCCACAACTGAATGTCCAAGAGGTGGAGACCATCTCACCAAACTGAACTCTCTGGGTGCGGTCGTCCAGATAGGAACGGAGCTAAGCGAGATCCATGCCTCCAATCCCCAATCCAGAGAGCTTCCCCAGGATACTGTGGTCAACAGTATCAAAGGCCACTGAGATGTCGAGGAGGACCAGCAAGGACATATTGCCCCATCTGTCCCCCTCAACAAGTCATCCTGCAGAGCGACCAAAGCTGTTTCCTTGCCATGCTGCGTCCAGAAACTGGACTGGAACAGATTGAGGGCATTAATTTCCTCCAAAAGTGACTGAAGTTGATCGGCCACGACCCTCTCCACTACCTTGCCAAGGAATGGGATAATAGTGACAGGTCTGTAGTTAATATCATCTGTCACTAAATTGGGCTCTTTTTTTAGCAGAGGTCTAATTATCGTCTCCTTGAAGTGACAGGGAACCCGGCCCTCAAGGAGGGATTGATTAATTATAGCCACAGCCCATTCGGTAGTAACTGGCCTGAATGATTTAATCAGCTAAGAAGGGCAAGGATCTAAGGAGGACGAGGTAGGCCGACAACGATCCAGTACTCTGTCCACGTTGTGTGATGTTGTAGGCTGAAAGCAATCCAAACCCAAAGAACAAGACGGTGTGTATGATATCCCAATCAAATCTACTGAACAAGGTCAGCAGTCCAGGTCCTGGCAGATGGCCTCCACTTTAGCTTTAAAAAAGGCTGTGAACTGATCACGTAATACTATCTGGAGGCCTTACGCTGTGATCATTATCAGATAGTTTGTGGACAATTCAAAATAGTTCTGTGTGATAGTTTTGGGCCTGATCTAGCCGATTAATAAAATGGGCTCTTCTGGCCTTGAGCTTTTCAGTAGAAAAGTGGGATACAGTTGTTGTTCAGTGTCATCAAATCAAAAATGACTTACAGTATACTGAACCTAATAGGGTTTCTGGGTAAATGAGATACTCTATTTAAGGAATGATTACCAGTTTTATACCCTCAGTGAGTTTCTGTCTGAGCAGAGATTTGAACCAAGGCCTCCTGAATCACTCTTTCCAGTACATTACACTGGGCAGGAACATAGTTACAATTTTATTCTCTCTTTAACTGCTTGCATTCTCTTGTAGCTTTAATGTTGTCTTTTAATGCTACAAGATGTTCCGCAATTCCCTGTTCTCAAACTTGAATATGTCTTCATTGTACTGGACTGTATATTGTCCATCATTACTGTAAGCCACCTTGGGACCTTTTCCAAGGAGAAAGGTGGGGTATAAACAAACAAACAAACGATGGAATAAAACAAATGGAGGAACAATAGGCTCTGTCAACATGAACTAGGGATTTATTAATTTAAGCAGCGCAATCTTAAAATAGTGTTCCATGAGTTATTTCTAATGTCTTGTTCATAAGCTAAGCAAGTTCATGAAATCTGACTTTTTAGAAAGTCTTCAGTTTCTGTTTAACTATTCATTATAGACTAGAAAGTTTGGCAAGGTTTTATGAGATACATATTGGTTCTACCGGTACAAGGCTTTGCAGCAGCAAGATAGATAAGAAACAAAAATGGAGAAAATAGTGTAACAGTGGGAATGGAACCAGCAACTGGGTGATTTCCCGCAATCTCTTCCTTCCCAGCAACTCTTAAGCAGAACACATTCTGACAAACAGGAAGCTTAATCCTAAACATGCACTAATGTATTATTTAAAAATCCATTCTTTTTAAATAATCTTATTCTAGTTCCACCTCAGGACATTCAAGCCATGACTTTATTCCAAATGCAAATGAAGAGCAATTGATTTTCAACAGATTCAAACCACCAACAAAAATACTATATGAATTTATAGTACATATAGCATTGGCACATTAACTCATACTTGCTTATTTTTTTCCTTTCTAATCTGAACATCTTTGAAACAATTTCAGAAAAGCATGTTAGGGAAAAAAGCGACCAGTGAAAACTAAAGAATTAACATCTTATACAACATGCCCATGGAAATTAAAGGAAAAGATGTATGTCGTTACTTGCATCTGTAGATAATCCTCTTTGTGACATGATGAAACTCAAATGTGGCATTCACTTCCAACTTTCAATATCATTGCTGCTCCAAATGCCAATGATCTGAACAGCTTTAAATGCTGAAAACTTTATATAGCAAATCCTCCTCTCTTAAGAAATGATTGCTTGAGCCCATCACTTACAAGAACAGCTGAGTTATTCTGTGGATATTCTTGTGTTTCATTTTGAAATGGAGAAGTATTTTCACATACAGTAGGTTCTCAATCATCAAAAGAACATCTAGGTCAGATTAACTAAATCTCCAGAGCTTGCACGACAGTCCATATTTGGGGCTTATCTCCAACATCTTACTGAATTTTCAACATTGTCGGTAGTATGTCATTGAGACATCTATAATACATTATACTGTATATACAAAAACAGTGCTGTAACCTGTAATCCTTTAACAAAATTGTGATATTTTAAAAAGTTACAGGTCACTCTACATGAATATGAAGTCTGTCAGTCATTTATTAAACAAAATAAAATGTTAGCTTGGGCATGGTTATTTGCTCTCTTTCTGGGAATGATAATGTTACTTTTTAACCATTCTAAGCAGTTTTTTTTATATATACCTACACACACACACACACACACACACACACACACACACAGTATCTGATTTTATTTGATTAGATTTGCAATTTTATTGATTGTGATGGCTTTTAGTCAATACAATAAACTGACTTGATATCGGTAATACCAGCCACCTGAGTTCTAATTTACTTTAACACTGACTGCTCTGCAGTAAACCCAACAAAAACATGCTACAGAGAAGTATTGTCATCCAATCTCGCCTGATATTGGAAGCTAAGCAGTCGGCGCTGGTTAGTATTTCAATGGGAAACCACCGGGGAATACCAGGTGCTGTAGGCACCTGGAGTAGGAACTAGCAAGCCACTCCAGTAGTCCTGCCAAGAACTCCATGGACATGGGGCCACAAAGAGTCGGTCACAACTGTAATGATGCAATACACACACACACGCACACACACAGAGGCAAATAAGTTTAGTGTGCATGTTGTCCCGAGATACAAGTGTAGGAATAAGGCTCATGAGAACTTGGAAGGAAATTTTGACTACAAGTGAGCAGTTGTCTCACATGCATATAATGAAATGTGCAGTATTTAATAACCCACTATGCTAACCCTTAAATATCCCATGTGGTCACATCTGTCTAAATGTGCCTTCTATCACGTAAAAAGTTGCAAGGGAGTTGTTCTTTTTTATTTATTTATTGCAAGGTAATAAAGACAAAAGACAATAGTCTTCCAACGACATCTGCTTCCATTAATCTATTCTCACTGGTCTCACTTCTTTTACGTAAGGGTATAACTAAAGCAAAAAAGTTCTGCTTATATACCGCCCCATACCACTAAATAGTCTCTGGGCGGTTTACAATTTTTTAATTACAGTGTGCAGGCTACACATTGCCCAGGTTTGTCTTGATAGAGTGAGAAAGACTGAATCGTGAAGTTCCCAATCATGGGACGTAGTAGTCATCCTGCTGAGATGGTCGGCCAGAATATTTTCTTATCCCGAGAGGTGTATGGCGGTGGGGAAGATGTTGTTGTCTACGCACCAATTCCAAAACTGGAGGGTGAGGGCTAGCAGGGGAGGCGAGTGGGTTCTACCCTGTTTGTTTATATAGTACATTACTACCTGATTTTTCAGGAGGGACAGAAAGGCTTTGAATGCCTTGAAGACAGCCAATAGCTCCAACTCGTTGACATGTTTGTGAGATTCTTGCGGGGACCATCGCTCATGGATTTGGCATTGGTTGTAGAAGGCTTCCCAGCCAGAGAGGCTGGCGTCAGAGGTAACTTGAATAGTGGGGCAAGGGGTCTTGAAAGGCCTGCCCGAGGAAAGGTTGGAGTGGAGGGCCCACCATGTGAGGGATAAAGGAAGATGTGGCCATACGTAGAGCGGCTTGTCCGGTGGATCAGTTTGGGAGTTGAAATTGTAAACCACCCAGAGACTATTTAGTGGTATGGGGCGGTATATAAGCAGAACTTTTTTGCTTTAGTTATACCCTTACCCTCATTTGTTGGGTCGCTACAGCTAGGGCTTCATCTAGAGTAGATGTAGCAGAGGTTTTCACCTCATCTTGGGCAAGATCAAGCAGAGGCTGGAGTTTGGCCAGAAGAGCTCTTTGGTAGACCCCCATAGCAACCCTCTTAAATGAGAGAGCAGCAGCGGAATAAAGTAAACGGGCCATGGAATTCAACTTTCTGCCCTCCCTAGAGGGTGGAATGCGTACCTGTTTGGATCTTGACTGAAGTCGTGACACAGAGACCACCACTGAGTTGGGTGGGGGGTGTTTGAGTAGGAAGGTAGCATCATCATCAAACACCCTGTAGAAATTCTCAATCCTTCGAGATCTAGAGGAAGAGGGTATCTTTTAGAAGAAGTCCTTGGCCATGGAGATGATAGATGGAAGCACTTCCAGATGGATTGGGCATGATGAATCCGAGGCAATTTAGTCAAAATAAGTATCAGAATATTGAGGAAACGAGTTATGAATAGGCAGGTTGATGGCAGCTGCCATACGTTTCACGAAATCTGGATAGTTCTTGATCGAATCCGAAATCGATTGTGGACTGGATTCACCCACTTCTGACTCCACTGAGGGGAATTCACATTTAGTAGGTTCACCGCCTTCCTCCAAGTCACATGAATTCCATGGGCTCGGATTTGAGGCCGGAGGGGACAGAGAAGGTTGATCTTCTACCAGAGCAGCCTTATGAGTGTTTGTCTGAGCTTGGTCCCGAGAAGTGAGTTCTGATTCGTAAACTGCCGGTACCGAAGGAGACGGATGTGGAGGTGGAGGCCAGTACTAGGATGGCTAGTATGGTCCCAGCAGGCAGCAAGGATAGAAAGGATAGCCCGGTACCAAAGAGTAGAGCATAGGAAAAGCTGGGGCCACGTCCCAAGGATTCGCTCGGACCGAGGAGCCATGTTTCAATTTTGAAGAAATCAGATCCAAGGCTGTCACCGAGGGTAGCATCTTCGGCTTTTTGGAGTCAGGCGGTAGCAGTGAAACACTGTCGTTTCACCCATGTTCATGCTTCCGGGCAACAGGCTCCGGATTCACACAAGTCTTCGCCGGTGAGAAGGGAGCCAAGTGGCCCTTCAAAGATGCTGGTTGGTGGGATGTTGTCGATGCCGCTGATCTCGTTGGCGGTCCATCCCAACAGTGGCTTTCATAAACCAGTGGTACGGAGGAAAAGAAAGAACAAAGGTCTTCATCCCTAGCGAGTCTAGGGTCAATGCATCCCGAATCCGAGGAATATATCGAAACCGGTGGAGAAGGGCACCTCCAGTTTGGAGACAAGTTGACGCTCTGATCCGACTGGGTTGAAACCACGGAATGGAGCTTCGGAGTCGGCGACGAGTGACTCGGTGTCGATTTTGACTTGTCTATTTTTCTTAGGTTTCTTCGGGATCGGTGCATCCGTTGAATCTCAGTTATGTTTTGACTTGGAGTATTTCGACAATTTGGAAATGGGTTCCAGAGCCGTCGGTATCGACTTGGAGGCTTCGGATTCCATAGTAGCCAGATACAGCTACTTTTCCAGGAGGTAAGTATTTAGCCGGTGTCTTCTATTTTTCAGCGCCTGTGTGCTGAATTTTTGGCAGTGGGAGCACAAAGAAGTGGAATGAGTGTCTCCCAGGCAATAAAGGCAAAGAGAGTGCCTCTCTGTGAGGGGAATTCCTCCCCCCCACAACAAGTGCATTTTTTGAAATGAGCCCTATGGGCCATAAAAAGATGAAAAAAATGGTGGAAGAATAAAACAAAGAGAAGAAATACGAAGATGAGGCTAACGGAGGGAAGCGTTTTCTGTCTGACCATGATGGCGGTTAGAGGGAACTGAGGGTTTGGCGGGAAGCGATGGGAGCATGCGCAGTAGGGGGCCTGGGGCAAATGGAAGCAAAATCTTGCTTGGGAAGCCTTTCCGGTTCGACTCGAGCACACGGGCTTGAGCACCCATATGTGTGGCTTCACAGAAGGCATGAAGAAAAAATAAAGTATTTTAAAAATCTCCACACAGCTAAGCGGTGAAAATCAGAAGGCGGAGTTGGCAGTTTTGAAGAGATATTTGCAGAGTATGTATTATTAGAGAATGTAAAATGTTTTCTTGTATGAACCTGCATACAAGACTGCCTGATCTCTCATTCACTTTGCCTCTTTCCACATGCTATATGCATGTGCTAAGGGAAAAGTGCCACTTTTGAACTCTTATTTGATGGAAATTGGATGGGGGGAAAAGCACTTGCTGTGCTCTCATGTTGGAGGCAAAACAATCTGAAGAGGGTTGATGGAGAATCCTTGCAAAGCTACTTCACCTTGCTCAGACAGGCTGCTCTATCAAGCCCTATCTTAAGTACGTTTTATTTTGCATGTATATAGATTGGCTAGAATTCATTAACAACTAGAGTAGGCCCAATGAATCAGTAGGGATTTGGAAAGCCAGCAGCTCCACAACCTCCACTGGTTCTATGCGTCTATTTTAGTTACAGCTTATGAATGGGTTTTCCACCCCTGGCTCAAATCCAAGTATCTCTTAATAAGGTGCTTGCATAAAGTGCATCCACATTCATTTCTTTCCTTCCTCTACACTACAATGTGGTATTATTCAGATCATATGCAATGAGCTGGATCAGAACTTGCAACCCCTCTTCTCTAACACAGTTTACTCATGTTGGAGAATACTTCTATGAATTCATGCTGCAGTCGGGGCATGTTTGGGCTACAATACAAAGTTACGTCTCTATTCCTTTATTAATTGCTGTAAATGAAACACTGCTAGCCCTGGACTCAAATCAAGCCTCTGCCAAATCCCAATTGATTCTTCTTCTTAGTTCTATACTGATCAATTATTATTTACCTCATTTACTACTCCACGGCTTTCCTATATATGCATGTCAGTATCTATATCTCTTTTGCACACATACAGCTATAGACATCATGTTAATAAATACTTATATAAAGTAATTTGTTCCAACGACCCTCCCCAGTAGGTCACATCAATAATCCTGGATGCAAAATTTCTTCAGAACATCTATATTAAAATGAAGTCAAATCATACTTAACAAATAAAATAACATCTTGCTACAATAGTTTTATCTCCAACACAAAATTGTATTTTGTGATCATTTTATACAGATTCATAAAAAAGCAATCTGGATGAAAGGGTGCTGTAATCTCTCAATCTTAGGGCCCAGAAATATTTTCATGGTTTTTATGGTAGATTAAAAGCATTCAAATACTATGGTGACTGGTATCTTGAAAATTGGCTGCCACTGTAATATGTTACAATGGTGTGCGGAAAGCAATGTACTGCTACAATTCACCATAAATTTTTTCATTTTTTTATCATCCACTTAAAATAGCTTCCTTATCAGGTCTGAATATCTTTTGCTGCTTTATTATTGAGTACCTCTTGAATGCCTTGACCGACTGCACTAGGGGAGCATTTAAGACCTTACTAGTATTCTACTACTAAATAGATAATATTAGATGTCAGTACTGTACTGCAGCACCACGAAGAAAAATGTCATAAAGGCTGCTAAGTTATTCTAACAAAAGTTAAACATAGCGTACTGAATCTTTTCATGTAAATGCACTTGTATTAATAACATTTACATACCGTGGACCATAGGATTATTCACAGGAAAGAGCTATTTACTGTTGCAATCCTCTCCCCTCACACTGTGGTGTTAAAATGTTAAAAGCACAAGAACTGAGGTGGTCTGGAACAGAGATATTCAATGGGTTCTTTCAGCCTTGCCTTCCCAAAGCTGGTACTGCTACAGATGTGTAGATTCAGTACACTAGAAAGCATCAAGGCAGGAAAGACCAATTCAGCCCGTGATATTCTGGAATAACTGCTTTATTTATTTATTTATTTATTTATTTATTTATTTATTTATTTATACCACTCATCTTCCCAAAGGAACTCCGGGTGGTTAACAACAACATAGGTCACACTTGCAACAGATGTTAAGCAGAACAACTCATCTGAGACCTCACTGGTCTTTTCACAACCTATTTATTTAGCTTCAGAAATAATATATAAATGGGGGGTGGGGAGGGGAGAGAACCATAGACAAGTTGCAAGGAAAAAGTATACCGACCAATTATTCTGTCATACAGAAGAGTGAAGATCATATTAAATACAGCTAAAATAATTGTTTAATATCATTACACATGTAAGGTACTCAAGTTGGGGGATTTCCATAATCACAGCTGCCAATGTGGCAGCATTGCAAATGTACAGTGATTTGCTATCATGGAAATGTTGTTTGGAATACTTGACAGCACTAGTTTGTTCTGTCCATGCATCCATGTTTTCAGGGAGGGAGGCTTTACCAAAACATTTCAATAAGATAACAAATAATTTTTGTGAATTGGCTCGTAGAGCATGTTGTCAGAATTTATCAAATTATTTGTTTATTATTGGTTCAGATCTACGCCAAACAGCATTTCTTCCATCTTTTTAACATATAAATAGACATTCAAACTACAGAAATGTCATACGTCCGAGGGATCAACTTCCCAACAACTTAAAAACAACCTCATTTAAACTATTTATTAGGCACGGGAAGCTGTTGTGACATATCTGGAGCCCAATTAATCTGAAGGTGTATTTTTATTTTTTGAAACTATCAACAGTAAAATAATCTCATTATATTTCATAAATTTCCATCCTCCTAAGTAGCAGAGTCATGTTAGTAAGACAATTTCTGAACATATATAGTTGGAAGTTGGCTTTTTAATAAGCAACTAACCATTTGCTTTAAAGAAGATTGTAACACTAAGCCATGGCCTTGGAAGAAGATGATGAGCAAGAGAGACCTGACAAAGTTCCGCCAGGAGCACTGGCTTCCCTCCTCTGTTTCCTCTGTCAGCCACCTACTCAGACAAGGAGGTGGGGCACGGATTCCTGCAGTGCTGATTTTGAGTGATTGACTCATGGAGGAGGTGGAGGAGGGAAGTAAGCACTCCTGCCAGGTCTGTTGGACTGCCCCAAGAGGAGAAGAGCAGCGTGCACCAGCTGGTGAGTGGAGGATCTGTCTGGGGTGCAGGAGTGAAGGGAATGTGTGGCACTTGTGGTGTCAGTCTGATGAATCAGCAGGAACCTTTGAATAAAGTCCCTGCCCATCTATACTTTGAACCATGATTGATTTAATATGGTGAACCTGAACATTAGAACCTGAACATAGTTGCTGTGAGTTTTTCAGGCTGTTTGGCTGTGTTCTGAAAAATTTTCTTTCTTCCTGATGTTTCGCCAGACATTTTGCCAGACAAAGAAGAAATAGTTTAAAAACTATTTAGACTGGTGGGCCTCTATATTGTCTGGATTGTTTACTCACATAAATAAGACAGGCTGTATACCCAAAGGCTGGAAAATGAGTATCATCATCCCACTTTTTAAGAAAGTCAATCAATATGATCCCAGTAATTACAGGCCTATTAGCCTAATTGATACTCCAGCAAAAATTTATGCAAGGCATCTCTTGAATAAATTAGAGGACTGGGAAGAAGAAAATTCCATCTTTGTTGAGGAACAGTCAGGTTTTAGGAAGGGACGCTCAACCCTAGACAATTGCTTTATATTACAACACCTAATAAATAAATATACCTTTAAGGGGGGGGGCAGCTTTTTGCAGCCTTATTGATCTAAGTGGAGCATTTGATTCGATAAATAGAGGACGCCTCTGGGAAAAATTGGCAATGAGAAATATAGATCCAAGATTATTGCTATTGCTCAAAGCACTGTATACAGAAACCACACTGAAGGTGAGAACTGGTTTAAATTTTGCACTGACAGACTCTGTTCCAACATATAAGGGTGTCCGCCAAGGATGCATCCTATCCCCATTTTTATTTAATTTTTATATAAATGATGTGGTGCCGTTTATACACAACCAGAGTTATCATATGCCAAAGATTCTAAATAGAGAAATAAATATATTATTATATGCTGATGATATGATATTGCTATCAACAAACCAAGTGGATATGAGGAGACTTTTGAAACGGTTTAATACCTATTGCCAAGAAAACGATTTATGCATTAATAATGATCAATCCAAAGTGGTACTATTCGGCAAAAAAAGAAAAACTCATAAGTGGTCTATAAATTCTAAAGATCTACAGCAGGTTAAATGTTACTGCTATCTGGGCATTAATTTTGAGGCACCAGGATCCTGGGCATCGCAAATAAAGAAAAATATATTAAAAGTACGGGCCAGTTTACAATCGGTTAACAAACTCTTAAACTACAGTTACCCAGGCACTTTAATCCCAATTTAAAATTTTTTTAAAGCCAAGATAATTCCTATGTTAATTTATGTGGCTGAAATATGGGGTTTTGCAAACCTTAAGAAAATTGAACAGATCCAAACACAGTTTTACAGGGCTATCATGGGAGTTTCACGTTCTACCCCAGTACATGTAATAAGAGCAGAACTTGGTGCAAAAACGATTTCAGGTCTGATTCTTGTAAGAATGGTAAAGTATTGGTGCAGAATAAGTAGCTTAAGTGAAGAAAGATTGCCCAAGATTTGTTTGGAGGAGCAGTGTGTTTCTAGGTATGAACATTCATGGTTAAAGAACCTGTTTAAGCTCTTTCCAAAATTTGGTTTTTCAGCTCAGGCTTTAAATCCTTCACGTGAAGATACAATTCATATTTTTAAGCAAAGAGTTTTTGATGTTGAGGCACAGATGGATATATCTGCTGTTGCATCTACAACAAAAACAAAATGGTTGGCTAATACAAAACAACTGCATCATTATGAACAATATTTAACTGTCCCAATGAAAATGCAATATAGGAAAGCATATACTCGCTTGCAATTTGAACAAATGGATACTATGATGAAATGGGGTAGGTTTCAGGGTATCCCTATAGATAATCGTTTATGTGTTTGTGGAAACCCTGCCCTCGAGAACTTAGCCCATTATGTATTAGACTCTCCCCTATACAGCAATATAAGAGAAAAATATTTACAGCACATTTTAAAGAAAGTGGAAAACAGAAGCATCTCAGAGAAACTGAGGTTTTTATTACAAACATCCAATCTAGATATAATAAACAGAGTTGCAATATTTGCTTTTAAAGCCGCTATATGCAGAGCTAAGTATTTGGATGGTATAGGTGTAAAGTGCTATAAAGATTCAGAGGTTTGAAGATAGCCTCTTAGAATGGAAATAAATGTTTTATGTAAAGGTTTTAAAATTGTAAAGTAAATACTTTTAGGGAATTTTAGTTAAATTGGTTTTAAGTATACAGTATATTATATTATATTATATTATATATTATATTTTAAAAGCATTGATATTGGAGTGTTTCTTTTATTGTATGGATGCTTGTTTGAAATGTATATTTCTGCAATGATCTGACGATTTGCAATAAATAAATATTTTCCATTTAAAAGAAGAAAGTCTAAAAATTAACAAAGCCTGGCTTCCAGTACAAAAAAAACTGCACAGTGCAAAACGTCAAAGCTCAGTGATTCCCACCCAGCCACAAGCAACAGTGATCAGTTCACACAATAGAACAGCTAACGACACCCATCAACTACACAGATGGATCGTTGCTACCTCTGATTGCATTGAAACGTCTTAATCCCTTCATCACAATGCAATGACTAACAACTATTCTCCTGCAGAGGACAAGTTTCCTCTTTCCCACAACTTAAAAAACCCATTCTCATTCATTCTATACCCCAGAGCGCAGAGAGAACTCCTAGTTCCCTGAGCTCCTTGCCCTCTGAAGATGCCAGCCACAGAGTCTGATGAAACGTTAGGAAGAAAATCTTCCAAAACACGGCCAAACAGCCCAAGAAAACTCACAACAACCATCAGATCCAGGCTGTGAATGTCTTCGAGAATACATTGGAAGCCACCTTCACCAGGCTGGACCCTAAAAGGCAGCCTATAAATATTTTAAACAAATGAACCATTTCTGCATGAAAGTAAAATTAAAGAGCTGGAAAGTGACTGAAAACAGCATAATCCATATAAAAAATCCGAAATGACATGCTGCTAAGGTTAAGTGAGTCTTAAAAAATCTTAATCCAGTGAACATACAAAGGCCAAGCAAGAATGCCAGATGTCTACTTTCTTTCCTGGTTTAGGACCATGAAGGAATGTTGTTGTTTTTTGTCATCAGTCATTATTTGTCACTTCACTCTTTACTTCACTCGGAAAAAAAGGGAGTGGTCATTTAGTTAGAGACATGAAAAAAAAGCTAAGCAACCGTTTAAAAAATTAATAAGTAGGAAAATAGCCACCGACAGTTTTATGATTTGTTTGTTTTTCACTTTAAAATCACACACACGTTCAACAGGTAAAGTTTACTTTCACATTCTCCAATGCAATGTCTCAAATTTATACTGCATAGACCTGGGCAGCTAAGAAAGCATCTTATGAATGTCTGCACTAAGAAAGAAAGAAACATCTATGCACTGCTAAAACGTGTTTCAACCCCACATTAGCTTCTTTAGTAAACATTTTTGTAGTTTAAAACTGACATTTGCCCATTTTTGATAAGCATAACTTTAAATGGAAATCAGGCCAAGTTGGTATAATTCTAGGCATTTCCTTTTACATTTCCCTTAGCTGAGCAATTAAAAATCAATATATGACTATATAAAGAGAAACTCTTCCTCTATTTTCACATTTGAAAAGCTAAGCTTCACTTTCCCAAAAGATTAATACTTTCTCTTTCCTCCCACGACTGCAAAACTAGTCAAGCAATACTGAGTTTGTGGGTAAGGAGACATGCAAGGTGCCAGAAGAATATAATCACTATATGGGAAGGCTCTGAGGCTGCCCTTTTGACTTATCAATTTCAGTAAGCAAAATTTCAATCAAGCCTAGATAAAATATACTAATCCTAAACAGACCAAGTTTGTCACCTACCACTTTCTATAAGCTGCTTACCATACAGGAAGAAAAGAAATGCTAAATTAAATGCCACACAGTAGCAGACAGCACTTGTTTGGCTGATTAACTTGTAGACAAGCATTACAAATAAATCTGAGCACGGTCTGCAGCAAATTAAATTCCACTGCTTTCAAGAATAAAGAATTTGTTGGGAAGGAGGATTAACAACTTTACACTCAGGAATGCCTCTTTAATTTAATTGTTCCACAACACAAGATTGAATATGCAAATATAATTTGGATATTTAATAATGCAATTGACAAAGCAAGGAAACAATTTCAATAAGCAGCCAGGTTGTCTTACTTCTGACTGTAATTATGCCTAACGAAAAAAGACAGGCCAAAACTCTCCCCTCTCCTTATTTGGATTGGATTCTGTTAAGATTAATCAGTACAAGACTAATTAAAGGTTACAAGCTTAAAATATATTCTAATTAAAGCTCTAAATAGCAGCATGATTACAGCACTGTAGTTTTAGTCCCACCTCAATGATCTTCTTGGCTTCTTTGTATTTGCCAGTGCTCATGAAAGCAAAGAAGAGTTCATAGAGCATCGTCATTTGACCTCTCTCCTGGATAATGAAGTCCACAGCTAGAGGAATTAAAACGAAAATCCAAGTTACCTGTTTAGACTAAGGGAAATATGCGACACAAAGCAAAACAGCCACATCAGCGAACATCAGTGCCACAGGGGAAATTATGTGAACAGCGATGCATGTTCTTTGTCGTTTGCTTTATGTCCATCTGCATGTACTTTTTCATGGACTTTAGTGTTACCATGGCGCTGTGCAATATCTGGACCATTAGGGAAATGAGGATTCACTTTTTTGTGGTGAAGAATTTTTTGTTGGGGTGTGTATACAGTAATCCCCCACCTATTTCAGGGGTTGGGGACCCAACCCAACTTGTGATAATGGAAAATCCGCGACATACTGGGTCAGGTTGGAACTTGGGGGGGGGGGCTTCTACACTTACCTGAGGCCTGGCGCTGCCCCGAACAGGCCTCTGATGGGCTTCCTGGGCCTGTCGGAGGCCCCAGAAATGGTTTTCGGTGAGGAAAGAGAAAGTATTAAGACTAAACTCCATGAGAAGGTACATGCCGATGGGCATAAAGAAAGCTACAAAGAACATGGCAACAACAAATAGCATCACTGTTCATGTAATTTTCCCTGTGGTTCCGGTTATCTGGAAGTCACTTCTGGTTTGCCGGAAACCACTCCTGGGGGCCCTGACAGGCCTGGGAAGCCTGTTGAAGGCCCCAGAAGTGGTTTTGGGCGATCCGGAAGGTACTTCCGGTTCGCTGGAAACCACTTCTGGTGCCTCCAACAGGCCCGGGAAGCGCCAGGCATGACATAAGTGCAGGAGGCCTCAAAAGGGTTGATGCTGCTTTCCACAGGAGCCCTGAGATATACCCAGACCGGTATATGAAACGCAAAATGGCAAGAGACGACTTTTCAAATATGAAAAGAACAAAGTAGGGTTTGAATTTGAGGAGTGCATACCTTGTCAAAAGGTCATGCAATTCAAAATCAATAATGTAACTTCACAAACATAGTCTTTACTGCTTATCTAGCCCATAACAGAAAGGGATTGTGTTATAACATTACCTTTACTTCTGTTCCGAGTGTTAATGAGGTCCATAAGATTTTTCTCACTAACATAATGCCTAATTTTAGAAGCAAGTCCTCATGATTACAGCATGTCATTGGTTAAGTGATAACAACTATCACAGACTCTGAAAGACTTAGAACAGCTCCTCTATTATAAAATGCACAAAGGGCTTAGGAAAATTGCAATTAATATTCACTACCAACCTTTCTGCAACAGTTCGGTATGTTCTTTCTCTATTAACTTGCACAAGACATCATGAAGTCTAGGAAGTACGCCATACTTCTTATAGCAATCTAATACAGCTTCAAGGGCTGCTGGTATGTCATCCCTGAAAATAAAAATCCACAGTGAGTTTTCAAAAGAAATCAAAATGCAGAATACCTCCAAATCTTAAAACAGTAACTTGAATATCTTCTTATTACTTATAATTTCACATTTCCATTCAAAACACAATGTGAATATGGACTAAATTAGGTTCACTACCTAACAGTTTGTTCAGGATCTTAAAAAAACTTCTTGGCTGTTCTGATAATATAGAAGGAACTTTATTTATTTATTTATTTATTTATTTATTTATTTATTTATTTATTT
>JAHTLZ010000275.1:7188937-7288662 GCA_023846285.1 Phrynocephalus versicolor | reverse complement strand
TTTATTTATTTATTTATTTATTTATTTATTTATTTATTTATTTATTTATTTATTTATTTGTGTAACACAACCAATTTTCCTAAAGGGAACTCTAGGCGGCCAACTAATAAATAATGAATTATTTCAAATTTATCAACATCTCTCAGAAATCATTTGACTGCGGATATCATCACTGAAAATGAGTTTATCAAATACTAAGAATTCATGTTCATGTAGTTCTTATTTATTATATGGAAGTTCCTTTTGAGTCCTCCATCCTAGTGACAAACTAAATCAAATTTAAGCTAAGCAAAGTAAGGGCTGTCTAGGTTAGATTCTGATGAACTATTCATTTTGCTAACATATGGTAGAAAATTCATCTATAATCTAACCTATGTGTTTGCTGAACAAATAAACTCATTTATAATCATTTGTGATTGCATATTTTATGTAGTCATTGAAAACTACAGTCCAGAGGCAAAGTTTAGCATGCTCAGAAAAAAACTGTCAGCAATTCAAGTATTAACAACAACATTAATTAAATGTAGATGTTGAGACAGAAGAACTAACAACAGGCCTTGAAAGAATATTTTACCATGAATCATATTGAGTTCTGTCAATCCATAAATGCACACTAAAAAGAAACCCACAGTATTATTTACAGTCTTGCACGGCTAATCTTTTTTTAAAAGTAGTCAAATGTCTCTCAAAATTATAATCTTAAATGCATACAGAGGACATTATGATTTTATTGTGGTCTGTGTTAAACGGCAAAAAGGAGCATGGCTTGATGGATCTCTACCTTACCCCCTTTACTGAGCCCTGTTTACAGTGCATCTTCTGGCACCCCACAGAGTCATTTGAATTATTGTCATTTGGGGTGAAGACTAAATTACAGGTTAATTTTAAAACTGCAAGTGGATGATGAAGGCTAGATTACTGTCATACAAAAGAAATACTTTGGTAGCTACCACAGATTGGGTATAAAGCTTTTTATAATCAATGTTTTCTTCTGCTCTTGATGCAAGTTGAGTTAACACCCATAGAAACAGCTGGAGAACAACTTCCAATAATTCTACCTAGGGCGCAATCAAATTTATACATTCATATTCTCTCTGTTTATGTTCAGACTCTGACAGTGACTCTGAAAGGGAGCAACAGTATCTTCTCAACTGCATTCCCACAGCACTAAATTGACTGTTTAGGTCAAAGCTATCTATAAATGAATGAATAATTGGAATGCCAATCAAACAGACACATTAATAGTGTACAAGCTCAAGAGATATATGCTTCCGAAGATACTTAAGTCTGTGTATGTAAAATCAGGAGCCCATGAAAGATATCAGATTTTAAATTTAGCATACAAGAAGATGAGATTGAATGTCTAACCATCTGTAAATGTTTCATGAATCATACCCTTACTTCTTGACTTAGCGTCACAAGGTTACTAGAATATACCATGGCTCCTGACGACTGATTTCAACAGACTACAATATCTTCCTTTTAAAAAACATATTGCACACAATATTAAAAAATACTGTACATATTAACCAATCACAGTGGAGAAATTCAAGAGGTGGATTCAATCCACCATGCACGTTCAAATTATTTCCCTTGCCTTATCTTTTTCTTATGATTGTTCTTTGAGTTTTCCAAAGGCCATTCTTCGTAACAGGACCCTCCCCCAAATGACATAATTCAACATAAAGGACTTCTAGTTAAAGCTGGTGTAGAAAGTCACATAACTTCAGTGCACAAGCAAGTACCTCCATTCACATATACAAAATTGGATCTACTACACTACCATATTTTAAAGAGACTTTTGAAGTCCAATCAACTTCACCTTCCACCTGCCCTACTTTTTATCACAAGTTATATCAAGCAAGAAATCCCCTCCTCCTAATATTTCTTAGCGAAAACCCAATGGCTGAGTTACTCACATGGAAGGCAACTGGCAGAACTTTCAGTGCTTTCTAGCCGGCCACTAACGAGTACCTGCTGGAGTCTTGAGGGCATACCAAGCTAGTCAGTATGCAAGTCCCAGTGGCAGCTTGTTAACTGCTAGTTAGAAACAAGTGAATCTCCCACGGTTTGCCTTCCACCTGTCTAACAAAGTAACATGATTCCAGCCACTAGTAAATTAAATAATTAAGAAGAGTTTTTTTCAGATACTAACCTGCTAGATTCAAATCAGAAACCTGCACCAGAGCATAATTATTGGGCAGGCTGTCCAAGTAAAGTCTCATTGACTTGTAATCCGATAAAATAGAAGAAAAACACTTACATCTGCAGTTAAATATAATACAATAATTACATGCCGTCAAGTCAATTCTCACTCAGGGTGACCCTTCTCTGAGTTTTCTAGGTACAGTGTATTCAGAAGGGGTTTATCAATCTGTTCTTCTGGGGACACTCCAGAACTCTGCTGCTTCCTTGAAGCTACAGGTATATAAGCTGGCTTTATGTTTGTGTTCCTTTTTATTTTCCTCATTTGGGTAGGATTTCCATTTATGGAAAAACCTCTCCTTGCTCTTTAAAGCCTCTCTAAATCCACTTGTTAACCATGCCGGCACCCTCTTCGACCAAGATGAGCTCTTCTTTCTTTGGGGTATGCACTTGTGCTGGGCCTCTACTACTGTTGTTCTAAACAGGCTCCATGCACTCTGGAGAGACTGGATTCTTTTTACCTTCCCTTTCAATTTCTTTCTAAGTAGTTTCCTCATCTGAGGGAAGTCCACCCTTTGGAAGTCAAGGGGTTTTGTGTCTGATTTGCTTGACACTCTTCCACCTACATGCATGACAAAGGAGATTGCAGCATGGTCCCTGTTCCCCAGAGGCTCGGTGACATTCACATCCATGACCAGGTCCTGAGTATCACACAGTCTTAGATCCAGACTTGCTTGTTCTCAGGTGGGCTCCATGACAAGTTGCTCTAAGGCACAGTTGTTCAGCAAATCAAGTAACCCTGTTTCTCTTTCTTGCCCGGAGCTTGCATTGGCCCAGTCAATGTGGGGATAACTATTATATCCCTCTTAGACACCTCCATGATTTCTCTCCTCATTTCAAGGCCCCCCTCAAGTTTTTGATCTGGTGGACGATAGCGTATCCCAACTATCACATCACTCCTTGGACCTGGTAGTTTAACCCACAGTAATTCTATGGTGGAGTCAGACCCACTGTCAATCTCCATTCTGCTGGATTTTACCCTTCTTTGACATAGATGGCCACTCCCCCTCCAACACACCCCTCTCTATCCCTTCTATAGAGTTTATAGCCTGGGATTGTGGTATCCCACTGGTTCTCTGTATTCCACCAGGTTTCTGTTATGGCTATTATATCAATGTAATCCCTAGCTACCAAATGTTCAAGTTCTCCCATCTTTGATTGGAGGCTTCTAGCATTTGCGTAGAAGCACCTGTACAGTGGGTCCCCCAAGAACGGCTGCTTCTTTGTTCTCCCCACCCCCACCCCCGCAGCTTTTAATTCCAGTAGACAAACTACCACATCCCAGTATTCTCCCAGTGCTAATACCTACTATGTCATCACTTTGAGATTCTCTACCCTCTCCAACCTCGTTCTACGGGGATGAGGTGTTTTGAACCAGATGCCACTCAGCTCCTGTCAGTTTCCCCCCAGTTATTAGTTTAAAAGCTGCTCTGCAGTCTTTTTGATGTTGAGTGGCAGCAATCTGGTCCCATGATGCTTCACGCACAACCTGTCCCTCCTGAACAGGTTTGGCTTGTCCCAAAATGTTCTCCAGTTCCTGACAAATCTGAAGCCCTCCTCTCGACACCATCGCCTCATCCACACATTGAGGCTTCGGAGCTCTACCTGCCTGGCAGGTCCTGCGTGAAGAACAGGCAGCACTTCTGAAAATGCTAACTTGGAAGTCCTGGACTTCAATCTTCTTCCTAACAATCTGAATTTGGCTTCCAGGACTGACTGCTTTGCCTTCCCAATATCATTAGTACCAACATGTACCATGACCACTGGCTCCATCCCAGTTCTTTCTAACAAACTATCTAGATGTCTGGTTATGTCTGCAACCTTTGCACCTGGCAGGCAAGTCACCATATGGTTATCATGCACATCACAAATCCATCCCTCTCTATTTCTAATAATTGAATCACCTATTACAAGGAGCCTCTCTCCTGCAGCCTGTTCATCTGCATATTCCTCAACTGTATTAAGGGAGAGGCCTCAATCCGTTCCTGTTGTTTGTCTTCCTGTATCTCATCAAGTGTGATGCGGGAGATATCCTCAGGTGGAAACATTTGTTCCCCATGAGGCGCAATGAGGGAAAGCGCCTCAAATTGATTTTGTAATTTCAAACCCTCAGAGTGATCCCTTGCCCTTCTACTTCTTCGAGTCACATTCCTCCATGCATCTACATCCTGAGTTGGCTCTGTCTGTTCTTTGTTCAGGATAGTTTGCCCTGCTCTATCCAAGAACAGCTCAAGCTCCTTAATTTGTAGCTGTTTAGATATGTGGGCCTCCAGCTGCTGGAACTTCTCTTCTAGTAGTGCAATCAGTTTGCACTTGCTGCAAGTGTAGTCCTCCATGTGCTATGTCACAATTACAAACATGGCACAAGTGTTGCAGGTAACTACGGCTGCTCCCTCATACTCCATTTTAACAAGTGCAGCATTATAGGCCTCAAAAATTTACACTTTTACTACCTTTCTATCTAGTAAGAATATTTTCTCCCTTTGTTTCTTATATGAAATCTCGCATGCCGTCAGGTGCGCAGGCCTCTAAAGCAGCTCTAGTCCAACTGCCAGCAGCCCAGAAACTTACCAGTGCTCACTTCTTTCTGTTTGCTTGTCTCTCTCAGCAGCAGCTCTGCTTGGGATCACACCCAGACTCAAAATGCCACCCAGGCTCAAACTGTTTTGGATCACAACTCCCACAGTTCTTTATCTCTGGCAATATAGGCCTAAAATTCTGGAAGTTGCAGTCCAAAACATCTGAAAGGTCTAAGGTTCCCCACCCATGGACTACAGCCCAAAGAAACTGCATGAATCCAGAAGGCCAAAGTGAGAATAAGATGCTAACAAATTCAAAACAATGAAGCTGAACCGTAAAAACTCTACTTAAAATAGTTAAACATAAGTGATTTTATCTACACTACTCTTCAGGTTTAAAACGACAACTCAGCATGCTGCGTACAGCTGACGTCTATGCAAACAGAACAATTCTACCATCAGCTGTGCAATCTTATTAGAGATCAACTAATTTTCACTCCCCTCATAGCCTAGCAGATACATTTATGCAATAACTCTTAATATATTTTATAAAATAGCCCATATTGGGTGTTCACGAGTCATTCTGCTTTTTAGAGAAAAATATCTTTCTAAAAATGAATGGAAAAAAGGTTTTGAGATACCTGCAGAGAGTTATATTTCACAAGATGGAGGACCAAACATTTCCAATTTTCCACAGTGGCTAATCCTATGGCTATTTTAGGCGACACCTGGCATCATCTCATCACCTTAATGTCTGCAATGCTTTCCACCTCCATTATAGCACACTGTATGACTAAGAGCAAGGCTCCCACCTCCAACTTTCCCTTCCTTCTGCTTATTCAAATTGCTACTGTATATGCCTTTTTCAAGTTGGAACTCACAGTGATCATAACAGGGTTTTAAAGGTAAGCAAGATACTTAATATGTGGTTTTACCAGTTATACACGTGGAATGAGTTTTCATGGCTTAGTGGGGATTGAACCCATGCCCCCTAAGTCCTAGCCTGACATTCTATGCACTATAATGACTATCGCCCCCTCTGCTTACATGTACAACATTATGTTTCACAAAAACAAAAAAGAACCCCCAAACCCTGGAAATTTCAAAAGCTTCCACTCAATGTTGTGCCTTTCGGGTTGGCTTAATCAAGTTACTACCTCAGGTATGGATTTTGTGGGGCAAGGGCAATGCCCAACATAGCTGCTCCAGCTTTTTATTCTTAAATACTGTCACTTGTTTGACAGGTACAGTCTCAGCTATTACTGTATTAGTTCCAACCTTCACATAACATCAATGTAGCCTTAATTCAGCACTCCTTAATTTGGGACTTCCTTTTTTGTGAGATAATTCAGCAGCCCTATGCATACCAGAAGACAGCTCTGGACTAAAACATGTGCAATTTGCTCAAAGCAAGAATAAAGTGTTAGCTACCTATCCTAACCTTGCAAGAAAACAATGTGACTATTCACAAAATTACTTCAAGATTTTATCTCATTTTATGAATAAGAAATGGATTTCGCTTCTGACCCCAAATAGCAACTGCCTTACTCTTCTCTTTCACCCATTTTAGCTTTAAATTACAATAAATCTTCTAGCCAAGAGTGCCACTCTCTCAACCTTAGCCTTTTTTTCCTCGTTGTAAACAACTTTTCCAAACCACAGAGTCTTCTTGATAAAAGAAAGAAGTAAAATAAGACTCTAAATATTGATTTTAATTGGAATGAAGTGCTTCAGTGTTCTGCATAAAGTGTTACTGAAGTGGCAATTTACCTAAGGGGTTTACTGATTGAAAAGCTCTCAAACCTGAAATCACTAGAGAGAAAGGAATAAAAAAAAGAGGGGGAGGGAAAAGGAAAAAAAAGGACTCGAGGAAAAAAAAGGAGAGAAAATGCCTCAAAAACAAATCCCTCTGCAAATATGAACCAGACGTTAGTATGGAGGGAAAATCAATTCAGTAAGGCACAATCAGCTTAAAAAATTATTCTGTTAAGAGAACAAGTCTCTTGAAAGAGCTAAATGTTTTTCCCCCTTGTTCATCAGCTATAACGAGGAATCTTCAAGGAGACTGGTGTTGCAATTACAACTAATCCTCCCCAAAAAATTAACTGTGTTGAAGGCTTTGTAATTTCCCTAGGTACAATTTAGCTGTCACTTACTTTAAAATTTACTCAAACATGCGTTCGGAACAGCACTAACTTCACATGTCAAGTGCTTTCCAGCCAATTGAGTCTAAACTGGAAGTCGGTGTTAAACAACTGAATGATTAGACAAGATAGCTCATTTCCCTGCTCTTTTGTTCAGAATAAAATGCCACATTTACATTATCAGGCTCAACAGGATTTTCTGACAGAGGGAGGAAAAAACCCTAGTGAACATTGTCCGTACTAAACACATGAAGCCTGTCATTTACTAATCATCCTTCAAAATGCAATAGCAATGAATGTAACTTAATTACGACCCAATGATCCTTGACAAAAAAATCATCTTATCACTGTCCTGTTTCCTTAGGGCAAAGGAACCACTTTTGTCCTTAAGCATGGATGATGCAAAATTTCTAATTTCTATAATGGGGTAGGGAAACAAGCCTTCTCTGCTTCAAGGGGGTGGGTGGGCATGGAAGTTTGGAAAGGAAGAAAAAATAAAGTGAGAATTTAAAATAAAGGTACAAAATTCCCATCCTGTCTGTGTAGCAGTTCAGCTTTCTACACAGCATAAGAAAAATGTTTTTAAGGATTAATATTAAATCTGTAATGATTATTCCTCCCATTCAGTAGGGTTTTTTTTGAAGTCTAATCACTTTGAAGGAGAACTATAGATTATTGAAACCACTTTTAAATTCAAAGGTGAACTAGCAACAGTTTCCTTAAATCTAACCAAGAGAATGTGACCTCCTTTTCCACTTGCAACCTTGTGCATCAGCTATAACGAGGAATCTTCAAGGAGACTGGTGTTGCAATTACAACTACTACTTTGACTATATTTTAAGTATTGCTTGTCTGGACATTGAGTCATGGCAACTGGACTTCTTTTCTTGAGAGATTGAAATGTTTCGCTACTCATCTAAGCAGCTTCGTCAGTCTGAGAAAAGTTAGAGGTGAGCCCTCCATGTTATAGTTCACCTTGATTTCACATCCCCCTGGTCTGAATAGGCTCATGAGTTGGACAAAGACCTGAATAGGCTTGTTAGGGGGACAAATGCCTGAATAGGTTCATAGGTGGACCATTATCTTAATAGGGTTCTTAGGTGGACAAAGGACTAGGGTGTGTGAAAGTCCCACCTATGCAACCTTTCACAACACCCATTAAGTATAGGTTGTTAGCTATGGCATTGCTGGTGGAGATGTGAAATGCTTCTGATTTGTCTGAGGATTGATGAAAGTACCGCTTGATAAGTAGCAGACAGACTGTGTCTGAGTCCCCCACCTCTGTTGCTTGTGTTTACCATTTCTCAAAATTGTATTTGTTTCTTCCTTAATATTTTATACTTATTATTATTAGCTTTCATATTGTCTTTTAATGATGTCTGTCTTTGTATGCTCCTAGTTTTAGCTTTAACTATTTCAATGATGCAAGCTTCCTTGTGCCCTTTTAAACAAGGAAGGCAGGGCAAAAAATATTTTAAATAATAAATGAAGTAATAGCACCTTTCCCTCAAGGGATCTGCCTGACATCCATTTTGGAAACCAGAATATAGTATTAATGAACTTCACCAGCAAAATGCTTGTTAATAGAAGGCAAGTATTAAGAGACAATTTACTGCCGAGACTTGGTATGTTATTTCATGATACACAGCTATTTTCACCTTTATGGTGTTCCTGTTAAACAACCTAGAGACTGGAGCAGTGGGCAAATTCTACCCTCACTATAACTTCAGTTAAGTACCATATTTTATATTTTTCCCCAGAATAGTAAATGACAGTCAGCCAATGATGCCTCCTTGTGGTGAAGTCTGAAACTAAATTCCTGAATGAAATATATATGGTGGCCTTTTCACATTTTAGCATACAAACACTTCATCACAAAAAAACAGTGGGGAGGGGGGATGCAACCAGAATTTACACTTGCTAAGATAAAAAGCAACTGTTAGAATTAAGTCTTCACTTGTAGAGAAACTTGCAAATAACCTGAAAATGTTTAAAAATGAAAGTCTCTTTCAATGCATTCTCTCATGTTCTCACAATAAAAAGCTGTCTGTAAAATTTCATCCCAAAGCCTCCATTACTATTCTTGAAGACTGACTGCATTTTCTATTTTCCACATTTACAGACCTGCCAGGTGAGTTTTTAGCAACTGGAATTATACATATTATTGCAAGAATATGAGTATGAGTCAAGATCTATCATCTGACCTACTTTCCAACCAACCTAAATCCAGATAGGTCATTCATCTATAGATAAGATTGTGTTTTCTTAAAGAAAACTGAAGTGCATTTCATTAAAAACAGCTTGTCTATTAATTAGAGATGGGCACAAAACAGATTTTTTGTTTTATTTTTTTGTTTTGCTTCCCAATGAAACGAAAAACAAAATGACCCATCAAAGAAAAACAAAATGAAATGAAACAGAAATTTTCATTTTGTTCAGTTTCGTTTTCCCATAGGAATGCATTGAAGCTATGGGGAAAAGCCCACTGTTTCCCCCCCAACGCACCTGACCAGGTGGGGGAAACCGCTGGCTTTTAAAACTTTTTTTTGCTGCCCCGCAAGCGCTAATCAGCTAGAACACAGGGTTTCGGGGGGCAAAAAAAAAAGTTTTAAAAGCCCAATTGGGTGCAGGGAAAGCACAGAATTTTTAACCTTTTTTTTCTATCCAAAAACCCTGTATACCATATGATCGGTGCTTGGGCTGGCAAAAAGAAAAAAGAAAAAAGACTGACCAGCAGGGCTCTGAGCTCCAGCTGGTTGGCGCTGGTTAAAAAAAAAAACACACCAAGCGCCGACCAGCAGGGGCCTGAACTCCAGCTGGTCAGCACTAGTAAAAAAAAGAAAAGAAAAACACCGACCGGCAGGGCTCCAAGCTCCAGCTCGCCAGCGGTGGGTTAAAAAAAAAAAGTGCCGATCGGCCAACAGAGCAGCAACAGTTGTTAAAAACATAAGAAAAATAAACAAAAAAATCATTTTGTGCAAAATGAAAAACGCTAAATAAAACAAAACGTCATTTTGGCGTTTCGTGCCCGTCTCTAGTATTAATAACTAAATCTCCACCATGTAGGGTCTCACTGGGTAGAATTTTGTTTGCACATTTATGCTGGTCTAAATTCGGTCCAAACACCAGAAATCATTTATTTGCAATAACTGGAAGTTTAGTTGTAGGCTGCCTTGTGTCCACTGGGATATAAGCAAAGTAAGCAAATAGATTTACTTAGGTTTTCAGGAGAAGGATCCTGTTAGCACAGTTATGTCAGTGTACACTGGATGTGGACGCTGGAAGTAATTAATTTATATTCATTAAAAGCTTCTTATTCCCCTGCTTCAGGTTCCAAGGCTCCTTCGGCCTCGGTCTTGCTTGAGGAAGGTTTCTGGGAATGTCACGATGGGGAGGACTTGAATGATTCAAAACTGGATCACGGCTGTAAAGACTGGGATTGCTTCTGGCAATCTGTTAGCAATTTGTAGCTACCAACAAATCCCACCCACCCCCCAATACACACTCTCTACCCTTCACAATGCAGCAGTTGTAGTAGATTTGGAATAGGCAGAAATCTCTTGTGCTGATACAAAAGCCTTTGTACTGGTTGATCTCATGGTCCGGCTGGGATCAGCCAATGCAGGTAAAATAAGGGATAGAGATAAGTTAGGCCAGGCCCAAAGTCCTCTCAACCCAGACTCACAGCTGCGATGTCAATACACAGTTAGGGCAATATCAGGGTCCCTAGGCTAGGTATAGTTTGAATTCAGCAGAGTCGCTTAGTTGAGGCTCAGCTCAGCCAGCCTCAGTCCTCCTTTAAAGTTAGAATTGTGTCCCTACTCTCCTTGTAGAACTGCACTATCAAAGCACCTGCCAAATATATTCAATTTATTTGATAAGTGGAATTAATAAAAACCTTTTCTCATTTGTGCTGCATTTTAGGAGCAGAAAATAGTTTTCAAAATATCCACCAGCCAACAAGTGCCTTGCTGTTTTTAAGAAAACACAGCAATTCTTTTACACAGAGGAACACATCTCGCCTTGGCCCAAAGTGGCCCAGATTTTAATTTAAAAGACTGGATTGGTCCAAAGAGGTCTTTCTGTTGCAAAAGGCTACTAGGAAGAGGAAACGTGTGACTGTAACCAAGTACACCCTCTACCTAAAACTCCCCATTGCACTTGCAATGGTATTCCAAAGGGTTCCCCACCACCACCCACAATCTTCCAGGCACAATTTTAGTGAGACACAAAAAGTTGAAAGGGAAGAGAGGAAAATCACACCCCTCTTTCTGTTAGTGTTCCATAATAGGATTCTGCTCAAACATATATTGATTCAACCCGTTTCTTTACAAAGCGGCACATATTCTGCTCCTGAGTCACATGAGAGGTACTGCAACACAGTTCTTTCTCTATTAGGCTGCGCAAAACAGGGCCTTCAGACACCCTGATGTTGTTTTTTCAGCGTCCCTGCCTGTACAGTGGCCTGAAATATGAGAGCAGCTGACACCAACACAGGATTTCAGGAGACAATCCAAATGATGTAGCTGGCAAACTAAATGTTAGTGGGATGATGTATGTTGGAACTGTGCATGCCTTGCAATGTAAACTGATAATGATCCACATGTATCAGTATTAAGCTATGCAATCTGACCATAAAAATGTAAAATGGGCAGGCACAAAATATTTCCATCAGCATCTAATGGTAAGAGTTTTTAATGTGAGCTTTAAAATGCATGTGCAAACAAAAAGATTTTCCTCCTGGAGGTAAGAGGAATGTAGTGTCAGTGTGTTATCTCCTGAGGGAAGCAATGCAGATGTACATCTCTCATAGAAAGAACATGGAGAGAATCATCTTCTGATTATCTTAATGCACAGGCAGCTAAGATAAGAGATAAGCATCCACATAACCACTGCTTGGAATGCTGAGAAGAACCAGAGCAGATTTTTAAGATGATTTGACACCATTTGCATAGTTTTAACTTGTAAATCACCCAGAGTGCTGCGTGCTTTAATGGGGTGGTAGATCAGTCCGTCCACAATCCAATAAATAATTGATTCTTGGTATTACTTGGAATCTAAGAAAGTGTCCTGATCTAGCGTTCTTCTTTATCCCCATGTCTTTTTCTTTACATGCCATGCCTAGTGCAAACAAGGTTGTAAACATCAAGGCGTCTTACCAATGGTACCTGTAAAATATTGAAGAAGTCATTTCCCTCCAAAAGAGTTGGGCAAAAACGTTTGTTGTTGTTATGCACCGTCCAATTACCACCAACTCTGATGGCCCTAACAAGGTTTCTGAGGAATAGGAAATGTCCAAAGAGGGCTTTATCATTGCCACCCATCAATGACATCCCATGGCTGAGTGGAGATTTGAACTTTCTCTCCAGAGTCCTGACAATATACCACACTGGTTTTCTTTAAAGAAATTGGTTCTTTCTAACTGAAGTTGTACTTTCATATAAGAACTTCATTTGGGTTTATCTGTTAGCAGACATGCACACCGTAGACATGGATGGTGCTTCCTGTACATATTGGCATAAAGACTAAGCTTCTAGGATTCCTCAAGAAGCATTAAGGGCCTTCGTGGATACCGAGGCCTGCTCTTTGTGTTTTGACTGGGAACACCTGTCTTTCAACTGGTGTTCTTGAACCCACTTTATCTGAAAGTGCTCTCTGAATGCCAAAAACGTAGGAACATTTCTAAATTAGCTATTAGCCTGTTATATCCACATTCACAGTATATGAGTCTGCTTTGGCTGAACTCGTTTTAATCGCAAGCACCAAAACATGAACATAGAAACAGTTAAATGCAGAGCTCAACCAACTTACTTTGCGAGGTGAACAGTAACGAGGGGGTTACACAGTTGTACATTATTCTTCAATAAATCTTGGGACAGAATGGCTTCATGTAGTCGAGTCACTGTTTCAAGTTTTCCTTGTAAGGCTGCGCCATTAAGGATGTGGAAAAAGGATGTGGCAATTCCATTATAGAAAGGGGCATCCTTCTCTTTCATCTCCTTTAAAATGTTAATAGCATCTACAATGAATCACCACAAAGGACTCTTAGGTAATTTTATGTACTGAGAAAACAAACTGCTATTAAAAACAGCATTTGAAAAACCAGCAGGAATGTAAATTCTGGTGTATAATGCCAATTTCAAGTTAATTACTACTTGCATTTCTAAACGAGACTACAATTATGAATCTACAATAGCATGGTTTTATCATTTTGATGCAACTTTGACTACAAATTACAGATAGGAACGGTGTGCCCACTCGGCAGTACATAACCCTGCAGAGTCTGCCTATAGCAACAAGATCCTACTAAATGGATGCTTTTATCGTTCCGCGCTAACATCTGCTAAATCACACCATTGTTTCTTCAGCAGATGGCTTGTCACGAGGCCAGATAATAAAGATGTGTTTACACTGTATATACAGCCAGACTAATGGTCTGATACCGATAGGGCCTGTTTGCTGTGTCGATACTAATTAGCCAAGGAGAGCCAATGAAAGCTTTCTAAGAGAGTGCATGTTAAAACATTAGGTTCATTAAGCTTCATTAGGAAGGCAGAAACAAACATTTTGGTATACGGAATAAAAGCATTTTTGGTAATGTTCTTAATTATTGTACAGGCAAAATGTTTTGACCATTTTGCATAAAAGCAGGCTCATCTTTTGAAACTGCCTCCTGCAGCATGCTGTGTGCTTCTGAAAAGCAACACAATACCACCTTTTCATTGCATAGGTTGCCAGAATCTAATTTCATCATCTTTCTGGGGGAGAAAGAAACCCTCCAACAATTTTTTTTAGTCACACCAGGCCAATTAAAGGAAATAAGTATGAATCTTGAGTTTAATCGAATGCCAAATTATAACCAGGTAGACAATGTCAGATTCCTTAATGAAAACAATCACACACGGTTTACAAACTTCATCTGTTGTGAAATCCATCCCATTCGCACCAAGATGTACTAAATACAACTTAGATACCAGCAAAACTGCAGGAAATTAGTTGATTATTTCTACCATAATATTCAGCTGTTAACTTAAAAGTTTCCCAGTTAATAACACAGAGAAGATAAACTCTAGATGTTAATATTACAATTTATTTATTAAAAAGTTACAGGGTGGGGTGTTTTTTGGAGTGCTGAGACCCTTTACATGGAGGTTATGTTTATAGGCTTTATGCTCAGACTTCAGACCTTCTTAAGCAAAAACAAAGCCATTAGTCTAGGCACATACGCAATTTGTGCCATAAGTCATGATCTTCAAACTCAATCCAAACAGCAATGCTAATAAAAACTAGCTGCAGAAATGCAAAAAGCACTGAGCTGTGCAAATGTAAATGACAAGCTTGCCAATCCATTAAAACTAATGGCCTACACAGTCCAAGCATCTCTGGTTGAATTCACATGCAAATTTGTATGCAAAATGTTCAAGCACTTTGCAGGACATGATATACCATTAATATCAACCCACATTTTTATTCTAGTGGCAAGATACCTTTATTATACAGCAAATACACACAATGAAAATAAAAGGGCTTACCATCCACTCGTTCAGAATTCGCCAAAACTTTCACCAATGATAAATACTTTTGTGTGGACAGAACAGAAGATGGATATTTTTGGGAGCTAAAACACATATACAATGAAATGCATTAACTAATTTGTGATTCTCATATTGGAATATAATAATCAAAAACGTATAATCCTATGTTGATCTGTGGAGTGCCTGAGTGGGTACAATATGCATTATTCCCAGGTAGCTGTGGAGAGGATGGAAGACTAAATGATTTCCAAAATAACAGGAAACAAAGGCATTATGGAAGGGAGCTTCAGAATGAGAACATGAGGCTAGACATTCTCTCTGTTGCCTTAGTGAAAACCAAGGATAAGGCATAGGGATAACTGTGGGAGCAGGGTCCCGGAGAATTCTTGTGCAAACAGAATTTTAAAACATCCAAAGGTGCAATTTAAGGTTTTTACCAGAAAGATTTTGGAGTTATTTTGGAGACTCTTTTAAGTAGGTTAAAACAATTGAAAAAAAGTTGATCTGCACTGTTGTTGCCTTCAAAACAAACAGAAAACACTGACAATGGTTTGGACTTAATGAGTTGCCCTAGGTCCCATGAAAATCATTATGTTAAGACTTTCTCTTAAATACTATTTATTTCAAAACAAACCAACAGCCACCAGTATCATCTTTATTCCTGTACTGACTATCTAGGAATAAGCTGTGCTTAGCTCAGGGAGTGTTACTTTTAATAAGACACATTTAGTTTGATTGTGCTGCAGGCATCAATCCAACTCAATGTAAATCATGCTTGCACAACTCAAAAAATGGTGTTTCGTTTGTCGTTTGGTCGTTTAGGGGGCCGTTTCGGTTCGTTTCCGTTTTCGTGAGTTTTTTTGCAAAAAAATTTGTTTTCGTTTCGTTACGTAACGAAATGAAAAAATGAAAACGAAAAATTGCTGTTTCGTTACCATTTAGCACAATTGAACGAAAATGAAGCGGTCAACAAATTTTTTTGTGTTTCGGGTCGTTTCGTTTCATTTACATAACAAAATGAAAAAATGAAAATGAAAACTCGCTCATTTCGTGCCCATCTCTACTTGCGATGGATCACATGACTACCATTTTCTGCCACTGTTTTATCTTTTCTGAACAAAATGCTACCTCTTTAATACACAAGGTCTTTTCATACAAATTATTACTTATTGGAACTTCACTACTTCTAATTTATTGAGTATTACTAAACCTATCTTTCAAACGATAGTGTGTTACGTTACGTTTCACAGAACAACAAAAACAATAATCCACCACCATAACTGGAGAGCTGGAAAGAAAGCATGGAGTCCAGCCCTTCCAAAGGAGGCACAGGGGGAAAATGAGCTCCCAATCTCTGGCGCCTCAGACAGAAACCTAAGTAACTGAGCTATCCATTAAGTAAAATTCTGATATCAATAATGAATCATGGTGCCTATAGGGAGCAGATAATAAAACACAGCACTAAAAGTGGTCTGCATATATATACCGCCCCATACCACTTCAAGTAGTCTCTGGGTGGTTTAGTTTTTAATTACAGTATGCAGGCTACACATTGCCCCCCACCCCCAGCAAGCTGGGTCCTCATTTTACCAACCTTGGAAGGATGGAAGGCTGAGTGAACCTTGAGCCTGCTACCTGGGATTAAACCCCAAGTTGTGAGCACAGTTCTACCTGCAGTACAGGCATTTAACCACTGTGCCACAAAGCTCTTAAGTAAAGTATACATGTGTGTGGATTATCAAAGGCAGTGAGTCCCAACCTTGGGTAATCCAAGAGTTCTTGGACTGTGATGCCGAGGCTTTCACCCCTAGCTGTGCTGCTCAGGGTTTTCTGGGAGCTATAATGCAGCGGTTCTCAACCCGTGGGTCTTCAGATGTTCCTGGACTGCAACTCCAAGAAGCCTCCACCACTCGCTGTGTTAGAAAGGGCTTCTGGGAGTTCCAGTCCAAGAACATCTGGGGACCCACAGGTTGAGAACCACTGGCCTAATGGATGCTACTTGATAATACTGAAAAATGTCATCCTGGTGCAAAAACAAAAAAACAAAAAAACAACCTTGCATACATATGAAATTTTCATTCAATCTAAGGCCAGGAACAAATTAACAACATAATAGTTTTTGGAATACAAAACAGTTATTTTCAAAAAAGTTGGAATTTACCCAAATTCACTTAATCTCAAGGTGGCAGTATTTGCAGATAATGTTCCAAATTTTATTGTACACTTACACTGGCATAAGGGAAACGGCATAAATTGCTCCAGCAAAGTGCTGCTAATCAACAAGTCCCTGTTTCGATTCCTTATTATATGCCAGTTGGATGGCAGGTTGTACAACCGAGAATCTAAGTGAGGACTCATCAATTAGTGGCAAAATGCCACTGTGAATTACACTTCCCCCAGTATAACTGTGCAAGAGGGTTTAGGCTGACAGTGAATGTGTGTACAAATGTAAAATTCCTTCTTTTGCATAGTGGCTCACCCAACATTAAGCAACCCTCCCAAGACTCTCCCTAAGGCAGAAGGAAATTTTGAAATGTATAGCATTTTAAAATTATATATATACCTTAGTATTGCAACCGCAACATAAAACTAGGGAGGGGACATGGAGAAAATGCAGATCTGTAAGGTACTTGGCTCCTTGTTCAACGGGGCATTACAGGTTCAGCTGGGAGCTAATTTTCACAAGCTAGATATTATCTTTGAAAACTGAGACTTTAAAGGGTAATGTTTGCAGACAGGTATTAGAGTGTAATGTCACTTACAAGCACTGTAATGCCACTGTATTGCATATACATTACTCTGTTGAGAAACTAAAACTGAATACCAAGGTGGCTGCTACAACTGTATCAGAAATGGATTTATTAAAATACAATAAAAAGCACCAGCAACAAATACGTGTGTTCAAAACTGATTATGTAATCATGACAACTTGTTACAAGCAATCTTGAATTTCAGCAAAATATTTTTATCAGGGGAAAAGCTAATTAAAAATGTATGAGGGGGGTTTAATATCTAACCGACTTAATTCAATAAGGTCGGGTTATCAGCATAAATCTCAGTGACATCTTTCAGTGCTGCTGTACTTACAGTTCTTCTTTCAGGTTCATTGCTTCCTCTGCCTTATTATGTCGACAGCACAAATGTATTAAGGACGCGTAGCTACCGACATCCATGCCTGATTCATATTGGGCTTTCAATTCAAGAGCCTTTTCTAAATCCTAGAAATACCATAGAATTAAACAAAAAGACAGGAACTAAAAAAGGAAAAAGTCTATGACGTTTTGGTGTTATCACATTTGCTGAGAAACTATATTGAAATGCATGCTCTATTGCTATTCGTGAAATTTTGTTTGCTTCCAACATGGAACTTTTTAAAATATCCAATAAAGTTAACAAGGTGTCCTTAGTTTGTCCAGTCAAAAAAAAAAAAAAAACCACACCTTTGTTACTTAAGTACTTACATATTATTTTAGTGGACAACCTATGGATATAAATACAGTAGACCCTCGTATAAGAAGTGGTTTGTATTAGCTGAAAATCAGCTTAAAGAAGAAAATTTACGGAGATGGGGGAAATCGCTTAACAGAATTGCCTATGGGGCAAATCCGTACAACAGAAAAATGGTCGTGATTAGGGATTACTCAATTTTCAATGCATTCCTATGGGAAATTTGTACAAAGGAAAATTTGCTTAACAGAATTTCATTTGGAATAGGAATGAATCAATTCCTTTATACAAGGTACCACTTAATTACTATCAAGAACTCTTCCTCAAAAATATATTAATCTTTGTGTTCACTTATATTGATGCCTTGGTGTCCTTTTAATTTTCTGGGGAAACTGGGAGGGAAATTTGGTGCCAAATGATCAAACCAATGTTTTTTCTAATTTACTTTCTTCTGTGTGCAAGCCTTGCCTGTCTCCATGCAGGGGGTGGGGTTTCAGTTGAAACCCGGAAGTAAGCTAGCAATGATTTTGGCTGCTGCCATGTGCAGATGGACAAAGCTTTATTTACATTTTGGTATTTTGGAATGAATTACAAAGGCCACAACCGCAACCATGAAGCTGTCCTTTTTTCCACTGGACCCTTATCTCCAGTATGAGGTTTATGTTGCTTTAACTTATAATGTCCCATAGTGCTACAGTACTCTATGAGTGGTTTACAACATAATTGTGCAAGCAACAAACCTCCCCCCCCCCATCAGCAGGGTACTCAGGCTAGAAGACTACCTGAACCCAATGGGATCAAACCCAGGTTCTGAGCAGATACTTGATTGCAGTACTGCAGTTTATCCATTGCATCATGGAATTCGTAACTCATGCCACTATTTGTGTTTAGGCAATGATATGCAACTGTAACTGCATTGCTCACATTAATTTCTCATTAACATAATTTGATTTTTCTCTGTCCCTTAATCCCTCCCACTAGCAACATCTCAGGTTTTGACTATAAGTCACCTGGAGCAAGACTTTGTCTTTTATTTTGTATTTTGTATTCTGCAAGACACCATGTACACTGATGGAAATACAGAGATAAAACCCATTACCATTATTGAAATACAATGCATCAAATGCTAACAATACAACAAAAACTCTTCTGAGTTACCTCTTCTAAACACATAGCCCTTATTTGGCCTTTCAAGATGTTATCATAAGATCTGCCCTCTGCTTTGAGGTCTTCAAGCATCTTCTGTCTGTGCATCTGAAGCCCAAAGATGGAAGGCAAAAAGATAAGATGGCAAAATAATGCAAGTTGTCTTTTAGATTATTAGAAAGAAGAACAGAGGAAAAGTTGTGCAAACAATAAAAACAGACATTCTCTGCACCTTCTTGACAGCAGAAGAATTACAGTGTGGTTTCAGTTTTGGACATTCTAGATCAGTGGTTCCCAACTCTAGATCCCCAGATGTTCCTCGGCTTTTAAGTGCCAGAAATCCTGGCCAGCACTCCTAATGGTGAAGGTTTCTGGGGGAATTTAATCCAGGAACATCTGGAGAACCAAGGCTGGAACCACTGCTCAAGATATAGGACACCACAATGTCTTATGCTGCTTCGCGCTTTCAATTGACAATAAGAAGAACCTAGACAAGCACTGTGAGATTTAGAAGGTTTGTCAGAGACATAAGGGGCATCTAGGGACTGAAGCCCTAAGTTCCTTATTATGCACATTGCTCAGAAAAAAAGTCCTCCCCTTGGGTGCTAGAAGCCCATCCACTGGTTCGGGTCTATATGTGCTCTAATAAGAACCTTGCTGGAACAGGCCACAGCCCATCCAGTCCAGCATTCTGCCTCAAACAGCGGCTCACCATTTGCTTCAGGGTATTCCCAAGCAGATGTCTTCACCTGCTTACGATTCCCCAAAAATGGCATTGAGAGATATCCTGCCTGTCTTTCCAACCGAGAGGTCATCCTTAGGCATCCATAATGATAGCCATTGATGCCCTTGTTCTCCATGAACTTGCCTAATCCTTTCTTAAAGCTGCCAATGCTGACAGCTATCACCACTTCTTCTGGCAGGGAGTTCCATAAATCAGTGATCCTCTGGGTGAAAAAGTACTTTTTCTTATTTGTTTGAGATCTAGCACCCAAAAGTCTCATAGAGTGCCCCCCAGCTCAAGTGCTGTGCGATAGGGAAAACAGTTTTTCCTTATCTACTTTGTCCACACCGTTTATGATTTTATAAACTTCAATCAGGTCACCTCTTAGATGCGAAGAGGCCCAGCCGTTGCAGCCTCAGATGGTAAGGAAGGTGTTCCAGTCCCCTAATCATTCTGGTTGCCCTCCTCTGCACTTTTTCCATTTCCATAATATCCTTCTGAAGGTATGGTGACCAGAACTGTACATAATACTCCAGATGGGGCCTCACCATAGATTTATAAAGGGGCAAAATGACACTTGCTGACATTTTCTATGCCCTTCCTAATGATCCCTAGCATTGAGTTTGCTTTTTTCACTGCTGCGGCACACTGGGTTGACACCTTCATTGAGCTGTCCCCCAGGACACCAAGGTCCCTTTTCTGGTTTGTTGCAGAGATTTCAGACCCCATCAGTTTATATATGTAATTGTTTGGGGTTTTTTTGCCCCAATGTGCATCACTCTGCATTTATTAATGTTGAAGTTCATTTGCCACTGGTTTGCCCACTCCCCCAGTGTCAAGAGATCCTTCTGGAGCTCCTCACAATCTCTCTCTCTAATACTACAGAATGTACATGAAGGCTTTTTTTGTGCATTGTCCCCTTCTTAATAACTGTGACATGATGGTTACCAGTGGTTTGTGCTTTCCTTACTGGAAGCATGTCAGGTCGCCCAAGATAGTTTGCATATCATTAGCATGAAAACTCAGCAGGGAAAGTAATGAAACAAATCTGCTTCTCAAGCAGAGGCAGGTATCTTGTGAGCAAGGTATTAATCCTGTTTTTAAAAAAGAGTCAAACAAACACTTACATTCCACTCCTGGTCTTCTCTGCTGGTCAGTAATGCAACGTCCTAAAATATAATGCATGTGTTAAAATGAATTTGAAAAACAACAATGCAGAAATAGGAATTACAAAACTGAAGAAATGAATCTTGCAATAACACTGCTAAGCTTGGGGTTAAGACCTGCCCTTATGTTCCTGTTTAGAGGTTTGAAATTCTCAAAAACAAGTATGTTTTTCAGTTAAATAAAAATGCAAAGATAATTTTATAAACTGACGGCTGAAATCTATTTGGTGACACTCTAATGCATAAATGAAAATGATGTTATCAGCTCCCAATGTGAATCTTTATTTTTATTTAATCTAAAAACCACTCTTCCCTATGGAGGTTCTCTAGGGATCCCCTTTACCCTGAGAAAGCCAGTAGAAGACTCAGACTGGTACAGTGGTGAAGACTTTAATATTTGAACACTACCCAGCCAATCCCACTGCTATAGCAGGACTGCAGATATATCCAGCAGCAATATTCCAATACAGTATTAACATTTCCCCAATCCCAATGTACCCCAAAGGCTTCTCCAGGGTAAAAATGATGCATAGGGAGCTTCAGAACCTGAAGGGGAGGAATACAAAGTTTTAAATTAAAGATTAATATTGTGGGCTGAAGATGTCATTTATGTCTGGTGGAGATGTGCAAGAGGAATTTTGACAGAAATGTGCATCCTTGAAGGTAAAATATATATGGGAAATTGAAATAAGTAAACAGGTAAATAAATAAATACACATTTTGCATTCATAAAAAAGTGTAATGGACCGGTACAAACCTTGATTAATTCAGGAACATCGCAGTTGTTCAAAAGTTTCTGAATACCTCTGAAGAGGTTAACATGGATTTTTATGCCCTAAATCAAGACGCAGAGGGGAAAAATTATACAAGCTTTAAAAACACAACTAACAGATAATTTCTTTTAGACAAATTTCAGACATAATTTAAGTCTCTAGCAGTTGCATGTCATTGAGAAGTGGTCTGGTTGTACTTAAAAGCTGCAATTTCAAATCTAATAGATACATGTCAGGCAGGACAGGCATTATGTAGCAAAAAATGAAATGGTACCATCTCCTTCAGCTGATGGAAGTATTGTCTCAACTGCTCCTCCTTGGCCTGTACCTCTGAGTCACTCATGTTGTCAATCAAGTGATAAAGGAAATAGCCAACAGCTTCTGCGGGTGGAAAAAAAATACAAGAGAAAGCATTCTACTAAAATTACTGACACTGTCATGTTATCAAGATTAATTTATAAGAAATCATTTTGGTGTGAGATGTCACCCTGATGAGAGGCTCTGAATTGGCAACAATGATCACTGAGGCATAGAGATTATGTGGTTTGGGAGCACACATCTAACTGGTGACTGAAAGGAATATTAATTATTTTCAAACCCAGTGACAGCTTTTCAGTACAGAATCTTTCTTCAATCTATTTTTTCCCACTGCTATTTGACAGAAGCAGTACTGCCCAAGGCCTTTCCTCCACTCTCCAGCCCACTACCTCCAAATAGTTGCCATAAATATTTTGTCATTTATTCAAAAGGAAGAAAAGAGAGCCTCCATATCGCTGTATACACAAGCTCTGTATATTTCACATTATTTACAATGCTTACTACAGCTAATATGCAAACACCAACACAATAAAGAGAACTAAATGATTTTTAACAAGCAGATCCAATAACTCTGTGGAGTCTTGCGGATTAGCCAATGAAAATCAAGATCAACAAAAGACGCTGTACAGCTAACAGCACTAATTTCCTTTGGCGCTCAGGCATAAAATGTATAGGAACATCAGGAGAAGCTAATGAGCTTTTAATAAGAGAGACACATAATGGCATGTGCTGTATCTTTCTTAAAAATATCAATAGATCATGTCATTTCCCTCTAAAACTGGTACACTTGTGACACAGTGTTATATTGTTCCGAAACATAACAGAAAGCTACTGAAATGCTTTAAATAGAGAACTTTGCCTGCATTTGCAAAGCATTTTATATTATCAGTGATGCTCCCTTCGCTATTTTCTTTTACATATTTAACATATGAAAGTGAAGTGCATTTTTAATTAAAAGGGATGAAAAGTCCTAATAAAGCCTCAGAAGCACCATAGAATATACCACAATCATCTGGATAAAGATTTTACCCAACCTGTTTTCAAATTTCACTTTCAAAAAGAAGTAATCAGTGTTTACAGTTGTAATCCCTCAAGCCCATCATTACACAGAAGAACGGATTTGCGGGTAAGTTACAATCATAGAAATTGAAACTCTACCAGTTGGTCCTGGAGGCGTCTGGCAATAACGTCCATCCTTGTACAACAGTTCTGTTATCTGGTGAGACAGAATAATCGTACATTGCAGCCAAGAGAAGCAAGCAAGGGCAAATGGTATCTGAAATTGAATTCTACAAATAATAAAGCACATCTCTACTAAGGTATTATTCTATGCCACATCATAGCAAATCGTTTTTTAAAAGGAATGCTTTTTTTGCAAATGGTTATATATATGAGACACACACCAAAATATATACTGAAGTACAGAAATAAAAAAAAAACTCTCCAAGATTCTGTTCATGTGTCTTGCTCATATTCTTGATGATAAAGGAACAACAGCAATTGTTGACCACTGTTGTTTTGAGGGTGAGTGAAATTAAGGGTGCCTATAGTTTCTCTATATTATATCGAAAGGACGATAGTTATGTACGTCATTTAAAAAAATAATTGTGCAATTCCAACTAGGGTCGAGGGGAATCAAGCTGTGGATTTTCTTCCCAGGCTCACTCCACACCAACTGATCCAGGTCAAGGTGAAATATGGGGAGGGATAGTTCTGTCTTTTTTCCCCCTGCTAAAACTTTCTATTTAAAGAAGCAATAGGGAAGATTTGCTAGATCTATGTGGGATTTCCATACTTATGGAAGCTAGTCGGCTTTCCATTTGCAGAACTTTACATGGGCAGAAATGAGTCAAGGGGGTACATCAAAGACTTTCCGATCCAAATGACTTTACAGCCAGTAGTGAGTTTTTATAATTAAAGACTCCCCCGCCTGTCCCACAGCTTGTATCTTGGGAGCTTTCAGGGCAGACATTGGAAATATTTAATTTCGGAAAAAGACCTACCGCTGCCAGCCTCGTCAGGTTTATGCAGCATAAATGGTCCCAACAGTATTTCAGCCACTGTGTGGGAAGAGCAGGTGATTTGCGCTCTCTCTCTCTCTCTCTCTTTCTCGCTCGCTCTCTGTGTGTGTGTGTGAGAGAGAGAGAGAGAGGCAGAGATCTGAATCCGTTCCTCTGCTACCTTCAATTATATCTGCTAAAAAGACCTCAATATCTCAGAACCTCCATGTGCAGCTCTAAATGGAAAAGCCCTCCTACCCACTTATGTTCATTAGCCCTTGGGCTTGTCAGTTTTGCAAATGGTTTACTTTTTGTCATGCTTCATGTTAATGACAACATAGTAAAAAGACACCTATTGATTCATATTCTCAACTGAACAGCTGGGAGGGGGGGGCAGTATAAGACTGAAGTTAGGAAAAGTAGAATGGGTCAACAGCTCTGATTCTGTGTGCCCGGAACAAGTAAACAAATCCAGGCACCTGCATTTGAGTGGCTTCTTACCATTTTCATTTACATTACAGAAATAATCTCCAGGCAGCTAAAATTCTCTCCTCTCACCTCCTTTTGTAGTGAGATAAATAAAAACATGGTTATGCAAAACATGGTCTTCCCCTAACCAATGCGACTGAAATGATTACTAACAAGAGCAATATAATTAAACCGATTCCCGAAATCCATTTATTATGCTGGCTGAAAGACAACTTGGTCCACTTCTTCCTATGGCTCAAAAACCAGGCCACGAGATATTCCAATCTGTTTAGAAGCCGTTTTGTTTAGGGAACAGAGTGAAAGTGTAGAAACAGTGCAGTGCAGAGAGGAGAATCATACATTTGCCAAATGCACTGGATGCTGTCATTTTCACTATTGGTTACTTCTCAGTGTTCACAAAATACAATATATAACCACATCAAAGCAAGCAGGTCACTGCTACGACTGTGAGCCAAGCTGCTAACCAAATGGCAGAATCAGTAAATCTGTTGGCAGCAATCGATGAGACCCACTTTTAAAACTTAACAAAAACTGCATGCGGACGTATGCCTTCTTTGGAGAGGAACAGTAGGGGAAATTGTAATGTGATTTGGAGGAGACTACAATCTAGCATGACTCCAACGCCCAAATGTTAAATATTGGGGGTGGAGGGGTTAGGATAGAGCCAAACACTGTCAGCTGCAAAAGAAAAACACTACCAAAGACCTTCTGGAAAAATAACCCCCACTTTCAATTATCCAACAAAGGTTTTGAGAATAAAAATAGCATATGCTGCTATTTATTTTAGAGATTTTTATTTTATTTTAGAGTATTTTTACCTTGGAAAAGGACCCAAGGCAGCTATGACAGGCAACATCTGCCTAAAACAGAGTTCCAAATCAAAGCTGGATATTTGATCATCGTAAAGAAAACGGTCATTTCACTACTACCATGTCTCCAGTTCATTATCTTTTAAATATTAAGTACGCAGTGAAAAGAGAAGTTTTGAATTCTGCAGTTTCATCACTGCTGAAATTTAAATGGTCAATATTGCTGGTTACTGCAGGAATTTATGAGTATATAGGTAATATGCAAGAACGGTGTTGGGCGACCAATGTGGCTCTCACAAAAGGGACATAGCTTATTCTTCTTCACCACTCTTCTTGTCCTTCATAAATTACTATAAATCCGAAAACAAAGGTACCTGGGCAGTATTCAAATGAGCATGATGGGCTGCACCAGTCATTTCTTTTTTTTTCTTTCATTTATTACATTTATAACCTGCCCATCTGGCCGTCTGACCACTCTGGGTGGCTTACAACAGACTATATTGATTACATATCACATAACTAGAAACAACCAATATGCAATAGAACATCCTAAATTGTTCTCCAACTGATTTGTTACTGAAAATTATTTTATTATGTTTATTTGTAATATAATTACGTTTAAACAAAACACTTGGGATAGTAGGAAAACCATTAAACATGGGTTTTACTTCCCACGCAGGTCAGTGAAAGTACATTGTTTTAAATGAAATATGCCCAAATAAATTACTGTGCAATCAGAGTTCCCCTTTCAAAGGGCACCCGGAGCACTTCCAGTACTGTACTTGTTTCACTTTCATGGTCTTGGCTTACCTTACTCCAAGCATCTGTATTTTCGGTCCTGCAGAGGGCAGCAGAGGATAAAAAATTAAAAAGACAGTTTACCTTAATTTAGATTTTTCTTTAAAAAGGACTTTGTGACAGTGAAGAGGACAGGTAATTTGCATAGGTGAGGGGTATTAAGAAGAAACTGATTTATTTATTTTAGCAGTGCCTTAATTGTAAAAGGTATGCATAAACTGCTACAGAAACTAATGGCTACGTTAGACCTCTAATATCTGAACAACGTACAGCAAATGATTTCTAGATTGTGTTTAAACAGACAAGTTTGAAAGTGAAACAGCAAAATACTAGCAATACTCATTTGTAAAAAGAAAGGCAAAATTGTTGCTCATAAGTTCTCTTACTACCAACCAGTTTTGAAAGTATTACTAGAACAGTAATTTGGAACTAGAATTAATGGGATGGTTTCCAAACAACCAGAGTAATTGATTAGTAATGGAAACCATTGTACTTCCAAGAATGCTCTCCACCAATTCTTTAAAAGCAAAGCATTTCCTCTTCTTGAATTTTCAATCTAGCAGCTATTAGCAAAAAGAAAGGCAGCCACTCGCGTTTTTATTTGAAAAAGTATTTAAAATATTCTGGGTGTAAAACTAAATTTTGTATTTTGTTACATAAAATATTTCTGTACTGATCATTTTTACAGTGCAATTTTGTGAAGGTTAGAGCCCCCCCATGCAGAAATGTAATAGGATATTCCCTAACATTCAGACAGACAGACAGAGAGAGAGAGAGAGAAGTGGCAGACTTCCAAATACAGTAATACCTCAGATATGGCCCTGATAACAATTTTTTCAGGTAACAAATGGAAATTTCCAGGTATAGGGCTGCCTTGGATAACAAATGTTTTATCATGCCTTTAAGTGTACCCAGAATGCATTGCAGTCCCCGTAGTTTGTAGAGGAGTGGGAGGAGTTAAGAGTGTTTTTGTCATGGTGTTTAGGAGCCATTAGGGACATGTTTTGAGGAGGGATTTGGACCTTTTGGACTTTGAAAGGTAGGAAGCTGAGGTGTCCTTGCTTTTTCCTGTCTGTTTCCATTCCTTTCCATTTTATAATGGTGTGCTGAGATGAGCTGGGGTTTGCAGAGGAGTGTGCTGGCATGTTTCTGCTTGCATTCCTTTCCATTCTGAGTGCTGAGCTGAGCTGAGGTTATTACGCGAGAGTCCTGGCTTTTTTGTTTGTTTGTTTGCATTTCTTTCAGGTTTAAAACGAGTCCTGAGATGAGCTGGGGTTTGCAGAGGAGGTGCTGACTTTTTTTCTGTGCATTTGGTGGGAACGACTGGGTGGTGTTTTTTTGGAGCTTGGTTTTATTGGTCTTTGAACTGCTTTCCATTGCATTTTTGGAAAGAAAGGGCTGTGGTAGTCGTGCTTCTTTCTTTTGTTCATGTATGCATTGCACTGCAGGGGGGATGTTCGGGGGGGGGGGTCCAGCACTGCAAGCCTTTAAAGTGCACCTTATAAAGAGGTCTGGGAAAACCCCCAGCTTTTTTGACTTTTTGGACCTCCGAAATTAATTGGTTTCCCATTCATTTCGATGGGAAACTGTGTTTCGGATAACAATTTTTTTTCTGATAACAAATTGCCTCAGGGAACCAATTAAATTCATTATCAGAGGTATCACTGAAGTGTAATCCATTCTTCAACTGTAAAATTTATTTTAGTATCATTTCCTCATACCAGTATCAAATCTACAAAATTTCTAATGGTTTTGTCACGTAGTATTTTACAGATTTTTAAACTCAGTTTTATAAGATAGTATTACCTCCATGTAAGCAGAAAATGTTTCATTGCTTTACAGAATTACTTTATGGTTGTTTATAAAATGTAGCACTTGTCTACAGAAAACTATAATTATTTTGAAGAAATGCTTTATTAAAATGTTATAATGTAATCTGTTTATGGCCATGATACAAATATTTAAGTCTGACTAAATCGGTACCTTTCCTGTCATTAAATTACCCAAATTTACCATGAAGTTTTTTTAAAGGCATATAAAATGAATGTGGTAAGTGGGGATACTGAGGATGCCATATTAGACATTTATTTATGCCAAATCTTAAGAGTTGTCTTTAAAAAACATAGATTCATGGGAAGGGACCGATAAGATCATCACCTCCAACGGGCGGTATACAAGCCTAATAAATAAATAAATAAATAAATAAATAAATAAATAAATAAATAAATAACATCTAGCTCAATGCAGGCCTCTAAATCAAAGAACGAGAGGTAGAGCTGAGTATCATCAGCATATTGCTGACTCCTCAGCCCAAACCTCCTGATGACCTCTCCCAGTGGTTCCATGTAAATGTTGAACAGCATGGGAGACAGTATAGAGCCCTGAGGAACCCCATGACATAAACACCACGGGGCAGAGCAACTGTCCCCCAGCACCACCTTCTGGACACGGTCAGCCAGGAAGGTTCGGAACCACAGCAAAGCAGTGCCTCCAACCCCCAACCTGGCCAGCCTATCCAGAAGGACACCATGGTCGATGGTGTCGAAAGCCGCTGAGAGGTCCAGGAGTATCAATAGGGTAGCACTCCCCCTGTCTCTCTCCCGGCAGAGGTCATCATACAGGGTGACCAAGGCAGTCTCTGTACCAAAACCCAGCCTGAAACCAGATTGAAATGGATCTAGAAAATCTGTTTCATCCAGCAGTGCCTGGAGTTGCCCGGCCACCACCTGCTCCAACACCTTGCCCAAATAAGGGAGGTTCGCTACTGGTCGGTAGTTAGTCACCAGCCCTGGGTCCAGATTAGGTTTTTAAAAGAGTGGTCTAATCACCACCTCTTTCAAGATGGTGGGGACCACTCCCTCTCTTAAGGAGGCATTAACAACCTCCTGGACCCAGGTGCGAACCCCCCTGGCAGATCTTTCGATTAGCCAAGAAGGGCAAGGGTCGAGTGGCGTGGTGGTTGCACAGACAGATCAAAGCACCCTGTCCACATCCTCAGGTCTCAATATGTCAAAGGCTTTACCATCATTTCTTAATCTTCAGATGATGGACAATCTTGAGAACAGATTTAACTCTGTCAGCTATTTGCCTGCTGAATGAAGTCTACCTGGTCCAAATGCACATTGGCTGAACTCTTGTTTGTGGCATAAGCCAAAGCATAACTTTCTTCCCTGGTAAGCACAATACCACTGCTGCACTTCCTGGAGGTGTGTGGGCAGACAGGTTTGACAAATACATGTGGGAACTCCTAGGAATCATGGAAGGGACACTGTTTATCAGGGAAGAACAGATGGAAAGTTATGCTTTGGCTTATAATGCAAACAAGATTTCAATAACATAAATGCTAATTATTTGAACGTTTGTTGGAATTGTGGTAAGAAAGTTGGTACATACATTCATATGTGGTGGGAATGCGAAAAGGTACAAAAATTTTGCAAATGTATTTTTAAAGAACCAAGTGACATATTTGAAAGGAATATAGAGTCCAATTCAGAAATTGCTTTGTTATCACTATTTGTTAAAGCGGATTATGATTTCAAAACTAGAGAATTGATTACTAATTTATTGACAGTAGCTAAATTAATAATAGCCAGGAAGTGGAAATCCAAACATGAATTTATGGAGGAATGATACAATGAAGTATGGAATATTGATATAAATGATAAATTGACTTGCAATTTAAAGATCAAAAAGAGGAGTTTAAAAAGAGATGTTTTATGATATATGTGCTTATACGAGATAAAGGGAAAGCTCCAGTACAACAATTAATTCACTTATGGAGAGGAGGACAATAAAGAAGTTTTCTCAAGAGGTCCTATTGGTGGAGGGAAGCACAGTTATTTTGTATTTGTTTTAGTCTGTGTATTGTTGTATTGTTTGTTTCAAAATATTAATGAAATTTTAAAAACCAAACAGGATTTCAGCCATTATGTGTTACACAATACATTTAATCTTTGCAAATGAAACTATAGGTACATAACTTAGCTTTTTACACATGATATGACTAAATTTCCTGAAGGGTCCCCCTCCCCTCTTGTTTTACAGATTAACATCACAAGTAAATCTTTTCAAGACTCTGGAATATTTTCTCCTTTCATGATGCTATTAAACAGATATGTCTACAATGGAACTGACAAATTTTCAAAAATGTTTTTACAAGTTACCACAAAATCCACCAATACCAAAAATAATATTGTTCTTAACCTTGGCGTCTTTAACCTCATCTACAATTACCGTATATGCTCATTCAATAATTCTGTACTTTACTGCCTCAGTTGCTTAAATGGAATTTGACTTAAATAACGTTCTATTTCTTCATAAGAACAGTTTACTGATTGATAATGTTTTCATTTCTTTTCATTTATTACATTTATAACCTGCCCATCTGGCCGTCTGACCACTCTGGTCGGCTTACAACAAACTATATTGATTACATATCACATAACTATAAACAACCAATATGCAACAGAACATCCTAAATCATTCTCCAACTGATGTTACTGAAAATTACTTTATTATTTTTATTTGTAATATAATTAAATTTTTTTGCCTTGGAAAATTTAGAAGCTATAATTTAGAAGCTTTATTTCCAAGCACACACCATTTTTGCTGCAGATAAAGCAAATTAGGTGAGACTGGGTTTTTTTCCTAGTGCATCTGGGTCTGCGGTTTGGAATTTTCCTGATTTTTAATGTTCATTTTCTAAGTTAATAATATCTTGCAACAAGGAATCTCATCTTAGTTTACTTTGTTGGTTGTTATAAATTAGGATGATGCACATCCCTCTTGATGCTTTGAAGTTTTACCAATGCCCAAGATAATATGAAGTTTTTATAACAATACTAAGTTTCAGATTTTATGTTTCCTGCATATTGTTGGGATTAAAGCAATTAGTCACTCAGCCTCTGTATGAGGGTTATTAGCTATGGTTGGTGAAACTGCAATGTTATTTGCACTGACACATGGTCTGAAATTAAGATTTTTCCAATATCGTAATTTGGCCATTGTACAAGTATAGTCTAACATAGTTCAGTTTTTAATAGGATTTATGTTTTATGGAATAACATGTATACTCGTCAATCCCAAGATTTAAAAGACCATCAACCAACTCATGTCTTCCCAAGCAATTGTTTCAGGAGGCATTTTGAATAAATGTCTTCTGTTTTTCTAATGTCTAGATTAATTTATCAATTAAATTATTTTCCAATAATAATTTATTCTGAACTGAACTGATTCAGTATGGTTAATACTTTATCCAAAAAGTCATACATATTTTTATTTGGCCCATAAATAGATATAAGGGTGATAAATTTGTTTTCCCACAGCATATCTTTAGCAAACTGAGTCAAAGCAGATCAATCAAAGCAGTTTACATCTGCAGAGGTAAACATGTTGACAAAACTACTGAAACCCCTTGAGCTTTTGAAGAAATGTGGCCATGTATTGTTAGTCAAATTAATGATGTTCATGTGAGGCCTTCTTAGATTTGTCTTCATGAGTTTTTTTTTAAGGAAAATAATCTGCAATTTATTTACTTATTTTATTTTACTGTATTTGGAAGCATCCTTTCTAACTTTCAACCTAATAATTGCAGTTATTGAAACTCTCTTTATAATTGATCCCAAACCCTTAATATTTAAGGAATGACACTTCAAAGCAAAAAGCAGTGTTCTTATATGCCGCCCCAAACCACTTATAGCACTCACTGGGCAAAAGTTTACAATTTATTTATATAACAACCCCCCCCAAGCGAGCCCCCCACTATGTGCTCACAACCAGGGGTTCAATCCCAGGTTGATGGTTGACTCAGCCTTCTATCCTTGCAAGGTCAGGTCAGTACTAATTTTACCAACCTGACCTCAGAAGGATCAAAGGATAGGCAGCTGAGTCAACCATGAGCCGGCCACCTGGGATTGAACCCCAGGTTGTGAGCACAGTGCTACCTGTGGTACAGCAGTTTAACCTCTGCGGCACAAGGCTCTTGAGACGGCCAATCCTTTTATAATGATACGCCAGATTATTTGACTCCACTATATGTGTACCCTATTCATCAGTGTCTATTGAATGCCTCCATTATTTATGCAGTGACTAAATTCATTAATACCATCTTAATCCATTAGCTGATCAAGAGACCTTTTAATAACACAAATTTCTATGTACCTAATTTACACAGCATATTCTCTAACACAGGGATCCTACTATCAAGCGGAGTCTGCCCTCCATCTAGTATTAACTACCTACTACTGCATGATTCACTGGGACTCCCATGTAGAGTTGGTATCCCAGCCTCCACTAGGATAAGTTGTTCCTTCTTCTCGAAAGCCAATGTTTAACTAATGATACCTCTTCTGGAACCTCTGCTTTTGACTGTTAAATTCCAAAATTCTGCCTGGAGGAAATCCAGATTAAATTAGGAGTTGCAGTGGGTGAAGGGGGATCCTATGCAGATCATGCATCCTCTCTAGTTTTTTATGAGTGCTAATAGTTTTCTCTGTTACACTCTGTAAAAATAAAATTTCTAAATGATCCTTACAGCTTTTTCACATATTTATTTCAGTTTATAGTGCCTCTAGCATATTAATTTGAAAGGAAGCCAAACACAAGCCCATAGAGAAAACAAACTATAGCTTCCAAGCCTCAATGACTTTTCCCAGGCAGGTTCTGCTATGAACTGACACACAGCTGGTCTGAAAAATCAATTCAATAACATCAAAATAGTTAGCAGGCAGATAGCTATTCTTCTAAGTGCCACACTGCCATGGCATGGTTATTTGTAAAAGCAAAACAACACACTTCCTGGGGAAGATTATTGACATGCCATTAGGATCTCTGGGTTTAAATTTTCAAACCTACCTCTAGACCATGTCATTCTTGAGGCTCTTTGTTTTGCTCAACAATTCCTAAGTACAAACGTAACTCAGGCAAAAGTGTACCAAAATATAGATTATGGACATCTAGCCCCTAAAGTCGTCCCTCCTCCAACATATTGGTCCCCTCAAGATTTCGTTCTACTACTTCTTCAACTATTACTCAGCCTGGAGACATGAAACTTTCCTTAGAGGTGCTTTTGTATCTCAAGTCATTTTAAATAACCTTTACAAGTTACCTTTGTGTCATCAAATTCTATCCCCCAAACATGCAGAACTGTCCCCCATTCCTCTCTTCAACCTGCATGACTTTTTTTCTTCCAGGTATCAGTGATTCCCATTCAAGGCACAGGATTTTCATCATCTGCGAACCACAAGCTCCTAGAATCTTGCAAGAATTTTGGTGGCTAGACTTCTGGGGGCTCAATCAAGAAACGAAAGTCCTGACCGATGTTTCCAAATGCTTAAGCAAATGAATTCAGACCCTGGAAGCCATTTTCAGAATATATGGTTGGGTGGGGCTAAACTCTATAAGACTTGCAAGGGATTATAGGTAGAGATGTGAAGACCCGGGGGGGAAACAACAAAAAATCAGGGGAAATTTGTTTTTTTCCATTTTTCCTGAAGCCTTTTTTGTTTTTGTTCTTCTAAAAATTGGTAAAATTGAAAAAAGAAAAAAATGATTATGGAATGTTTTATTTGAACATGATGAATAAAATATTTTATGACAGGGTGTTCTAATATTTTCCAAATCATTTCTAAAAATCTGCATAGTATCAGATTATTCTAATTTCAGTGCACTGAGAACAAGCAAGTCCTACGTTACAAACTGAACTCTCCAACTTAAGAACAAGATGCATTTCTTCCTTTAGGAGGTGCTGCTATTGTCACAAGAAAAAAGGTTTCACTTTTGTTTTTGAAGGTGAGTTAGTACGTTTGGTTGTGTCCTGTTCTCTTCACTATGTCTCAAAGCATTGGAAGTAAATACAGAGCAATAAAATGATTCTGATTAAATTTCATGCCCATTCATTGAAACTTAGTCCCACTTCCTTTTATACATTTCCTCCCTCTTCAATTCTTTTTATGAGAATGAGGTTTTTATTTTATTTTTATTTAATACTGTGAGAGGAAATAGGAATGGCTAATTATGGATTTTTAAACATTGCTTTGTAGAGGGTTTTTTTGTTCCACATCAATTAGTAAGCAGTCCAGGAGATTGTTACTCCATTTGTTACTTACAATTGTAATAATTGTTTGGATACACTATATTTTAATATGGTAGTTGTGATAATTTTATGCCAGGTCAAATTGTACATAGTCATATTTTATGTCCCTAAAGTTACAGAATAAGTTCCAAGCTGTAAAAGGGGATGGAGAGTGCTAATGTAGCATTATTTTTCATTTTTTTTTTGAAAAATTCTGGGTTTTTTATCAAGGGAAAAAATGGGGTTCCCCCCCCCAAGCTTCAAAATTTCCAGAAATTTTACATCTCTAATTATAGGTCTCATTTTATTTGAGACGATTTCTATGAATAACCTAATGGGCAGAGACTACCATTCTGATAATCCCTTGCTACTCAGACACAGCTTAATCCCGTCTACCTGTTTCTCCTGTCTTCTCCACAGGATGGAAATGATTGCTGGAGTCTGAATTCATTAGCTCAAGAGCATGTAATCAGGGCCTTCATTTTATTAAGTTTAGCTGGGGTTAATTCCTGTAGACTTTTATCCTTCCAACATCACTCACCATGGAAAAGAAACCACTTGGTTATGAGTAAGTTGAGAGGAAGAAATGGGGAGTGATTTATGTATGCTTCATTTCTGCATAAAACCGGTGTAAGAGAACAATTATTTGCTCTCAAGAGGTGAGCTGAGTAACTGCTACTGCAAAAGGTCAACATGAAAAAAGAGAGAGATCCTCCCTCTCTCTAAATTAAGACACAATTCTTTACCACAAGGCAGATACAGAACAGCAACAGGTGGCCTTCCAGAGCAGCCTTCCTAAACTGGTTGCCTTCAAGGCATTTAGACAACAACTTCCAGAACCATCCCTGATCACAGTGGCTGTGGGCTAGTATCAGCTGCAGATCAAAACACTTCGGGACACCAGGTTGGGGAAGGTTGTTCTAGAGGACATGTAAACAAACCACCCTCCCAAATTATCACCATATCCCACAAACAAAGCATTCTACTGGGATAGCAAACACAATCATCCACCAGGGAAGAGATGCTTATCATTGAATAGGGAGAAAATTAAAATATGGCAGCTTAGCTAGTTCACATGCTCATTTGGTGACTGTGGAACAGTCTGCATCAAGATTGTGTAATTATCTCATCTCTCATATTAAATGGAACCCATGCACATCAATCTTGCCCTTGCAAAAAGTCCGCCTCACCACTAGCTGTAAACTGACCAGCCGGTCACCACTTGAATTATCTGCCTTTAAAAACCAACCACTTTCAGTCAAAGAAATGCAATCTTATTCTCCAGAAAACACATCAACATGCCACTATAACGGAAGTTCTCTTTCAAGAAAAGTAGCACACTGTAGTAAGGGATATACTCTAAGCTACCAAAGGTAAAAAGCTATGCAAGCATCTGGGCTACCAGAATGTGCATTGTTAGGTGTACTTGTCAGTTCTCCCATGGTTATCCCTTTGAGAGGTGACATCCGGCATTTAGAAAACATATCTCAAAACTCCTCCAAGATGATTCATGGAGTGGAGTGTATTCCAAATGAAACAGAATTTTTACCACATAACCCAAGTTCTGAAAACTGTGTGGTTTTTCGGTTGACACATTTTTAAAGAAAAAACAGGTACTCAGTGCCGTAAATGACCTAATGCACAAGAATTTAGTGTTTGGAGAGCATTCATAAAGTACACTATTTTTTCCCTGCTGCAAAGTAAAAAGAAATTTCAAGAAATATTGTGGTTCTCAGAATTGTCTTGCTTTATACTAACAAAACAGAACCTAAAGAACCTCACCAATTTTGCTCCCTCCAGAAGAAGCATTTTGAAAAGAGGATTGCAAATTTTGAAGAGTCTAATAATCTAGTATTTGTAATTATCACTGAAAAAAAGACTTATTTTTTTCTTATTCATGGTCTACATTTTCCCAAAAGTGATAGGTCACAAATGGATGGATCAGGATTTTAAATAATCACACCCTTCATAAATCATAATGAACAAACATTTCAGATACCGGTTAATAGTTACAAAAACAGGAGTTCCTGTTGAAATAAGCACCAATCCAGGATGGCCTAATTGCTAACACAGCTGGTGTTACAGAAGTGAAAACCTCTCTATGAAAACTATTTTTTTTTCAATAGTCCTACACCATCACCAGCTTTGTTGTTTTAGCAAAGTTTTAATGACCATCCATATTTATTTTTCGGCCTCTCCATTAGGATACAAACAGAAAATACAGAAAATATCGTACAATTTTTTTTAAAAAAAAGTGTTCAGAACAAAATGGCTTCTTCAGGTTGAAGTCAGTATTTAGTGTGACTTCCCTTGAAACTAGGCATACTGTACCTTGAACTCTTTTGGGAGGACAGCAGTTAAGTTTTCCAATATATTCTCTAGAGCAGTGTTGTTGAACCTATGACACGGGTGCCAAATGTGGTACTCGGAGGCCTTTCTGTGGGCACCTGACATCACCCCTTCACAGCCATCTGTATTCAGGTTGAATTGCTGTATTGGCACTTTGCGAAAAAATTAGTGGATACTGAATCTCAGTTTGGGCACTTGGTCTCTAAAAGGTTCGCCATCACTGCTCTACAGGTTGAGTCATGGCTACTGGAGAGAGCTGTTTGGATGAGCAGTGAAACGTTTCTGTCTCTCAAGAAAAAGAAGTCCAGTAGCCATGATTCAACTTCCAGATAGACTCACCAGGATGACTGAGGATCTTCACAGACTTCTGATATATTATAGCAGGCTTCTTTTAGAATTTCTCTGAGTTCTTTAGATTTACGTTGTGTTTTATTACATTTTATGTCCAAGTGATCCCACACTTCCTCTATAATAGTGGTGGCGAACCCTCGGCATTCCAGATGTTTTGGAAAACACTTCCCACAGTCCTTTGTCACTGGCAATCTAGGCTCGGAATTCTGGGAGTTGTGGTCCAACACATCTGGAGTGCCAAAGGTTCACCACCACTGCTCTATAACATTCAGATCTGGGCTCCGAGGAGGCCAGCCCGTGCCTTTTGAGTGTTTTATCAACTGCTTTTCTTGCTAAATATAATTTCACTGCATTAACAGTGTGCTCAGGATCGTTATCATGTTGGAAAATAAAACCATTTGCATAAGGTGTTTTCCAGAAGGAAAGACATGATGACTTAAAACATGTCTGCATTTTTCAGCATTCATGATCCCATCAATATTGACAATATCAACAATGGTGGCAGAAATGCAGCTCCAAACCAGGACAGACCCTCCCTCCACCTTGTTTCTCTGGCACACATTTTTCCATCTCAGAATTTCAAACTTGGCTTCATCATTTCCTAATCCAGTAATGCCCCACCTATCGAAGAGGTTAGGGTCCCAACCTGACTCGCAATAATTGAAAATCGGCGACACGCGGATGAAGGTTGGGTCAGGCTTGGGGGGCCTAGCTGGGGGCTCTTGTACTTACTCCTGGCCTGGCACTGCCCCAAACAGGCCTGGGAGGGCCTTCCCAGGCCAGTCAGAGGCTCCAAAAGGGCTTCCCTGAGAACTGGAAGTGACTTCCAGAAAATAGGAAATGACTTCCGGATCACTTGAAAGCACTTTTGGGGCCTCTGAGGGCCTTTCTAGGCATGTTGGAGGACTCAGAAATGCTTTTCTGCAATCTTGAAGTAAACCAAAGTCCATTTAAGGCTCAGGAACCCTTTAAGGTGTTATGGATTCATTTGCTGATTAGAGTGGGACACTTTAAGCCTAGAATATTGAACCTTTTCACACCATTCTAATTCTCTGACATTGTGAATTTGGGGTTTGCATAAGCTGTACACCATAATCATCACAATTATATCAAAGTAAGGCTTGACATATCTCATTTTGCATGTAATGAGTTTATCACATATATTAGTTTCACCCCCTTGAGTTGATTTACTGAAATAAATGAATATTTGCACAATATTCTAATTTTTCAAGTTTCACCTGTACTTGACATTTTAGCCTACAGAAATTGTTTTTGCTTTGTTTTATTTTGAATATTTCCGGTATTTTCAAGCTGTAGTCTAATAAAGGGACTGAGAAATAATTATACTGTATATGATCATTAAGCAATTGCTAAAACAACACATTTAATAATGGCCTAAGACTATTGCACAGTATTGTGTATTCCCTACTGTGGAACAAACTGCTAAGGCTGGAAAATAAAACCATTCCAAGAGCAAAATCTTTGCAAACACTTACTTCTTGAATCCAAGGATGAGAGAGCCTCTGAATTCTGAGAGATCCATGGGTGGCATATTTGGGGATGACACTGCAGAGCGAATAAAACCCATCCATTAAACCACCAGTGTAAAATGGTAGTTATTTAAATTGCATCGTTTTGCCTTTGCATTTTAACTCATAATCTTCAAAAGGATTTTTTAAAATTCTAACCACCAATGACTTCGATTCACCAATTAAACAGCTTTGGATTGCAGTAGTTCTTGGAGTTTTTGTCAGTGACCGAGGACTGCAGTTACTACAGACCCAGTGTTTTACAACAGCGGTCACCTACTAAATTACCATCAATTATCTACATATGTAAACAGTAAACTACCCCAAGCTAATTTTCCTCATGCCTATAGAATCCTAACAAGTGCGTGTAAGAGCTTAAGAGTGCAGAGGTGTGGCTGAAGAGTACTGTGGGTTACTTAGTGCAAGCTATGGAGGATCTTGTGCAACAGGAGGAGGAGTGGATAAGTTTGATGTTTCTTTCCCAAGAAACCATGGATCATAAATAGAGATATACGGGCAAACAACTATCACATATTAACTGATTTATGCTTGTATGTTCCATGTATATCCCACCTTTCTTTAATGAGTCTACAACCTCTCTTTATCCTTACAACAATCTGATGAAGTAAGAAAGTGTAAGATAGAGTGGCTGGCCCAATGACTCCAAAATGAGTTTCATTAACAAGCTGGAGTTGAACCCAGGTGTTTTAGTTTGACACTTTAAGCAGTAAGTAAGTAAATTTATTGATTAGTCCTATGACCATATCAACCAATAAAAACACAGAATATACTCTAAGCATGGTGTGAAAACATCCAGGTGTAGACATGTTTTCCTAGCTATAGGAAAACCTCTCCGGGGTTAAGATCATGTGTAGCAACTGTTCAGTGTAATGTCTGGTACCTCCTCTAAATGAGGAGTGGTTGTTTCTGTTATTTTTGAACCATGGGGATTAAGTAAGGCTTGCTTTACCTCTAATTAATTTATATAAAAAGGATATTAGACATAGAGGAATAAGGAAGCGATTCTCTCAGCAAAATAGTCCCAGTGTTGAAAAAACCCTGCTTGCTTCCCATAGAATATTAACTAATTTTTGTCGGAGTTCCTTTTATTTTCTTTTTTAACAAACATCTTATTTGTTTTTTAAATCTACGTTTTAAAGTTTTGCTTATTTAAAATACGAAACCAAAAAAATAATAATCAGGCCATAGTTCCGCTTTGTATGCTCAGCTGCTGCTGACAGTCTGCAACCTGGTTTCCTTAGCAACAAACCAAGTCTGAGAAAATCAAAAGCAGATGACAATGGAGGGGAATGGAATGGTATGATAAAAGGGGAAACAGCTGCTCTTCTGCATGCTGTCTTCTGTGCCAGATTCCTTAACTGATGTTTCAGAGTTTCCAGCTTGTCAGTAACAGAAATCTATACGTTAGAAGAGATTGGGAAACAAATCAATAACCCTTGATAGGAGCCTGCATTAATAGGCTGCCTTTTTCCTCACCAGGTGCACAACAAAAGCAAGCTTTAATTAAATCTTTTAATATTGTGCCCCTTCAAAAAAAAAACTTAGTAGCTAAGCAGCAAGCACATCAATTTGCACATCCAGTAGTTTAATCTGGGCGCTAAAATTTTAGGAGTTCAGGCTCCACTTGCTTTTCCTTTCAAAAAGTGCTATGGGAAGGAGGCATTAATGCATTCTTGGGTGGAAGGGGATTGGACCTGGAAAATAATTCATAAACACATTTCTCAATTTTAAATTAAATGGGAGAGTTCATAATCAAAAAAGAAATTTCACTTGAAAGAGAAGCAAAGGACCCCTGATAAACTTTCCAAGGCTGTTATCTCCTGAAACAGGGGTCCTCAACCTAAGGCCCCGGGGCCGGATGCGGCCCCCCAAGGTCCTGAATCCGGCCCCTGGGACCACTTGCAACCCCCCCACCTACCCCCTGTTTTGTGAGCAAGCCAGCCTCCGCAGCTGCTTTTGGACTGTTATCCGGCCCCCAGTGGTGTTTGGGTGGTGGTGGACCGGCCCGCTGTTTGAAAACTTTGAGGACCCCTGTGACCTGAAACATAACTGGGTAAGCTTTTCCATGAGTCATATTCTACAGACTGGTACTATTACAAACTCTGGATACCTTGATTATCCTGAGAGGCACTTACATTGAGTGTTCTGTTTCCAAATCTGCTAATCCAAGGGCTGGCAACTGTCGCCCCTCCAAATGTTTTGTACCACAACTCCCACAGTCCTTTGTCATTGCCAATCAAGGCTCGGAATTCTGGGAGTTGTGGTCTAAAACATCTGGGTGGCAGACAGTTGCCCACGCCGCTAATCAAATAAAATGAATAAATAAACAATCAAGGAGCAGAACTAGCCCCACCACTAGGCAGAATAAGGCAGATGTTAATTCGATATTTTTATTTATTAAGAGTAAAGCAATGTGGAGATGCTTATAAGGTTTTCTGCTTCCTAAGCAAACAAAATATTCCCATTTTAAATACTAAATGCTTCCCATGAGGTGGGGCATCATTTGCTGCTGTGCCTCAGGCAGTTAAAAAGGCTTGATTCTGCTCCAACAAACATTAGGGAGGGAAAGAATCCCTGTGCATTTGTTGGGCAACATATAAGAGCTGCAGGATCACTGAGCACACAGCCTAAGATGCTTTTCATGTAGCAGGAGTTTTGATTCAAGGTAAGGGGCACTAATGAATAAATATTTACTTTTATATAGAAGTTCCAGGAACATCATACATTCATTGTTTTACTAGGCACAAAAATGACTCAAAAATATTTTTATATACTGTAACATGGAATTCCAACAGTTCTAAATATTTTAAAAGCAGAAAAATGGGTGGGATTTATATTCCTGTATTTAGAACAAAAAGGAATAACCTTGAAATCTGCACCAACCCCCACAAGTGTTAAAAATGAGCTGTTTTATTTCCTAGCAAAGCAACAATTACAGCAAAGGTGAATTTATACAAGTAAAAGACATGGTTGAGTATTAAAGGAAAATGCCCTCTGGGATATGGAATGTCTATATGTAAAACTAGGTTTAGGTGAACTAAGGTAAAACCACTGTCTCAAGCTCACAGTTTTATGTAGACCCTCCAAATATTCAAGGTGTGATCAAATTCTCCTTTAAATATGATTTTACATTCCCTTCACTGAAGCTTAAACACAAAAAAAATCATATCAGCTGTACTTCTAATACTGCAGAGAAATGTTTTAGAAAATCTTTAAAGTGTATGCCCTCCATTTTTCCCAATACTGTATTTTCTTACATATGTATTAGATTTATAAATTCTTGCCCTACATTTAGCAAATGCTCAAAGGATCTATTTATAATATGAACATGAAAATATTACTTGTTTCAGTACTCTGGGCAAACTATTGCTTTATTTGTAATGCACTGTGAATAGCACCATCACAGAATAAAATGACGATTCAATTTATCCTTGTTCGTCTTGTGTTAAAAAAATCTGGTCATAAAGAGATATATTACACCATAAATTTAGGTCATCTTAAATTTAGGCAAGTGCATTTTATTTTTATTTCATCTATAATGCTGGAAATTCAAAATTAATCTCACTGTTTTCAAAAATAGCCCCTAAAGAATAACAGTAATAAAAATCATTACTCTCATGAGAACTACAACATCAAATATACTCACATAAGGCTACAACATTTTCTAAACTTCCATCCGTAGCTTCATACATGACCTGGGCCATGGAGAATTCCTTAACCTCAATAGGGCAGCCCATTCCCTATAACAAATCATAATAAGGGTGAAGCAAAGGAACATCTGAGACAACTGCATTTAAATATCTAGGTTCAAATTTAGGCCTGACAGCCCATCAAACAGGACCTATCGCCCAGGCAAGCTTTAGTCCTCAATACTTCTTGCATTAATGTCACTCTACACACTGTACTACCTTATAGGATGCTGTTAAGCTTTCTGCCAGAAGTGATATGAAGCACTAAGGCAAAGTATTATTTTTTAAAAAGAAAAACTGCCCTCCTTCTAACCCAATTTTAATACATAAATGGTACTGTAATACAATTACTTTCAAAGATGGTATCACTTTCCATTTTCTGGAAATCCAACCACAATGCAAATGTTCTCCCTCTTTGTATTAAATCACTGAGAAATGTTAAGCTGGCAAGGTCATTTCAAAACAATGCTTAATACCACTGCAACTTTACAAACGCCATATGAAGAAATTGTTGCCAAAAAAGCATATTAGATAGCAAGTTGCTATCGAAAGCTTAGCTTCCTTTTTTTGTTTTAGTAATGACCAATAAAGGTATCACCTAACCTCTTTTTGAAATTGTTTTTCTGGTCACACGGCTCAACCTTTTTACTTCTAAGAAATGGGGAAATGGATTTTAAACCTGTATTTAAGTCAAGACCAAGGTAGACAGAATCTCCAGGTAATCTGCCATTGAGCAGTAGGGGTGTCCTACTCCTGAACGTTTAACAATAGGTCTTCCCATTCCCATAGTTGATTGCTGAAATCAAGAAAGTCTAAAGAAACATTACAGTAATGTACAAAAGGATCTGAGTGTGAGCTCCAGTTCTTTTCTTTCTATCTATATCTATCTATCTATCTATCTATCTATCTATCTATCTATCTATCTATCTATCTATCTATCTATCTATCTATCTATCTATCTATCTATCTATCTATCTATCTATCTATCATTTATATACACTCCATTAGTGCATACATGCTACTCTAGGTGGTTAACAAGCAGCTAAAATCAATGTGAAAATACATAACAAGAATTAAACCAGATGGCATCAAGAAACAACTCCCACCCCAAAAACTAGGGAGTGGGAGGTAACACATTCATCCAGGATCTGTGTAATATTTTCAATTGCCTTATAAATGACAGCAGGGAGGGCATTTGGTGTTGCTCCTCTGGGAGCTGATTCTTTAATGTTAGTGCCACCACAAAGGAGACCCTGTCTCTTGCAGACACTACTGAATTAAAGGAAGCTGGCTTCTACATAGGTAGGTACAGGACCACAAACATTTTTAAAAAAAACTTTATAAGAGAAGATTTGAATTTTTTATTTGAGATGATCCCTCAGATCATCTGTTGCTCAAGAAAAATTAAACTCAGCAATAGAAGTGCAAAGATTTGTTGTTAGGCTATTCCTAATTCCTGAATTCCTTCTGGAAGTTGTCGTCCAACTGCAGAAGCTGCACATGTATCAGCTGCACACCATGTTCAAACTTGGGCTCCAAAGAATTTGGACTGTGCCTGAACTCACCTGTAGCCGATGGCTTGCAGAGGCAGTATCTTCAAAATTTGGTAAAACATAGTTCCTATAGGTGAGCGTGTCAGGCACCACCTGCATTTCATGCATTACTTTGAGAACGTCAACCGTACCTAAAGAAAAATAAACCAGATGATGAGCAACTTCAGGCATTCAGATGTCAATTTAGCCATCTAAGACAAGCTCAAACCATACATTTCTGAACTGTTTCAAAGAAAAGGAAAGAAGTTTTGCTGGAAGTAAACTTTTATTTATGTTATGTTTCACCTGCTTTTATTTCTTGTTCTGAACTAATCAAGTTCTAAGAAATCAGAAGTCCCTTACTGCACAATATAAGCAATATGTCAAATCATAAATCACTTACAATTTACAAAAATTAGTATTGTTCTTTCTCAATATAATATTTGCCTAAAATTAGAGATGCAACATTTCCAGAGACTTTGGGGGGGGGGGAATGTTTTTCTCTCAATTTTTGTTTTTCTCTGAAGACTCAATATTTTTGGAAATTTTGCACCTCTAGTTAAGATTACAAATAAACAACAAGGATTTTTACTTAATGTAAGTGAAATCACATTAACTGATTGTTAAAATAGATGTGTTAAAACAATGCAGAAAGACACTGAGGATTTTGAAATATTAACTGCTTGCACAAGGGTGTTCATGCTCCAGGGTGTTCATGCTCCTCCCTCCAATAATATCTCCCAAGGATCTCAAAAGAGACCTGATCTTCAAAAGAAGGAAAAGGAAAGCAAACGGAACTACTGAAGTCTAAGAATACCACCCACTAATACTTCCCTGGACATGCACAAAACATTACTACTGATGAAACATTCACAGGCCACTTTTCAATTTTTTTAAAAAAAGCAAACAAAACCCAACATATCTGATTAAGATCAAGTCTAGGGTGTGTGAGAAAGGTAAGTTAAACACTATTAGAATTCAAAGGAGGAACAAAACAATCATATTACAAAACTTAATACAGTGGTCCCCTGCCCTTTTGCGGTTCATATACTGCAGTCCCGCTATACTGCAGGACCGCAGTACAGTGGTACCCCGAAAGGGCTTGAGGGAGGGGAAAAACAGGCTTTAAAAGCCCGGGCTTTTTAAACCTTTCCCCCCCTTCCACAAGCCCTGGGCTTCAGCTGATTGGCGCTGGGGTGGGGAAACAAAAGGTTTTAAAAGTGCCCCATGCCCCAGGGCGGGGGCAGGAGAAGCAGCATGCAATGTTTAAAATGTCTTCAAGCAACGGAGCCAAGCGCTTGCTTAAAGACATTTTAAACATAATGCTGCCGCTCCCCCGCACCCCGGGGGTGGGTGGCAGAAGCAGTGTGTAATGTTTAAAATGTCTTTAAGCAATGGAGCCAACACTTGGCTCCGTTGCTTAAAAACATTTTAAACATCACGCGGCATCCCCAAGTCCCGACCCAACCTGCATCCGCATATCACGGATTTTCAATGATTGCGGGTCAGGTCGGATCAGGTCCCTAGCCCCCATGATAAATGGGGGGTTACTATATAGATGAGAAGATTGATTAAATAAGTAAGCTTTCTCTTTTGCATGAAGAAGGAAAATATAGCTGAACTCCTGTTACACAGTAAGATGCATGACATTACACCCACTGAATCAGTGAGAACTCTGTGTGTCAATCTCTCTGTAAGTTCCATTGACTCAAATGGCCCAACTCTATTTATAATTCACTTTAGTCTTGCAAGTCACAACTAGAGCAGACCCACTGAATCAGTGGAGCTTAGGGAGGAGTTGACTCACTGATTCAATTTGCCTACTCTAGTGCAACTTATTCTGATATGGAAAAAGGGATTTCAGCCATGGTCTTGCTTATCATTTTTAAGACACTTTACAAACATAGGTGTGGCCATGATGGGGATACATGTTATCTCCAGGCTTAAAAGGAGGGTACCGCAATACACCAGATGCATGGGAGTGGCATCAGGAGACAGGTATAATTGTCTTATGTGCTTGTGAGATACAGGAGGCTGGACTAGATGGGCCCTTGGCCTGATCCAACAGGGCTCTTTTTATGTTCTTATGACTTCTCTCCCCTCCCACCCCTAGATCCAACCACGGCTAGTGTTGCTGAAACAAGCAACAAGAAAAAGAAGGAAGAGAGAATTTACAATTGAAAGGTAAGCCTGTCAGCCCCTCAGGTCCGAAGTGCTTCTTGAGAATACAGTGGACCCTTGTATAACAAACAGTTTGTATAACATAAAATTTGTACAACATAAAATATTCCAGAGATAGGGGGAATTTGCTTAACAGAATTGCCTATGGGCCAAATCCGTACAATATAAAAATGGGATTACTCCATTTTCAATGCATTCCTATGGGTAATTTGTATAAAGGGAAATTTGCTTAACATATTTTCATTTGGAAGGAATTAATTCCTTTATACAAGGTACTACTGTACATTCCATCAGCTTCTGCTGGTTTGCCAGCTGCAATGATTTCTAGACAATACAGGAAATTGTCTGGCTAATATAACCCATGGTCCCCAAACTCTCTGTTAGACAACAGCAATATGATTTGCTTTGGGCTGCTTTTCAAAGTAACACAAGGGGCTTCAACTGATACTGAGTATTCATGCCAGACTTTTGGATGAAACAGCTAATTATATGCACATTGTGCTGGCTTTCAGATCTTCACCAGTACCAATTCAAAATATTGCATCTGAAATTTGTAACATAAATGGATTGGAACCCAAGTACCTGAAGGAAAGTCTCTTCCCATCAAGACCGTTTGCACATTAACATCATGGAGAGGTATTTTATTCAATACTGTTATCAAAATGCAACAGTTTTCTTTGCATTCAACGTCATCACAGAACTGCAGAGCTAGAAGGGCCTATTGAACATCAAGGCCAGCCCCTGACAAGGAGACACAATGAGGAACCGCACCCCCCAGATGCTCTTCAATGGTTTTCCAATTCTCCAACATGTTAGGTCACCCAGTCATCTAGTATTGAACGTGCCTTTAAAATTAAGTACAGTGGACCCTTGTATAACAAACAGCTTGTATAACATAAAATCTGTACAACATAAAAAATTCCGGAGATAGGGGAAATTTGCTTAACATAATCGCCTATGGGGAAAATCCGTACAACATAAAATGGGATTACTCCATTTTCAATGCATTCCTATGGGAATTTGTATAAAGGAAAATTTGCTTAACATAATTTCATTTGGAACGAATTAATTACTTTATACAAGGTACCACTGTACTTTAGCTGTTAACGCTGAATTTTCTGAAGTAAACATATTTAAAGATTTTTGGACAAGATTTGTTGTTGCTTACTGCATTTTCCAAAATCCTCTTTTCATCATGACTAGAAACCATCCCGGCTGGGAGATTCCTGGAAGCAACAATCCATGACAGTAATCTGTTCAAGCTTTGATACCAAGCCTGGTTACAATGAAGACGGGCGATTTAAGGGGTTAAACAGCAGCCCTTTCACAAAAATTGGATTTGGCAGACGTATTTGAGCAGAGTAAAAAGATGCACTTGTATAAACAATATTAGGTCAACACTGTTAAATATATAGAGGGTACTTATCAGTAGAAATGTATGTTTTGTTTTGTTTTGTTTTGTTTATTCTACTTGAGAGCATTGTTTTACTGGTACTTTGCATATGTTGCTGTACTGTTTCTTTATATTAATGTAACACTGCCTAGAGTTCTTCTTGAAGACAGGTGGTACAGAAATGTATGAATAAATAAATAAATAAATGCATTGTTAAAATAATCAACTTCTCTAATTTAAATATATTATTAGAATAAATGAAAAACCTCTACAGCTATTATTTAAAAGTTATCCGAAAGACTCTGGATAAGCTCTTCTCCGGAAAATCCACATAACTTGCTGAATTTTGTTACATCACATCTAGTGAACTAATTCTGGATTCATGTCAAAACCTATGCAGGTACTATAATTTTTGTTAGCATAAAAATGGTTTGTCAGATGCTTCAGGATATCAGATCTAAGTAGCATATGCTTTCTCCCTTTTTTCCAAGTTGCCTCACATATTTGTTACTATAATAAAACTGAAGTTTCCTGAAGTCCCTGTCTTTACCCTGAAGTGCCACCTATGGAAAAGTGACACTTCTATGAATATTTTATGCAGTGCACTACGGTGCAAATAATCAAATGTGAATTCCCTTTGAGCACTTAAAAATACATGCCAACAAGTCAAACTAAATTAAAGTCGCATCATCTACTCAAGTTTGCCTTAAAACAGAACACTGACTGATTCTGGCTGAGAACTGGCAAATTTATCCAGAAAAAAATAATAACTGCAACGTAATTTTGCTCAGTATCTTTCAAATTTTGACATCCAGCTTATGTTTCATATTTATTATGTCAATGTTCTGCAATAAAATATTCAGCTAGAAATAGATTTCACTACTGATTCTACACTAAAAAACTACATCCATGTTAGGAGAAACATCAGTTTGTTTTCAACACAGTTAACACAGGAAATAAAAATTGGTTCATGCAAAGGATAAGAATGCAAGACATAGCAGAAAAAATATCACAAAAGCAGATTGGTAAGAATCATGTTTTAAAACACTACTAAAGCAAAGCAAACTGTGCTGCTTATATCTCACCCCATAGTGCTTAAAGCACTCTCTAATTATTATCTAGCTACACTGGCTACATATTGCCCTTCTGCACCAAAGCTGGGTATTCAAGTTTAAGGCAAACTTAAGCCGGCTACCTGACCCTCTTAGGATTGAGTGCAGGTTGTTACCCGAGTTTTGACTATAGTACTATAAGCACAGTTTAGATGGATATGAGGTGAAACTGGAAGTGTTGGTTATGAAAAGACCTCACAGCTTCCCCCTTTGCTCCAACTTTCACAAAAACCAACCAACCACATTATCTTCAGTTCACTGCTGCTCCCTGTTACATAAGCATGAGGAAACTATGGTTAACCTTCTGAACAAGCCAGGACATAAAGACACAATTTAATATTCTGGCTTCTTTGAAAATAATGTAATTTTCTGTGTATAAGACAATACAGTGGACCCTCGTATAACATAAAATCTGTACAACATAAAAAATTCTGGAGATAGGGGAAATTTGCGAATCTTGTACAACATAAAATGGTTGCGATTAGGGATTACTCTGTTTTCAATGCATTCCTATGGGAAATTTGTATAAGGGAAAAGTTGCTTAACATAATTTCATTTGGAACAAATTAATTCCTTTATACAAGGTACCAGTGTATTTCAGTCTAAAATATGTCAGACTAAAATACTGAGGTTTATCTTAGGAAATAAACCGAGGGGAAAAACCAACTCAGTTGCGAAATTGATTTTTTTTTGTTGAAAAAAGTGAGGGTTGTCTTATACATGGGGATGTCTTACAGATGGGGGGTGCAATCAGAAAGTCTATATGCAATCAGAAACTGCAGTTTCACACTCTATTTTTCTTTATTTATACTGCACCTTTTCATGCATCTGCCATGGGCAACATTTAGGAAAACAGAAAACAGCTCATGCCAAATCAGGCCTTCGCTTCATCCAGCCCAGTACCGCCAACTTTGACTGGCAGCAGCTAGCGCAAGTCCTCAGGCAGGAATTATTTTCAAGCCCTACGTAGAGATCCCTGTTATTCTTTGGTAGTTCCTCAACCCAAATATTAATCAGGACTGAATATCCTTAGCTTCTAGAATAAAGACAAGATCAGTGTGTTCAGTTTTTTTTAAAAGAGGATATCATGGCTTCTTTTCAAATTCACACAAATGGCAGTTCTGCATACATGCAGAGCACTCACTACATCAACCAGGCCAAAGTCAGTAGTGTTCTTCTTTTCAAGTGTATATACTAAGGTTTACTTCTCTTTTAATAATTCATTTTTCTGTATTCTTCAGTGGCCATTTCTATTGTGATTTTAAACCTTTAAATATGTACATCTGTGAACTCATTAACAGACAGACACCAATTTTAATCAGTGGTAGAGATGGGTATGAAGCACTTCATGTTGTGTTGTCTAAGTCATTGGTGCTGCACTTCAGGTGCTGTATGTGCACTTTCCCCAAACCCTTTGCTGGCTCCCCCACTGACCTGGCCGGCATGCACTGCTCCGTCTCTCCCATTCCAGCAGAAGCAAAGAGTTCCCTTCTCCTCATCAACCAGCTGCCCACTCACAGGCTTTGCTGAAAAAAATCCTGCCCCACCTCCTCATCTGATTGGGCAGCACCTGGGGTAGGAGGAGATGAGAAGTCTTGCTCCTGCCAGAATGAAAGATCATACAATGGGGAGGGAAGGAGAAGTACATACCAGTAGGTCAGTAGGGGAACTGGTCAAGGGCGGGGTGGGGGACATGAACATGTGGCACCTGGGGTGCTCTGCCAATGACTTAGATGACATGGCACAAACTGCTTCATGCCCATCTCTAACCAGGAGATTGGAAAACTGAGGTCATTTAAGTGGGGTTATATTTTATTTCACAATGATTAAAATAAAGCTATTAAGGGACACCCTTTCTAGTTTTATTAACACTTAAAATTCTCTTATTCCTCATATACCTCAAAAAGGCACTTGCATTTAACTCGTTACCATAAAGCCATACTGAATTATTAAATTAAAAGGCAGTGCAAATTTAGATTAGTAGACTTGTTATATATTGAACATATCCATAATATATGCCTATCACTATCTGAAATCAAGTTTTTAGATGGCTCTTTAACAGTCACTATCCTGTGTGCTATCAGAGATTAAGAACCAAAATAGAATCCATATTTTAAAAAAGCTTGTATCTATACAGAAGAATATGCTCCTATATACCAATGTGCAATGCTGCTGTGGATACATCCAAATATGTTTTTGGAATATCTGGGATGCTTCTGTTATTCTAAAGGCATAAAAGTTCCTTGCAGTTCACCGCACAACACAGAGGAAAACAGAAGACACAAGCAATGTAACCCCCAGACATGTGTAACAATACCCAGCAAATATTCTAGGCTGTGTTTTAGGGTCCTTCACAGGCACTCCAAATTCCCATTTATTCCTGACTTCGCAATTCTTTTTCACAGCAAAACTGGGCTGTTCTTCTCACTAAAAATATGGATGCTCATCTATTTAAAACTGAAAGTATGAACTTTATTAAATAAATTAATGGCAACACAGAAGGACAAAAACATCCTGCCTTTATAAGAATAGATTCATGCAAGACTTCCAAAGCAACTAAGTAATATTATGATGGCAAATGATGCCTATTAAAACCTGTATTCATCTATGACTTGCCAAGAAATTCCCCCAACTGGTTTTACTAAGTAACACAGAACTGTTAAGAAGAAGGCAAAAAAGGGAAAGGCCTACATTTTGAATGACTTAACATCTGTTCCTAACCATTTAAATACTCACCTAAATGATTCTTTTAAATTAATGGCCATCAAAGGTCAGAGAGATTAATCTGTATCAATCCTTTAACTGTGTAAGAAGAGACAATCTTCTAATCAAAGGGTCTAGCATTCGAGTCTAGCAAGGCCAGCCTTGCTGGGCTGAGGGAATTATTCTTGTTTTGTGCACAAGAGATCTGCAGTTCAATTTTAGGTTAAGCTTGTACACTACTAAAGAATACAGTACACTCAAATTTTTCAATCTCAGAGACAAGTTCAAAGGTCATAATACAGTCTCATTACTGAAGTTAAACAAGACTGTAATTCCCTTTCATTTTCAAAAAGTGTTCTGCTTATATACCGCCCCATACCACTACAAGTGGTCTCTGGGCGGTTTACAATTTTAATTACAGTGTGCAGGCTACACATTGCCCCCCCAGCAAGCTGAAGATTGCTTATTATTTTTAGACTATAATGGTATATATACTACACATATTATACTATTTTTATACTATACTTAGAGACAGGGTGTACAAACCAAGCCCAAGCTCGTTTTCTCAGTTCTTCCTAGCATAAGACACATTCTATAGAGAGAACTGTCTTACTTTGTGGGAGACATCTGTCAAGTAGGGGTAACAGCACACTTTCAGATACAGTTTCTACTTTATATAGCTAACATATCCAGTATACACTAGTCTTTTAATAATTTCCTTTCAGGAGATGTCAGGAACAAAGTGGACTGGACAACCCATTAGAAATGGTTCTGATGGGACCTCCCAGAACAAAGTGGAAAAGAAACAGCATCATCTGATGGAACAATAATGGAACTTATTTAAATTGCTTTCATTTTAACTACAGTATATCTTTTTCTTAGTATTTACATGGGGGCAAAACTCTAGATCCAGGTTTCATTGTAAATAAAAACAAACCTTCATGATGACATTTAACATAATTTATCCACACAGCTCCTTCCTCTCATACATTACTGCTGCCTGGATTACCCAAGTCAAGTAAAATAAAATAATCTTGCAAAATTCTCAAGCAAGTGTTTTGTTAATATAGCATGCTATTGCTTCTCCTATTTTCCAGATAAAGCGATGAGTCTTTCCCACTTATGAAAAGAAATATAACAATTGTTTTGGTAACTCCATGTTAAAAGAGAACTTCTTCACGCTCATAAGGAATCCATTACAAGACACAATGAGTACTGGAACAATATATGAACAAGAATATTGGATGCTTCTGGTGCAGATGACTGATGCCTTGATAGGTAGAGTTCCAAAAAGATTTTTCTTAATAACTCTGGCAAAGGTTTCACATGAACAAAACCTTGTATGTGCTTAAACTTGGATTACGATTTCCTTTGAACTGACCAAAACACTTCTCTGTTTCTTCTTACCCCATTTTCACTGAATGCTGCCTGGAGCTTCCTGCCACTGAAGGATGTCTGATTTGTGGCATCAACACCTGCTGATGCCACAAATCTTGCAACTGCTTGTTTATTCACTCTTCATTTGCTCTTTCTAAGACTGATCCCAGCAACACTTACTAGTTCTACTCATAGAAGGAAGCAGACAATCATTCATGCATGCAATAAAATGAATGCAGTTACGTGTAAAGACTTTCGTTATTCATTTCTGGGTAAAACAGAACTTCTGCAAAGTTCGAGCTAAATTCTGTTTTAATAAATAACTGTGGGTTTTTGTAATACATCATCAACATTCTGAAATTCGGATGGTACACTAGAAGATTTGCCCATACTCTTTACATACCTTCAGGGACCTAAAGAGTTAATAAGCATAGAATATTGTTCTATAAAGCCTTTAAAAAAAAAAGGGATGGGACACTTTTATTGCCAGAAACAACTGGGGAATACTTGTTTCAGCATTTCTGCTAAACTGCATTGTGACTGTATATTTTAAAATAAAATTGCAACATGAACTACCTGCTAAAAGCACTTTTTTGTTGTTTGTGCATTTTGTTTGTCACCCAGTGTCACACTAACAACTCTGCATCTCATTCTAAAGCACATTATCCTGTGAGATAAGATGAAAAAGACAGTTTTTAATTTCCCCAAGGGGAAAGTACTTCTGTTAAAAGCATCTTTTTATCAGACCACTTTTTCTGAATTACCAGTAATGCAAACCAAAGAATTAGATATTGTACTTTAAAATTTAATATTTGTTCAATTCTTATTCATATCCTATAGACACCCCCATGTGTAACAGGGAAAAGTGTGTGCTAAATGCTTAAACCTACTTAAGAATCCAAAAGATTGAGCATTTCAGTCAGTATGCTGTCAGCTCATGATCGCTCATTCAACAATGGAGGTTTTTGCACTTTTATTGTTGCAAGTAAGCTAACATTTCGCTTATCGTGGAAAAGGAAAAAGAAAAACTTGTGGGAAAGGGTCATTTCTTCTGTATTTTGTGCAAGGTTTGCAGGATGAAAGCTGACCTTTAAAAGCTTGCTAGATTTTTTTCAATACAATCCCTCCCAAAATCATTAGGAGACAGATTGTAAAGATCTAGTTTCTTGATGCAACACAAGAAACTGTGCTATAACTAAACTGTCTCAATTGTATCTCTTCATAGAGTTCTAGCTTTAAGCCAATGTATAGCAACTGAAAACAAAATGAACACATATTACGCAGAACAATCTGCTGCTCTACATATATCTCTGATCAATATTACAATAAAAGTTTCAGTAAGGCTACTTCAATTGCAGAGCTCATCTCCTCCATATGTTAAAACTCATTTCTGGCTACAGGACTGTTGTGTTAACCTTCATTCACACTGCAACCAAGGTTGATGAAATTAGCTAACCTTGTAGATTCTTTTCTCTCAGGTGCAGAGTCAGCAATGGCCAGAAATAGTGGCGTTTCACCGGCAAACCTTCTTCTTTCATTATCTTCATCAGGTCAATGGCCTGAGCTGAAAAGAATCAGAAAGACAGACCATGGGCAAATAGAAGCACAAAGAGAATTAAATTAAAGAAAATTGAGGAAGGGGGAGGGAAAATACCAGCTTTATTTGATTGCAGTGCACACCGAAGAACAAATGGTAGAGGTTCAGAATGAAGGCTGGATTCTTTCATTTTGTCACAAATATGTTTCAACTTAGCAGTGGGCTGTTAAGCAAAAGAAAGTTTAAATCATTTGTAACTTCTCACAACTGGTTACACTTAATCTAATAATGAGTAATGGGGTACATTAAACAGTCTTGAGAAGAAGATTTAGAGCAAAAAAGACTAATTATGCCAACTGGACTCAGCTACCTAAAGAGAAGCATATTAAGAACAATAAAGGCAACACCAGGAAGCCCCTGACTAAGAAGATTGTGCAGGTTAACAGAGAAAGAAACTGACTGATCTCAATTGAGGATGTATTTATTATTATTTATTTATTTGTTACACTTTTGTACCGCACCATCTTCCGTAACGGAACTCTGGGCGGTTTAAAGACTTAAAAGAAAACATCGGATAAAAACAACAGTAAAGTAAAACATCCAATGAAATACACAAAAGAGGCAAAAGAGGGGGAAACCCTCAGCACGATGCAGTGGACACAGAGATGGGGAAAAAATTAAGTAGAAATAAGGTCACCATATGCCTCCTTGAAGAGCAAAGTTTTTAAAGCCTTTTTGAAAGCGGGCAGGGACTGTGCAAGGTGCAGCTCACTCAGTACATGGTTCCATAATAGTGGCCCAACAACAGAGAAGGCGCGGCAGCGCGTTGCCGACTTCTGCACCTCTCTGGGAGTGGCCACCCTGAGTGAGCGCGCCCGCGACATTCGAGTGGGCCTAGAAGTAGAACACACAATGAAATAAAGGAGGGTGCAAGAAGAAAACAAGATATTTCTCTCTTAGAAGTACAGTATAGACATGGGCATCAAGCACCATTTGAGCTGGCACTATTGTCAAGGGAAGGAGAGACAAAGAAAGATGAGGGAAATACTGTATATTCAAAAAGGACAACCATTTAGAGCAGTGGTTCTCAACCTTGGGTCATTATTTATTTGATTTCTTCATTCAATTTTTATACTACCCATCTGACTAGAGGTCACTCTGGCCAGTTAACAATACAATCTCCATGTTCTTGGACTGCAGCTCCCAGAAACCTTGGCCACCAGCGCTAATGGTGAAGGCTTCTGGGAACTGAAGTTCAAGAACACCTGGGTTACACATCATTAGGGACCACTAATTTAGGGTGAAGAGTTTGCTGTAGAAAAGAAATGGAATTTAGACCGTATCCAAATATCCACTGACTGCAAAGCATCCCCACTGCGGCATGGACACCACCTGACAATTCTGTAACCCTGTAACTACACAACTGCTTTTGAATCTGTTATGTTCCTTGTAGTAATTTCACCTACCATATTCACATTTACACAATGGTGTAATAAGAAGGTGCCACGCTCAATGCTACTTCCGTCCAATGATAATTGAGGAAATGTTTTCAAAACTTGAAAAGCTGTATCTTCTAACCCGTGTGTTATTAAATGGAGAGAGAGATTCATTCCATCTAGATGTTGGGGTAAAAGGAAGGAGACAAAAGGAAACATTACTGTGAAGATTCTGTGGAAAAAAACGACTCATTTTCTATTGTTGCGCAGGAAAGAATGTATTTCAAAGCACTTATACTATGCTTAAAGATAACATATGAAAAATGATAGCATCATCAATACCATCACTACCACCAGTCAGTCTAGTAACATAGGCACTGCAACCAACCACTGTACATAACCACTTACTGTTAAAAAATATCACTTTACTAGAGGTATTTTATCAAGCTACATTCAGTTCAATTTAACTGGGGGGGGGCAAGAAAGCTCACAGAAATCAACTAAAACTTCAAACTAGAAAACTCAAAATATCTTTAAATTTTTTACTTGGTGATCATTCCAATTTTTCATTCTTTTCATTAAAAATCATTAGCCCATATACAGTAGTAGGTTGCAACTACAGCAGGTCCATTAAATCAATGGGGTTCACAGAAGCATAGAGTCACCAAATTTCAGTGGACTTCCTTCCATTTACTCCTGGATTTTGGCCAATATTAAAATACAGTGGTTTTTGGAGGGCCTGATGAATTATTAATACTGCTATTCAGTAACTGCGTCATTTAAAATGGAATCCTGGTAGAGCACAGGAAAAGCATTTTGTCACATTGGCAGAATGCAGTATACAGTAATTAAGTCAAGTGGAAGTTGAGTCATGGCAAATGGACTTCTTTTCTTGTGAGATTGAAACATTTCACTACTCATCCAAGCAGTTTTGTCAATCTGAAGGCATCAGACTAGTGAAGCTGTTTGGACGGGCAGTGAAACATTTCACAAGAAGTCCAGTTTCTATGGCTCAGCTTCCAGACAACCTCACCTGGGTGAATGAAAATCTTCACAGACATGATTAATTAAAAAACGGCCACAAATGAATACAGATAGTAGTCACACTCTGCATTTCTTTCACTAAGCACTGGTGAAAAAATAATTTAGGTTACTGCAGTTTAATACGTCAAAACTAGACAAAGTCAAGTCATAAACACAAGAAACAAATGAGACATGGTTTTGACAGAGCTTATAAGTAGGGTTCATCTTCTAGACAATTTCTGTAGGAGCGACAAAAAGGAGTGTCACTGAAATAACTTTTGCAATGTACATAGGGATATAAAATTTACGTATATTTCTGTTCTTTGGTTATTACTACTCTAAGGTGTCCAAGTGGAATACATTAATAAGTTGGATAAGCCATTAGGAGAATTTAAAAAAAAGAATTACAAATCAGCAAGTCAGAATTCTGGACTCTTTTCTAAAACATTACCTGGAATATAAAACCCATCACATTTCATCTTCTTCAGAATATTTTGTACATATTGGGGATATCCAGACTTAGCAAGAGAGAAAATGATGTCCATCAATTCCTTGTCTGTAAGGTAACAGTCCACCTCTTTAAGGTTTTCCAAAGTCTATATATAGGAACAGAAAAAACAGATAAGCGGTATGAAGCATACAGTATTATTTTGTCTATAAACAAATAATCTATTCTTGTTTCTGTGGATGTGTAGGCCTTATATGTGAAAATACACCATCAGAAAGTGCAAACCACAATTAATGAGATGTAACATAGGTTTGCTTCAGAGGATTTTACTTGGGTGCAACAGCAAATATGTAATGTTTTTGACAGATAATTTGTACATGCTCCATTCAGAATAACGTTTTTTAATGTATAGTGGCATTCACTTTTAAAGTCAGCATAAAAGGCAGGTATTTGTGTTATAGAACGAGTATTCAAACGTTCTACAATCTAAACAGCCAAAATCATTTTAAAGTGCTGTATCAGCTTTGGCACAAATTATCTCTCTGCATCTATACGGACTGCTCCAGACAGAGAAAAAATGGGCTGGAAAGCATCGGCATGAGTTCATGTGTGCCAGTGCCAGTTATCTGCTCTTAAATGGAAGACCAGAAAATACTGTTTTTGTTTCAGAACAAAATTAACAATGCAACCTACAACTTTGGTAGGCTAAGTCTTTAGATTTATAATAGGCAGCTCTCGTTAAATCGTAATGAATAGACAGCACAACTGGATGTAGACCTGGGATGTAGACCTGGACATAAAACGATGTGACCTGTGATATTTTCAACTCAGTTATAGTTTCCCATCATTTCCTACACAATTACAAATAAACACTGAGTTCCTTTATAGTTATAAATCTTGAAGAAAGATCTAGTTTTTGTAGAAGAGATGAGCTTAGGAAGTCCCCACAGAGGTGTGTAGCATTTACAGATCATATAGTGTAGCAACCAACACTAAGATACTTTAATGCTAAGAATGTCAGTTAGGACGTCTATGGCACAAGCTTGGCTTCAGGAAATATATATGCACCCTCAGGCAAGCTGCTCTCCTCAACTTACTACTGAAAACCTATCACTCCAGAATATTAGCACACTGGAATGACATTAGCTATCAGCAGTTTGGAAAAATGCATGAAGAAACACTGGTATTGAGGAAAAAGTATATCCCTGCGCCTCTGCATTACCTCTTCAATTTTCTGTATGTCACCTTTCTCAGCGTATGCCTTCAATAATGCAACATACGTCTCTGGACCAGGACTGATTCCAGTAGTTTTCATCACTGAAAGAATATTTTCTGCATTTTGCATATCTCTGAAACAAGAGAGGAAAGCACAACAGTTATTTCAGTGTATTGGTATATGAAATGCAATTTTGTACACAAGCCACTGGTACTATTATTTATATATATTTATTATTGCACTTTATTGACCACACCAACTTTCCCACAGGAACTCTGGGTGGTTCACAAGACAATTAAACCTTATTTCATGAACAAAAGCCAAGTCCTAAACATAAACCTAGTCTTTTCACTGACCTTCATCCACTTTAATTGCTGTGTACAAGAAATACATGAAATATGGAAGATAGGGGGCAGAAAATTTGGCACCCTTGCAAATAGCTGAAAGGATAAGAGCAAGGAAGAGACTACACTGAAGGACTACCCCATGTGTATGTATGCTGTTGCCACCAGACTTCTGCAAAAGAGCCCAAAGGTCAAGCAATACACAACATTAAATTGTTCTGTTGACCCTGGTCTTTTTACAAATGCAAGCAGCAATCTTATGGGCAGGAGGGGATGTCCCTTTCTGAAACAGCCCAATAAAACTTCCTTTACTGCTATTCAAATTCAACATGTGAGATATTTGTTAGGACTAAAGCAGGAAAATAGAAGACAAACAAAACACTTGGGCACAAGAACAGAAACCCTCTAGCACAGCAGGTCCCAAACTGCAACTTCCAGAAACCTTGGGCACGGTTCTACTACATTTCCCTTCACAGACATTCAAAATACAGTCCCAGAACAAAGATCAAACTGCTACACAGATATAAAAAGACCAGAAGCTATACATTACCCAGCTCTTGCATGACCAGTCACAAGGGCGCTGAATACAGACTCGGTTATTGGGAGATCTTTACTTTTCATGAAACTAAGAATATTGCTGCAAAATGCAAAAAAAAAAAATCAGCTGCATTTTTCTTTCAAGTCATACGGTGAAACAAAAGTAGATTCTACTTAAAAATAGAAAATATGCATAAAATAGATAAAAAGGGTCAATATCTGCAATAATACATTATTTAAAAAAAAAACGACTTTTTGCCCCAAACAGAAAGTACTTAAGATACTTAATACAATACCATGAGAGATGCTTTACCCCAACAAAAGAGCATATCTATTCCTCTTTATCCTATTCCATATATTCTTCAATCCTTGACAACCCTTGATACCTTGAATTAGGTAAATTTAAATGGTTCGTATAAAAAGGAATATGCAGCATTAAAAATGTAAGTCTTCCCTAGTACAGTAGTCAGATATTATTTCTTTCAAGATGCTACTTCCAAGTTACTGGAGTTTTCATATAATGTATATGCAATGGCTGCCCCAACTTTTCATTGTCACATTTTGTACAGTATGAAAATGAGTGGTGTTAGTGTTTAGATTTGTTTGCTTTGATGACACAGCAACTATGTTGATGCCAAAAATATTTGGGAGGGGAACCACTCCAAGACAACCTGGCTTATCATCATGTACAAATTATGCCAGAACAATTAATTATACTATCCATCTCCATTGACAGTTATTTACAAAAAGCTACCTACAGTTTCAGTAATTATGCTACTATGAATGTAAGTGCTTCGTTCATTTTGTCAAATCAGCAAAACAAACAGTTGATTAAAATGTGATTTTATTTTTACAGATAAAAAGTTGACCATCCCGCACTGTTACCTAGAAGCAAGTTACACATAATTCAATGCAACTTAGTTCTCAGCAGTCATGCACAGCACTGTGACAGTCAGACATACTGGGGTACTTAGACCTGCTTGTATGCAGTTACCTGGCACCAGCAATATCACCCTTGCTACAACAGGCTGCAATCAGTCGCTGATATGTGACCTGAAAAATAGAAGGTACAAGTGAAATTGAAAATTGCTGGTATTTTATTTGTGGTGTTCTGGGTGTGGAGTGAGTGAGCGAGCGAGCGAGCAAGAGAGAGAGAGAGAGAGAGAGAGATGCTTTCAATGAAATACATACTCGATTGGGCTGAACATTAGCTTCCTCCATTTTTGTTAAGAATTCAGTTGGAGAGAATTCGTGTTCATTCTCAAGATAAACCTTGAGCAATGCATTATAATGGCTTATATCATAGGTGACACCTGAACAAAAGAAAGCATAACATTCAGTAGAGTCAACAGGATAATGAAATAAAATAATTCAGCACAAACTTCATTATTATTAATTATTATTCTCTCTGGTAGTTCCCAGGCTATGGAACACTCTCCTTCAGGAGATCAGGCTTGCCCTCCACTTTTATCCTTCTGCCAGCAGCTAAAGACCCACCTTTTCAGGTAGATTTTTGACAATCATTACTAAGCTCTTGAATGCCTTTAATATATTGAGATAGTTTTTAATGTTTACATGCTTTTAATAGCCCAGGCTTGGCACTGCCCCGAACATGCCTCGGAAGGGCTTCCCGGGCCTGTCGGAGGCCCCAGAAGAGGTTTCCAATGAACTGGAAATCACTTCCAGAAAACCAGAAGTGCCTTCTGGATCACTGGAAACCACTTCTGGGGCCTCCGGCAGGCCCAGGAAGCCCTTTGGAGGCCCATTTGGGGCAGCGTCAGGCCTCAGGTAAGTGTAGGAAGCACCAGATAGGGCCCCCAGTCCTCATCGGACAGAGCATCCACATATAGCAGATTTTCCATTATTTATTTATTTATTGGATTTTTATACCACCCATCTGGCAGCGAGGTCACTCTGGGCGGTTACAACAATTAACAAATTCATACAATTCATACAATAAAACCATAAAATAGTAACACAAATATAAAAAATGCATTATTTTTGGCAGGCTAATTAGTTAAAAATCAAGATTTCATGGGTGAACACTGAAATTGTATTATATTTGAGGGAATGCCTACTTAAATAACCAAGTTTTTAAATAGTTTTTAAAGGCAGCCAAAGAGGGGGGCAGGCAGATGTTTGGTGGAGGATTATTCCACAGGCGAGGGGCAACGGCAGAAAAGGCCCTATTTCTTTTTTCTTTTTTTCCTTTCAGGCCTCTCGTGGTGTTAGTTGCCTCAAACGCTGAGCCTGGGAGGATCTGGTATTATGGGCAGTTTTCAGTGGGAGAAGGTGCTCTGTCAAGTAGTGAGGTTCTAAACCATTTAGGGCTTTATATGTCATAGTTAGAACCTTAAAGCCGAAGCGGAACCCTAACCCCCACAATAGGGATACTGTAGAGCAGTGGTGGCGAACCTTTGGAACTCCAGATGTTTTGGACCACAACTCCCAGAATTCCAAGCCTAGACTGCCAATGACAAAGGACTGTGAGAGTTGTGGTCCAAAACATCTGGAGTGCCAAAGGTTCACCACCACTGCTGTAGAGTATTTAGCTCAGATCTTCTTAACATAATATCTAAGCAGCTGAAGTGATTGTTTTAATACAATTTTCATCTAATATTTACTTTTTACCTAAAATCCCTAATTAATACCAGCTTGAGGCAACTAACTGGAATACTATAGAACAGTGACTGAGAAAATGAGATCCTCCAGGTGATATTCAACTGCAGTGTTTTTCCTACACTACAGAGTGTAGGAATGATCAGAACTGCAGTCCAACAGCATAGCAATGCCCATGTTTTTAATCAATGCTAGACCCAAATTCATCTACTAATTTTTTGGAATGCAAAAACACATACTGAACAAGCTCCCTCAGTAGCCATAAACAACAAATTAAACAGCTTACATGAACAAAATTAAGACTTTATTTTACTACAAATACCCCTAGATGTCAGTATAGCTCTCAAAATCAGAAAGCACAGACATAAAAGTGTTGTATATCTGCCAGGAACTAAAAATAAAAGCTAGGCATTGTAAGTAGCAATACTAAAATCCTTTTACTTCAAAAGACAAATATGCTACTGTCTAAAAAGGACATCTGTATGTGCAGTTTTCTTAAACCAAAGAGGACACTTACCCAGTTCTTTCAATTTAGACCATATGGTATGGGCAAGTTCTGTTCTTTGGGCTGGTTGTAGCTCAGGCAATAACATACCACAGCTTCTCAACAGCAGCAGTGCCTGATTAGTACTTGGATTACCTGAATTAGAGCAAGATTGTTTTGCGGGGGGGGGGGGGAGAGACAACAACAATCATCAAGCAGATTACTGACATAATGTAGAAAGCATGGAGACTCAAATTCTAAAACCCCAATAAATATAATGGTCAACATATGCTTCTTTAAAAAAGGTACCCACAATTTTATCTGATACCCAATAATGGAAAAGGAGACACAGCACATGTTCTGCAACATGAGGGGAGGAGCATCACATGATAGACAGGACACGCTGGTACATGCACACACTTAGCAATATAGCTGCAATGTTTCTTCAGAAGCATGGGGGTGGCAGGAGAGGGGGCAGTGGAGGCGGAGGGGAGCAGGCAACAGCCTCCTTCCTTCCCCTCTGCTTTCCCCGTGTGGGGGTTTGGGGTCCAACCCCGTGGTGGTCAGGAGGAGGACAGCAAGAGCAGCGGCCCCCCAGGACACTCCTGTGCCCCCCCGAGTGCCCATCATCCCCACCGCTGCCACTCTAGCTCCGCGCTAGAGTGAAAGTGATACACTGCCCCACTCCTAACAAGCGAGCTGGATATTCAGTTTATGGCTCTCAAAAAGTTGGAAAGCTGAGTCAGCTACTTGAATCCACTGGGATCAAACTCAGGTTGTGAGCAGAGACCTGACTGTAGTACTGCGGTTTAACCATTGCATCACAAGGCTCTTGCCCTCTCCACTAGAGGGAGATGGCTGCTTCTGAAAAGTGATTGGTTTTCAGCTCCTATCTACTGAGGTCAATGGGAGGGACAATCCACTGTAAGGATGTCCTTCTCCCCTAGTAATAAAATTAACACATGCCCTACACACACACCCTAATCCATCCTTCACGCAGCTGCCCTATAGCAGAGGTGAGCAGGGCCAGAGTATATCCATCCTACTCCCATTAAACAGTTCCTTACCTATTCCTTCTTTTCAACATATACCCTCCTTAATGTCTCTTCCTCCCACATTTGCTCTCTAAATAGCAAACAGAATAGGAACTCTATACCTGATCTGCATATATCACTAAATATATTTAGGAGAAGGTTTTCCGTAATGCGCCCTGTTCGTCTGATTGAAGTATCCAGTTTATTCAAGGCCCAATCAAACCGTGATTTGGTTACTTCACTAGTTGGGACTGCTTGCTCTCGGGTATCTCCCTTTTCTTGGGTTGCAATTGTAAAAAGCCTTGTTTGGTTGAACAAATGCCTGCAAAAAAAGAAGAAAAATACCAAAACAATTATTTTTTTATTAATTACAAATTAGCACAGATCAATACACTCTACTTGCCTCCTTATCTACAATGTGAACAGGCAGGAAAACCCCCAAAATGGCAGATAACAAATGAACAATTATGAGCTAACAGTGATGACTCCAGAAGGCATGAGAATGTCAAGTGATCACATCCATGTTCAACATGGCAAGGCCTCATTTCGTTTGGAAAGTGGACAAATAAAATAGAACACAACTTTTAAAAGGCAGGAATAAAGTTCAATTTCTAGCAGCCATACCACCCTGAAGCATGATCTCATCAGATCGGTTAGTACCTTGATGGGTGATTGCTTGGGAATGCCTAGTGCTGTAGGCTAGGTGACAGGCCCTGCATCAAGCCAGCTGATCTTCCCAAAAAAGTCACATCAAAACAATAAATCTATCTAGCGGCCAGACCCCCACCACCAAGTGGGACAAACACTAAAGAAAAAGAAGATTTAGTTGAAGAAGGGGTTGACTGCCTCAATGGGAATTCTAAATGGACTGCTACAGGATGCATATGATTTAAATCAATTTACATTGAAAATCAATTTAAATAGAAAAATATGATTTTTGACTATTAATTTTTGTTAAAATCAATTTTTAAAATTTAAATTTTTTAAAAAAAATCATTTTTTAAAATTCAAATTGTTTGAGATCAATTTGATTTTTTAAAATACCATTTTAAAATACCATTTTTACCTTACTATTTTTGTACCATGCTAGTTTTGTTTTTCACTTTTTAATGTACTATTTGTTTGATCCTTTTAAATCCTTTACACTTACTGTTTTTTGCTTTATACAATGATGTATGTCTTGGGGGGGGTGGTTAGGAGAAAGGTGGGTCTAAAATATTTTAAATAGAATAAATTAATAGATATCCTCTGGAAAAGTAAAAGCCATTGCTTGGGTTGCGAGATGTCTAGATTACTAAGTATATACACATATGAAGAAAACCAAGAGAATTCCAAAGCAGAGGAAGAACAGCTATTTGAGAGAGGGAAGTTGGAAAGAATTAAAGTGGGGAAGAAGGACTTTAAAGCAGCATTCTAAGGGAAAGCTAACATTTGTACATTGCTTATATTATTTTATGACGAAGTAGGCAGTCCTCATTACAGAGATCAGGAAGAGCTGACAAAAGCTACATACCAGCCCAAGTCTTTAGTAGTAACTGAAAACTATGGCGATTGATGCCAATCAGTGTGTCAGGAAAATGAGACAAAAGAGAAAGAAAAATGCACGGGGCCAGAAGTAAAACAGATACAATCAGCAATCATCATCCCATTCAGTCCTACCAGTTGCTGAGAACTACTGTATCCAAAACTTACTTGCCTATGTTTTAAAAACAATGAAGGAAGTGAATCCTTGCAGGAAAAGTGTGGGACCTCTCTCAAGAATACAAATAATCCAATGGGTTCCGATGACAAATGCAACAGTCATTTTACAGTTGGAGCTGTCTCCCTACAATACAAATGAGACTCCCGCTCCAGGATTTTCAATTTGGGTACCTACGGTAAATTCTAAAGCTAAATCACTCTGCTTTGGAACTTAGTCATGAAATTATGGACCGATCGATCTTCGGCCAGCCCAGAGGTAAGTGAAGGTAAGCGCTTACCTGGAGGTAATCGTTTCCCTTGCAAGGCACCCGGGCTGCCCAAAAATCAATGGGTCTGCCTGGGCACCTTGGAAGGGAAGCAAGGAAGGGGGGGTGGAGGTGACAGAGTCAGAGATCACAACCTCCTCCTCCTTCTCCTAGGTGCTTTGATCTCTTTTGCAGGGATTGAAGCAAACAAGAAGAGGTGGCGATAGGCAGCGAACTCTGCTCTCCACTCCACACAACAGCTGACTTTGACAGGTCTAACCTGTCAAAGTCAACTGTCATGTGGAGCAAAGAGCAGCGTTCGTAAGTCAAATTATTTGGTTGTCGAAGCAACCGTAAAGCGAGGTACCACTGTACTGAGAAGACTCATGCAATGTAATATTCCTGCCTCCCCAGCCCATTCTATTTCCTTCTGGCTTTGCATTCCCCTCTCCAACAACCGTGCAATATTCAGTGGTTCACTGAACATGCTTCACACTGGTTTGCACTTCTACAAATATGGGTATTTCCTGGGGCCCACAGACACTCCTCCTACTTATATATGGGCTATTTTGGTTAGGGAGAATCAAAAAGAACATTAGAAACAGGATGATGCCACATTTGTTGAACACCATTCCTGGATGAGGTTTCAGAACAGACAGGAAGGCGGCAATAGAAATAATATAAAGAATGACCGCCCTATATCAACTTGTGAGAACGGCAAGTACTTAAGTCAACATAAATATTACTCTTCAAAAATGAGGAGTAAGTATAATAGGAGCCATTTTTAAAATAACTGCATAAAAACCAATAGCACTTACCAAGTCCTATTTTTAAAGTGTTTTTAAGGATTCTAGTATGAACGTAGTAATATAAAGGTCTGCATGCTTGCAAATGCGGGACTACTACAGTGGACCCTCATATAACAAGCAGTTTGCTTAACAGAAAATCCACTCAAAGGAAAAAAATTCCAGAGATAGGGGACAACTGCTTAACAGAATCGCCTATAGGGCGAATATGTACAACAGAAAAACGGACGCAATTAGGGATTAATCCGTTTTCAGTGCATTCCTATGGGAAATTTTACAAAGTAAAATTTGCTAAACAGAATTCCATTGGAACGAATTAATTCCTTTATGCAAGGTACCACTGTATGTGATATAGGAGGGTTACGGAAAATGGAATCCTACAGTTCAAGCACTAATGTACTGTTTTTAAACACTACTTGAAGATACACTTAAACCTAAAACCTGTTAATGCTTCCAGATCAAGGTCCTACATGTACTGATCCACACCACAAAATCAACTTCATGGACCTTTTCTGGATGTTCCTGCCAAGTAGGGTATAACAGGCAGGAGAATGCTGCACTGCTGAGGAAGACCTGACTTGTGGTATGACACAGAAAAGGCCTTCTTTCTAATCTAAGCAGTGGCAAGTTTCCCGTCTTTTAAAAATGGCAAGCCTTCAGGCTTTTCATTTAAAATTGGTTTACCATATTGCTGATGTTGCTTATGAGCCTTGTTAATGTTTGATTTTATTCCCTCTTGCTAGACTGAGTATTACATGACACTGTTTGAGAATTGCACCACACTGTTAACACAGAACTAAAATGTTTATTGAGATGACTCTGCTCCAAATGCCTAAAAACAGTGAGAATTCAGATAGGGAGGGTCACCACAACAGGAACTAGAGATTGGCACAAACATAAACAAAAATGGTGGTTTGTGATGGTTCCTGGCTGTTCATAAACCATCATGAAATCCCCTGAAAAACAAACCAGTCCATGGTTCATTTTTCTGGCTTATGCTTGGGGGGGGGGGGCACCACCTGCCCACCCATTACCTTCCCACTGCCCCTACTGGCATCATTAGAGTCAGAGGACTAGTTTCCCTTCCAGCGAAGGTCTCATTGTCTTTGCACAGCAGCTGGCTTAAGAAGGACAGTGAGTGAACCGGGCTGGTCCTGGCAGGTGGGAAGCCAACTCTGGGACACCTGCTACAGTGTGCTTCATATTGGACCTGAATACAAATTGCCCATTTCTAATTCCCAGAAAAGGTACAAAGACATACAGCCAGTGCAATACTTATTAACCAATAGAACTGTATTCTGAAGGGACACTGGCTCAAGACAAAGATTAACTTGAAGCAAGTCCATGAGCCTTAGAAGATTGTTTAAAGGGAAATAATAGCCCATCATTTTGGAGGCAAAATATATCTCAACCCTATCATTTCAGCATCTCCAGAGAGAATATAGAAAGACAAAGTGCAATTAAGATTGAACAAGCACTTTTGACAACTGTTGGCTGAAAGCCTGTTGCTTAGAATAGTAGGTTGCAACCACATTAGACCCACCGAATCAGTGGAGATCTGATGACAACTCTATTTAGTCAATTGATTCCATGGGCCTGCTATTACTACACTAAGAAACAGGACTTCGGCCATTAAACAAGAATCTAAAGGTCCAGCCTTGTCTCAAATTGTTTACCCTTCAAAGGTTAAAACAGCAAGAAATACATTAAAAGAAGAAAAATTTAAGGTCACCAAATTTATCTCAGAAATACTAGCATAAAATATCAATCAGTCAGACAACCACCTGGCAGATATCCTTTGATTTGTGTTCCTGCATGGAGCAGGGGGCTGGACCTGATGGTCTTATAGGCTCCTTCCAACTTCACTCTGCTGTGATTCGATGAATTAATTTATGTTAACAGCAATGTGCCTTTTAATTTTCATTGGCATTGTGCGGGACACTGTCCCGTGTGGGCATGTGCACAACTCCCCTCCCCCATGGGCTCTGTTATACAGTAGTCCCCCACTACAACGCAGTTCATATATTACAGTCTCTGTATATCGTGTTTTTTTCTTGAGAGAAGCAGGCTTCCAAAGAGAGGTTTTTAACTCCCTCCTGGCACCTCAGCAACAGACTTGGAGCTGCTCCTGCCAGCTGCACTTGGGAAGAGAGGTTTTTAAACCCTTCCAGGCAGTTGAGGTGCCAGGAGGGGGTTAGAAGCCTCTCTTTGCAAGCAGAGCCAGCAGGAGCAGCCCTTGCCCAGGCGTCTGCATTTCACTTCCAAAGAGAGGCTTTTAACTCCCTCCTGACATCTCAGCAAAAAGACCTGGGCTGCTCCTGCTGGATGCATTTGCAAAGAGAGTTTTTTAACCAACACCTAACACCTCATCAAACTGACCGTGGGCTGCTCAACTGCTGTTTCCAAAGATAGGTTTTTAAACCCCTCCTGACATCTCAGCAAACAGACCTTGAGCGCAGCAAGGTTTCCTAAGGTGTCAGGAGGGGGTTAAAAACCCCTCTTTGGAAACGCAGCTGGCAGGAGCAGCCCAAGGTCAGTTTACTAGGTGCCTGCATTTCTCGGATTTTCCTTTATCACGGGTGGATTAGGCACCAAACTCCCACAATAAGCAGGGGAGTACTGTAACAAAAATGGTTGCAACAGGTGTGCATGGAAGAAAAAACCCAGCATAGATGGAGGAGGACGTGCACACACTTTATAGGGAACTTTGGGCAAGAGTACATTCTACAAAGAAGTAAAATTCTGTAAGGTAAGAAAAGAACCTTTTCTCTTTACCTAACTGAGATTCAAGGTTAGCTACTTCAGTTAAATGACTCCTATGGAATTTCAAAAAAAAAACACAGCTTCCTAAAGCCAATGGCATTTAATATGAGTTGACAATGTGCAACCTTTTATTTGTTTGTTTGTTTGTTTGTTTGTTTGTTTGACCCTCCTTTGTCCTTGGAAAAGGACCCAAGGCAGCTTACAGCAATGAGAGACAATATACAGTCCAGTAAATATATTTTCAAGTTTGAGAACAGGGAATTGACAGGCATCTTACAGCAATAAAAGGTAACATTAAAGCTAAAAGAGAATGTGAGCAGTTAAAGAAAACAGTAAAAATTCCATTGTAAGGGATGATGCTAAAATATTAAAAATACACCACACTTTTTAAGAGGAACCGACACGGGTTACATTAACGCAAATAATACAAAGGTGGGAACTAAAAAACCCTGGAAAACAGCAACCATGTCTTCCCAGCCTTTTTAGGCAGACAGTTACTAAGAAAAACACCTGCCTGAAGAGAACAGTCTGCCTGCAACTGGAAGGACAGCAAAGAGGGGGACGGCTGGCCGGACTTGCCCTTGAGTTGTTCCACAGCCTGGGTTCAGGAGCAGACAAGATCTTCTCTGCTGCCCTCATCCCCAGTCTTGGTGCCATCCACATACTTTTAGACTACTAGAACATGGGTCATTTGTGAAGATTATCAGTCATCCAGGTGAGTTTATCTGGAAGTTGAGTCACAGCAACTGGACTTCTTTTCTTGAGATTGAAACGTTTTGCTGCTCATCCATGAAACGTTTCAATCTTGTTTCAATCTCTCAAGAAAAGAAGTCCAGTTGGCGTGACTCAACTTCGAGACATGTCATGTGATGACCATCAAAATCCAATAATATTTGGTGGAAAAACGGGGGGGGGAGGGGCAAAGCCTTAAAGAGGTACAGGTGATCTTTGGAAGCAAAGTACAATCAAGCATTAGGAGAATAAAGAGTATAGATTATGCCCTGTCTCTCTTCACTATGGGACTGGGCAAAGAATAACGCTCCAGGTGCTGGTGGCATGCAACCCCAAAATGTCTCACCCCAGGGATACTGTTTAGGGCTAATGGGAGCTGCAGAACAACATCTGGCACACTTTACCTAAAACTGCACTAAACTATGGTTCTACATAATGTTTGATTGTGGTCAGTTTGTTTATTTTAAATTTTGATATGCAGCACCAAGATAGCTTTCTCTTGACTCTTCAGGTATTACTTCATTTGTCAAAACACAATACTGTACAACCTTTTTTAAAAATTGCCACAAAACAAGCAAGTGAATGCTCTAATGACCTGAAAATGTTTAGCAGTGTGCAAACTTTGAAACGAATGAGGAGTGACAGATCCTAACGTGTCAGAAGGCAGTCAGTAAAAAATCAGTTTGAAAATAATTATATTTCCTTCACTCAAAGCTGTCTAAAGATCTTCATCAAACTAAGGCAATGAAACTAGCAGCTGGAGATTTGAAGACAGTGCTTCCCAGCCTTAAGTTCCCAGATATTCTTGGATTACAACTCCCAGAAATCCTAGCCAGCATAGCTAGTGGCAAAGGCTTCTAGGCATCCAAGAACATATGGTAATCCAAGACTGCGAACCATTGTTCTAAGACAAGGATGGGTAAACTTTGGCCATCCCAATGTTTTGGGCTGCATACCCTAGAATTCCACGCCTGTACTGTCACTGATAAAGGACTGTTGGATGTGTGGTCCAAAACATCTGGAGGGCAAAAGATCCCCCAACCCTGCTCTAAGGCATGACAGTCCAGGAGATAATTTTCCTCTGCCAACCCCTCCTTTGGAAGGACCCAGGGCAGCTTGTTTTCCCCGAAGACTTCTGAAGGTGTCATTCTCCAGATTTCTTTGCCAGAAACAGTGGTAGAAGGGTCCATGGGCAACAGACGTTATGTTGGATACCTACATGTGAACAGGAAACAGTGCAATTCCTATACCTACTCTAAGAAGTCATAATGTTTAATGCCCTATCATCTTGTAGGGACTTTATCAACTACTAGTGGGGAAAAAACATGCTTTGTATTGGCTAGATAGCAATTAATTTAATATCTGAAAGACCTCTGGCAAAATTACACAGCTGTTAAAGTTGGAAGTGTTGTGTTGAGCTACAGCCACAAGAACCCCAGTAGACTCCTACACATCAGTTTCACAGAGGACCTATCTATTCAATACCTGCAGAAGGACTGACTCACAACAAAAACAGCTCTGTAATTCTGAGCTTTGGATAATTCCTCTCAGCATGAAACTGGACCAACTACAAATCTATAAGGCAATTAGTATGCCAGACTTCAAACTTAGAGGGCATTCCTCTACAGCCCCTTACATTCCAGATTATCTCCCTAGCAGATATAAGTCCCCACCATGGCTCTAAATTACAGATACAGATTTTTTTATCATAGATAATAGATAATATATCTGAAGAAAACATTACATTAAAACATGAAAGTTAGTCTTCAAGGTGCCACATTTTTGGCTCTTGTTTTGTTTTATTTTTTCTTTGATTTTTGCCTGGAATATCTAAAGTAGTAAAAAAAATACCCATATATCCTGAATTCTGATTACCTACGGAACTTAAAACTGTCAATTATCGCCAGGTAACTATACTCATGTTGACACAAACAAATGTGATCTAGTTCCCTTTGGGGCAGTCAGTGCGGTTAACAAGTACTGTATAAAAATAAAATAAAATAAAACAAAATAAAGGACAAAGCTTGCTGATAAATGTATAGGTGCAAGTACAACTCATGCTTTTTGGACAAGACATTGCCCTGTTCCTTTCTGAAAATTCCTATACAACTCTGGAATAGCATGGTCCTTGATTCTGATCTTCACATTCAGAGCAAAATCAGTCCAACATAAAGACAAGTCATCAGGGCTACATTATGTGTTTTTTATAATGCTACACTGTATATTCCAGAAAAAGTATTCAGCATTTTAGGAGAGAATTTAGGGACTTCTAAAACAAGCCTGAGGAACATCTGAGTTGTCATTGGATTCCAGTTCCCTCAAGCCTTGGCCAGCCTAACTAATGCCAAAGGATGACTGCATTGATACATTCTCAATATATGAAGGGATTTATCCCATCATCCAAAAATAGGTATCCAGTGTGGTTAAGTGAATAGAGTGAGAGACTAGGATGCAGGAGACCTGGGTCTGAATTCCCATTTAGCTATGAAAACTCATGGCAGGGAAGATGGAATCGGTAAAAGATTAAACATCACACTTACCTTGAAAGCCCTATTAAAGTTGCTGTGAGTTACCATATATACTCAAGTATAAGCCGACCAGATTTCAGGGGATTCCCTAAAATTGCTTCGGGAAGGTACCCCTGCTACTTTGGAGTCCCAAGGTAAGTAAATGTTGATTGCATATTTTTAAAATAATTTTGTAGTGCATATTTTTTTAAAAACATGCACTCCAAAGTTGCTTACCTTTGGGGGCACCAAAGTAGAAGGGGTACCTTCAGATCATGATTTTATGAAATCCCCTGAAATTTGGAAACATTTGGGGGTAAGGGGACTGAGTTGTGAATCTCCAAAGGGGGTGCCCCTAAACCAGGGGTGCCCAAACTTTTTGCAAGGAGGGCCAGATTTGGTGGCTGAGAATGTGTCAGGGGCCAGTTGCTCCCTGACCCTGCCACCCCACTGCAAGCCCGACCCACTGACCTCTTGCAACCCCACCCGCAGAAAGGAAGGCAGGGAGCAAGGGAGGGAAGGAGGGAGGTGGAAACTAAGAGAGGAAGGAAGGAAGGTGGGGACCAAGGGAGGGAGGAAAGAAGGAAGGTGGGGACTAAAGGAAGCACAGGGAGCTGTGGCCACAGGTCGCCCCTTGGAAGAGGCGATCTGTGAGACCTTGCACCCCCCCCAAGCTCCCCAGCGGTGGCAACGGCTCGCTGGCCTGCCCACCCCCACACATTCCCCTGCAGTGCCGGTGGCGGCAGACCGCCCGTCCGCCCAAGCTTCCCATCAGTGCCGGTGGTGCGCCCCACCCGATCACTGCCCCGCACATGTGCCCAACCTCACACATTCCCCTGCGGTGCCGCCCAAGCTTCCCAGCTATGCCAGTGGCGGCAGCCAGTCCTAAGGATACATATGTATTCAAAATGAGGTCTTTTTGGAATACTGTACACTCACGTTCTAGCAATTACATTGCTAAAATTATACCATAAGGCTCAAAAAACTCACAGAAAGGGGTGGCTGAAATTACCAGGGAGCTGGAGCAACCCTCTACACAGCAGTGGTTCCCAACCGTGGATAATCCAGGTTTCTTGGAATACAACTCCCAGAAAGCTTGGCCAGCATAGCTGGTGGTGAAGGTTTTTAGGAGTTCCCGTTTAAGAACATGTAGGTTATCTACTGCTCTACAGATTGAAATTTTAAAAGTGTGGCCTTGTTAGCTGTGAAAATATTAAATAGGGCAAAATATTGTGATTTCATAAGTTACTCAGTATGAAATAAAACAGTAGACAGGACTTGGTCTCTTCTTTTCGTAACTCTAGAGAAGAACCAGGACAATCTTGATGCTATGAGAACCACCCAAGCATGTACCATGATTCAAAAGCACCTCCAAAGTGGAGAATATGGAAGAGCACTTCTGGTTTTGATATGGGCTTGGATCCCATTCCCTTAAAACCAAGTGGGCCAGTCCTGAAAGTTTGGGGGAGAGGTAGTGATATTTTTTCACTTTCATTCATTGCACTGATGGCTGCATGCCACCCAAGAGACGTGCACCCAAGCAGAAGATCTCTAGATGCGGAGAATGGTAGATCAAAAGAGGCAAAACAAGGGCAATTCATTAAATAGTGCAGAACGGAACCATGTGGGATTTACTGACCCAGAAAGTGGTGATGCTGGCCCACTTTATCCGTTTACCATGATTAGGGAAAGAAAAGAACACAAACAAGATCTCAAACAAGTAAGAGGAAGTACTTTTTACCCAGAGGATCACTGGTCTGTGGAACTCCCGGCCAGAAGAAGTGGTGACAGATGTCAGCCTTGACAGAACATAAAGAACATAAGAAGCGCCATGCTGGATCAGGCCAAAGGCCTATCTAGTCCAGCCCCACCAAATGTGTCTAGGAGTGCACGAGACTAGATATCTGTCTCCTGATACCACTCCCCTGCATCTGGTCCTTGAAGTATCCTAGTTTTAAGCCTGGAGATTACACACCTCCATCATGGTTTATAACCTGTGATGGACTTTTCCTCCAGGAATCTGTCCAATCCCCTTTTGAAGGCATCCAGGCCAGATGCCATCACCACCTCCGGTTGCAGGGAGTTCCACAGACTAACAACACACTGGGTGAAAAAATATTTTCTTTTGTCTGTTCTTACTCTCCCAGCCCTCAATTTGAGTGGATGTCTCCTAGTTCTGGTATTTTGTGAGAGGGAGAAGAGGGTCCCTCTATCCACTTTACTCATGCCCTGCATGATTTTGTACATCTCAATCATATCCCCCTTCGGTTGCCTTTTTCCAGACTAAAGAGCCCCAAATGTGTTTAGCCTTTCCTCATAAGGGAGGTTCCCCCAGCCCAGTAACCATTTTAGTTGCTCTCTTCTGCACTTTTCCCAGTTCCACTATGTTATTTTTGAGATGTGGTGACTAGAATTGTACACAACACTCCAGCTTTAAGAAAGGATTAGACAAGTTCATGGAGAAACAAAGGCATCAATGGCCAACCTCCTACGGCCAACCTCCAGGTTGGGGAGAGATAGGCAGGATATCTCTCAATGCCATTTGCGGGAAATTGTAAGCAGGTGAAGACATCTGCTCGGGAATACCCTGAAGCAAAAGGTGAGCCACTGTGTGAGACAGAATGCTGGACTGGATGGGCTGTGGCCTGTTCCAGCAAGGCTGTTCTTATGTTCTTATGACCAGACACGATAGGCCTTTGGTCTCATACCACGTGGCCCTTTACCCACTTAAACCACTTAAAAAAAACAGGTGGGAGAACTGCCCTAGACTGCCAATAATGACTACAATCTCTTCGGTTTTCATCTATGGGTCTCTGGATATGACTTACTGGAGAGGAACCGAAGTGGAGAAGTAGGAGCAACGCAACCGGGACGCGATCTCCCGCCTCTCCACCGGCCTGGCACTCCCCCCACCCCGCAAACTCGGCATCCCACAACGTGCTGCCCATCAGGCGCCGTGCACACTACAACTCCCAGAAGGCGCCGCCAATCTTCGCTTCAAGGCTTCTTCTGCCTGCTTCCTGGGGGAGGGTGTGGGGACGACGGGGGAGCCCCGCTGCCCGCCCTTCTCCAGGCACTCCCTCAAAGGCGCCCCACAGGCTCGTGCTGGGCGAAAAAAGGGGGACTCCCCTGTCGCGACCTTCGTTCTCCTTCTCCCTCCCCTTCCCCTCCGCTCTCGGGCCAGGCCGAGGAAGGCTCTCACCTGGAGCTGCCGTGGCGGGAGGCCGCGGCCCGGGAGGAGGAGGAGGAGGAGAAGGCGGGCGCCGGCGCCGGGAGCGAGGCGAGGGTCCCGAAGGAGCGCCCCACTCTCGCGCGGAGAAGGCAGGCGCGGAGCCGAAAGGCCGACCTCAGAAGCCCAGCCATGGTTTCCTCCTCCTGCACGCGCCGCCGGTCGGTCCAAGGGGGAGCACGTGACCGGGCCGGGCGAGACCACGGCGGGCAGGGGGAAGGGTCGGGGCTAGGCCAGGCCGGCTTCGTTCCGCCACCACCCCCCGTTCGCTGGGACGAAAGGACGAGCGAGCAACCCAAAAGTAGACGATGTGTCAATGACTTCCTCTCTAAAGGGAATCTCTTCTGGGATATATTTCTCTTTAGGGTGTAGTTTTTAAAACAGGACTCCCCCCGAATACAAGACAAATGGCACGATCCAAAATGACCCCGGTTGCCTTCAGGGCGGGGCGTAAAGGTGAACGTACAGACGATTGGGGCCAATTAGAAAACTAACCCGAAGTTTTTTATGTGTTTGCTTTACTATTTCGAAATAAAGGCTTTATTTCTTTAAGAAAAAGCATTGTGCGCCTCATGTGAGAAATGCAAATCTAAGAAAGGTAAAAAAATACCTACGGGCCCCCTTCAGAAACCAAAGATATTCCGAAACACTTTTTTTCTTCGGGAAACGTATTGGTCGGCCTCTTCGCTAGCCACTGATATCACAGGAGGAAATCACGTGTGGCAAAAGTCACTCTCTGTACTTGCGCATGCGCTGTAGGCGTAGACGGCGTTTATTCTTGCGCCTGCGCGTTTTGTAGCACTGTGCCCTTGACAGTAAAGGACTTCGCACGTGGTTAGTTGCTAGAGTTCTTCTGACGGTCAAATTTTACCCCTTCCGTCAACTCATAATAAGTTTTACACGCCATAGTCCCGGAGTATTAGTTTCCCAGGATCGAGGAAAGATAATGTGTTACTTTTAATCCCTCGCTGAGAAATATGATGCTTTATAATGATTTAGCTCAATAAAGAGGACATATAATACTGTACAGGATATCAATTTAGTTTATGTTTGCATAAGAGAACTCATCTGAGTTCAGGGTCCATGGCCTCCTTTGGAGAGATGAGGTGATCAATTCCTTTCAAGAGAAATCTGAAAAAATCTGTAATTTGGAAAGTGGAGTGAAAGCTGCTCTGAAACCACTTAGGAGGTTTAAATCACCAGGGGTAGGTAGATGGAATACCAATACTGTACACAGGGCCCGCGCTTCCATTAAGGGGAACTAGGCAGTTGCCTAGGGCGCCAAAATGGAAAGACGGCTCTGGACAGCCTGCTGCCCACCCGCCTCCCATCAACCTCCGCCCATTGCTGCCCGCCGCCCGCCCGCCGCTGCCCGCGCCCATCACCACCACCCACGCCCGTCACCATCCGCCACCATCCGCCACCCCGCCCCCACCCCCACCCCCACATATATAAGCTGGGTAGAGAAGCTCACCAATGAATTTCAGAAGAAGAATCAGCCTACGTGTTATAAACTACAGCATGTGGCCGCCATGAGAAGCTTGAGATTATTTTGAAATAAATTATTATGCCCCAGCAATTGATTGTTGTGATGAATAACCAATATTGTGGAAAATATGCTACCATTAGGACAGAAAATGGAGAAACATAACACTTTCCCATAACCAAATGTTTCAGACATGAGTGTATGAGTGGGTGTTGAGGTCATCAGGAGAGGCCCTTCTCTCCAACCCACCACCCTCCCAGGTACTTCGTGGGAACCCATGAAAGGGCCTTCTCACCTGCTGTGCTCAGATTCTGGAACTCCCTCCCACTAGAGACCAGGACCGCCCCATCCCGGCTGTCTTTCCGGAAACAGGCAAAGACCTTTCTCTTCAGACAGGCTTTCCCTGAATGATGGACTACCATGTGTATTTTATATGAATCTACAGGTTCCCATAGACTTTGTGTTTATGACTATGTATAACTGTATTGCTTTAATGTAATGTTGTCTAGTAATGCTGTAAGATGTCCCTCAATTCCTTGTTCTCAAATACTTGAACATATCTTAATTGTACTGGATTGTATATTATCCCTCATTACTGTAAGCCGCCTTGGGTCCTTTTCCAAGGAGAAAGGTGGAGAAAAAATACTCTAAAATAAATAAATAAATAAATATTTTGTTTCCCAGTTTCACAAGTGTGTGAAAACTGAACTGTGAAGAAAACTGAGAGATGAAAAATTGTTTTCCTTGAAATACAATGTTGAAGGAGAGCTATGTGGTTACCCTCAATTGCCAGAAACCTGAATAAGTGGACTGTAAATCAAATCAAGGCTGAATTTCCTCTGGAAGCCAAAGTGACAAATCTGAGACTATTGTACTTTGGCTACATTATGAGAGAAAAAAAGATGATACTTATTGGAAAAAGCAACAATGCTAGGAAAGTTGAAGGCGACAGGAAAAGAGGAACAAATATGAGATAGTTTTATTCTATAAGAGAAACCACTGCTTACAAGAGCTGAGTTGTAGATGAGGGGACATTTTGGAGGTCACTCATTCATAGAGTCTCTATAGGTAAGATTTGACTTGCTGGCACATAAAATGAAGTCTCCTGTATTATGTGCCCTCATTATGAGAGAAGAACACCATTTTCTGCTCCACATCAGGCCAACTGTTTTGGGCTGGCTCTGTGAGGTAGCCATTGCAATCTTTATTGAGCCCAAGCCTGAAGAAGTCAAATCTACGTATGAAATTCCAACTAGAGATGTGCATGAACCCCTGGTTTGGCATGGTTCGTTTACCAGGCAAACAACTGATCTGAACTTTCTCTGGGCGCTGCCTCTAAGTGGATACCTGCTGGAAGAGGCAGGTGGATCTGCTATTTGGCCAGTAGACGCACTGGGCTGAGCCCCCCCCAACTGGTGATGAGTGCCCATCTCTAATTCCAACACCACAGGCATGTCAGCATAAGAAGAGCGGAAAACTCGGATGGGGGCACAACATTTCATAGCACTTTGAGAGATTAACCATTTCATTTTAACATGAGCTTCAGGCCTTGATCCACAAAATCTCACAGGAAAATAAAACTGATTTGTCTTTCAAGCACTGCCTTAGTTTATCTCCTTCCCTTGCTCCCCACCCTTCTTTGGGAACACATCAGCTGGAGTCCTTGTGGCAGTTGTTGCTACAGTAAGCAGACCAAATAGAGCAGTTTCATTGATGCATCTAATCAAGCAAAGGTTTTGAAAGAGATTTAATTCAAGAACCTCTGGAATCTTTGGAATACATCATCTCTGGGATCCTTTTGGGAGAGGTGTCACTGTCTATTTGATTTGCGTACCCTATCTGTCTGGTATGGCTTGGAGGCACAAGATGAAACCACCAGTGATACAATCCTACGCTCTCAGCTCTGAATAATTAACCTGGCACCACAGACAAAAGAAGCTAGGAATCATTTTTCTTTTGGTTTGTTCCAGATGACAAAATAAAAGGTCAGGGACATCTTCCACAGATGGGCAAAACTTAAATACTTCATTTCTCTCTCTTTCTCTCCGACCCCCTCTTAGTTTTTAAAATTTCTGTTTGCCTGGGTTAATGCCTGTCTCCCCTCCTGCTTTCCAACCTCTTCTGATGAGATTATGTTACATTACAATTGGCCATGGGAATGTACTCTGAGGCTGAGCTGGAAGCTGTAGGGAATAGCCAGCAGAGAGTCTGAGGAGGAAAAGAGGAATCTTTATGACATTCCTTCCAGTTAAACCAAGTAGCAATTGACCAAAACATGCATGACATCAATGCTCAGCCATTACATGAGGAGCGAAAGACCAAGCTTTGGTCGTTAGGCCCTCTCCTGCCCCCCACCTCATATTCCAACATTGTTGCCTCACTGCATCCCCCAGGAGACATCGCCATTTCTTGACTGTCTCTGTCCCTTGAATCAATTAGGGTTGTCAATCTGGCAGTCCCTGAGGCAGGCTAATATCTGGACATCTTCCATTTTATCCCCCCCCCCTCTCTCTGTTGCTGTGATCATTCACTTTGTCTTGCCTGATTATTATTATTACTAATTTAAAATTTATTTGGAAAGGAAAGAAACTTTTTTTTAAAAAAACTATACAATGCAAGGGAGATAGGGTCAAAAGAAAGGGGTAGAACAAAAGGAATAATAAGGGAAGAGAAGGGGTTTCGGAGGGAAAATAGTATAATAACATTATTAATTTTAACCTTATTCTAGTGGATTAGCCCTACTGTCAAATGCTTTTTCTTACCATCTATTTCCATTACATTATTACAAATCCCCCTATAAAAAGGAAAAACAAAACTTAAAGGGCCAACTTAAATTTAGCAGAATTATAAATAATGTCACCGGCAACTGCTTCCTAATATATTTTTAAAATGCATATTTTTATTAAGAAGAAATTAGAAAATGTTTCCTTCCCGTTTCGGTAGCAATTAGCAGCCCAAGGTGGATTGGCATAACTAATGATTCTTCATTTTCAAAGTTGCTGATTAACATAGCCTGATTTATTTTCATGCATACACATTTCCACCAAGAGCCAGTGTGGTATGGTTGGTATAATGTCAGACTATGACCATAGTAACTCACTGGGGAATGGCCATAGCAGTAAACTACTCCTTGAACATCTGGAGTACCCCAAAACACTGATTACAGTATTTTCCCACATATAAAGCTATGTTTTTGTCTAAAATTGTTAGACTAAAAATTGAGGGTCATCTTATACAGAGAAGTAAGCTGGGGCGAGAACCACACGTTTGTGAAACTGTAATTTTGGGTCATCTTATACACGGAAAATCCAGTAGGCCACGACGAGTCAATGAGACTTGACAGCACCTGATGCACACGTATTTTCTGCAAAGTGCAACCTTACCTAATTAATTTTGGAAAAGTGTTATGTTCCATTACTGTGTTCAAACTGTTACAGATTATCGACTGATCTGACAACTTGCATTTTTAAATTAAGTGTGAGAGGCAATGTGAATCCGGAGAATGTTTCAGGTAGTGCAAGTTGTTAATTAGTGAGGATTGATCAGGTGTTGAAGAGAACAGGCTTCCCTCTCCACCTGGTCCTCCATTAAATGTTTAATAGATGTCATTCGTTCGTTCGTTTTGACATTGTGTAGCATTTCTAGAAAGGGTTGCTCCGCTGAGAAAAAAGAAGACTGTCAGGTCTCTGCCACTGGGTGTGGCCTGCTGCCCTTCGTAGTGAGCCTCTCCCGCATTGCAAAAATTAGTAAATTAAACCACCAAAATTAAAAACTCCCAGATTTCCTTACAGATTTAGTACTGGAGAAGGAAGTAGTAGATTGGGAAGCAGCCATTTTTAGTCAGCCCAGTGTCGTATAAACCCCTTTACTCAGCACAACCTGACACTTCGTCCATCTGCTACCTTCCCTGTTGAGGGTATTAGGACGAGATAAGTATTAATTATTAAACATGAAACCCTGCCTCTGTCCTGCACCCCATCCTCCGCAAGACCTCCTGTTCATCCTTTGGAGCCGAGCCAACCCGCTTGTAAAGCGTGAATCAGGAAGCAACCGCTCTGAGCTGAAGTCTACCGTGATTCCTGCTGGCACAGCAAAGCTCCCTCGAATTCACAGGGGGCTGGAAAAGCACTGAGATGGCAGAGATTGCTGTGGCAGAAGCAACTGGAAAATGTCCTGAGATTGAAACACAGACATATTAACATCACCCTTGTGGACACTAATGACTTGCACTTTAAAATGCCAGAGGCTCCTCCTGTCAGCGAAAACAAAGAATAAACACATTTTCAGTCTCCCAAGACCTTAGATCTTTCCAAACTCTTCGGGCAAATTCAGCCATAATGTATTTTTGCAGTCGGAACAGGGCAGCTCATGCATGTCACTGGGGGAATCATTGGCCAGAATTGCTGTAGGCAGTATAGTCAGTATAGCTAAATAAAACAGCAGCGAAAACCTTGGAGAGGTTGAACTAGTAATGGTGCATCTGATAATGCAATGCAATGAAATATAAACAATTTCCAAGCAAGAGGGCATCGCTTACAGATACAAACCAGGCAATCCTCTTCGCTTTGTTTTTAATCGCAATGTAAGTGGCCAAGCAATCTGATGGATGCCGTATCATAATGCACATTGCCTTGACTGCGACAGATGGCAACAGTGCTCACTGGTTAAATGGGGCAATCCTATATGAGTCTACTTAGAAGTAACTGTCTTCAGGTCACATGGTCCAGACTGCATACTTGGTACTCTGCGCAGATCATCAGTTAGTTGCAATGACTTGCAGGAATTTATGTGATTCCGTTTTCTGGTGCATACAACTAGGATTTTGGCTAGTTTAATTTGCCCGAAGCATATGTGATTAGATTTTTTAAAAAACATGTCATTATTATCTCTTGGTATCTAGTACCTTCCTTTTCTTCTGGGTGGTCTCATACCTGGAACGTAGGATGACATATAAGTTGCCATGAAATACTCTCAAAAGGTGTAACTTTCTCCTCCCGCCCCTCAAACACTTTGATATGTCTGAAGATTCAGCTGCAGGCAGTTTCTTGGCTGGTCCTCTAAGAGCAATCAAAGAAAATATTATCATTTTTTTTTTAAAAGTGATGTGGCTCAACCAGACTTAAAAAGAAATTTCTCTTCCTCTGCCTCTCTGCTGAAGAGCAAAAGATGCGTTAAGTTTGCCAATATCCTGAAGTAGCCTGGAAGTTGAGTTATGGCATCCGGACTTCTTTTCTTGTGACGCTGAAATGTTTCTCTACCCATATATCAATTAGGATAAAAGAAAATGGCTACAATTTTATGGAGATGGTATTTAACACCAGTGAAATTAAATACAGTACCATGGATCCCCAATACTCGAAAAATATTGGAAATGTAAAAAAGAAGTCAGAACATATTTTCATATGTGATGGAATTGCAAAGCAATACATAAAGTATGTGAGAAAGTATTTGAAAAAATTAGAGGATTGCTGGAAACAAATATGGAAATCACTTCAAAAATAGCATTGTTATTGATGATAGACAATTGCAATGGTGACAATATTAAAAATAAATAAATGGCAATGTATATGTTGGCTCCAGCTTGACTCTTAATAGTGAAAAATTGGGAGCAGAATTGGGACTTTCAGCTACAAGAATGGTATAATGAAATATGGAATATAGCAGTTAATAATAAATTGATTTCGGTAACGATGGATATATTGATTAAGAGAACAAAAATAGGAGAAGTGTCAAAATGGGGCCCAATAGAGCAATTAAATAAAGAGGGGAAGGTTTCATCATTAAAAGATATAAAGAGTTTAAAAGAGAAAGGTAATAATAAAATTAAGGATCTCCATCCCTTAATGCAAACAAAAGAAGGGGATTAAAAATTAAAAGGGATCCTAGGGAATTTAAATTGGCTGGTAGTAGAGAGTTTGAAATGGAGATATAACCAAAGATTTCAAAATTTAATGGCAGATGAAGACAAGCGATGGGAATTATTGTACAAGAAATATGTAGAGAAAAAGATGGGAATAGGAGTTATTTATAAATATTTGGTTAGTTTAACTTTAGAGAATCAGACTGAAAATATAATTAAAATTTTGTGGGAAGATAAGATGGATTTAGATAAAGAAACGATAGTAGCTATGCTAAAATGGGTAAGAGAAGTAAGAATGGAAAAAATTAAAGAAATGCATTTGAAAGTGTTGCATAAATGGTAGTATACCCCATATAAGTAGAACTGATAAAAAGAAACCTCACCCCTTTGTTGGCACTGTAAGAAAGAGGAGGGTACTTTTGAACATATGATCTGGAAGTGTGAGAAAGCAAAAGCAAAGTGTTCTGCTTATATACCGCTCCATACCACTTCAAGTAGTCTCTGGGCGATGTACAGTTTAATAAGTCTGCAGGCTACACATTGCGCCCCCCCCCCAGCAAGCTGGGTACTCATTTTACCGACCAGATGGAAGGCTGAGTCAACTATGAGCCTGCAACCTGGGATTGAACCCCAGGTCGTGAGCACAGTTTTACCTGCGGTACAAGCATTTAACCACTGCACTACAAGACTCAGTAATAAATTTTGGACTAATGTAGAAAATTGGTTAATAGAAATAACAAAAAAAGGATCCAATTAAAAATAGATCATATATTTTTTAGAATTGGTGGAGAGAGAACACAAGCGGAGATAAATGTAAAAGATTATGTATTATGGAATAGCAGCAGCTATAATGGTTTTAATAAATAGGTGGAAGAATGAAGAAAAATGGAAATATAACAAATGGAAAGAGTACATATATCAATTTTTCCAAAACAAATGGATACAAAGAATGCAAGAAGGGAAAACAGAAGGGGAAAAATAAGATGTTGAAGGAGTGGGGAAAGTATATAGAATGATTAAAAGGAAAGCCTGAGAATGAGAAATGGGCTAATCTTTTCCACCATGGTTTGATATTGTATAATATGAGGGAAAATTGAAAGTATTGCTTGCTGTGGGGGAGGGGGAGGATAAAGAGGAAGGGCAAAACAGTTTGTAGAATATTATGGAAATAGTTGTTTGAAAATTAAGAGTTTATGCCTGATTTTTTTTAAAAAAATTAAAAATTATATAAAAATGATAAATTGACTTCAGAAATTAAATTCAAAAAGGGAGAAATAAAGATTAATAGATTTATTGAAATACGGGAAGAATTTATGAAAGCTGTGTTATTTAAAGGGAAGGGGGGAAACCAGGCAAAGGTTGTATGTGTTTCTGGAAGGATTTTGGGGTGGATTAAACGGGGATGGTGGATTTTGAATTAAAATACTGTATGTATGTAAGATATAAGGTCTTGGGGGAGAGGAGTACTAATATTTTAAGTAGATGTATTATGTTCTATATTTTATTTTTATGTTTTATGCCCAGTCACAAAATATCCCTTAGTGCTATCAATCACAACCTCAGGTCCCCAGGTTTTCTTTTAAAAAAAAAACCTCTCAGAAGCCTTCACCACTATCTGTATGGTCTAGGCTAGGGTATCTGGAAATTGTCATCCAAGAACATCTGGAGACCCAAGATTGGGAAGCACTACCTTAGAAGATTTCAAAGTACTATTAGCCATCGGAACAGGTGGATTAATGCAGTCACATGTTTGTGAGTTATGGAGCATTTCCCTGCCCTTCTTACAACTGCCCTCTTGGTCCCTATATTACTAAGCATCGGCACAAGCTCAGTCCAAGGACATTAAACTCTAAGACTTATTCCTAGAGTAATCTACATGAAACAGAACACTTGGGATTTTTTTTGAAAAAAGCCCCTACTTCCGCTGAATTGAATGACTCTTGAAATTCTGCAATTACCAGTGATCTAGGAGGAAATAGGGATCTCAAGGTCTGCGGCAGAAGGCTAACCATTTATAAGAGGGGACACTTTCAGATTTTTCCTCATCAAGCATGTTATTATGCTTTTCAGGGCGAAGGGTGAACTCGGCAGTCAGAAGTTATTTGTCCGTTGTTGCGCCGCGTTGAGTGTTGGGTTTCTAAAATGGTGTCACTTTGGGGTCCAGTTTGTTTTTCTGCCCAGCATATTCAGACTCTTCAGCTAGAGAGAGAGAGAGAGAGAGAGAGAGAGAGAGAGAGAGGAGGGGAAAAGAGTTTTTAGTGCCAAGGTTTTGAAGGTTTGCTTTATTTATGTTTTGTACTTTAAATTTTATTTTTCAGGCATACAGTATTTGCAAGCATAATGGACATGCATTTCCTCTTCCCCTCCCTCCACATCCCCCCCCCGATGGAGAGTAAACCTAGGGGCAAATTGTGCCTACGATTTCTGCGAGTGGCATCTTTGCCAAAGGGATAAGCAGCTCAGCGCAGCTGCGGGGAAGTGCCAGCATTTTATACTTGCAAATCACATGTATTTACAATTAGTGTGGAAGAGTGCTTTTTCCCAATATTCAGACTGATGGAGCTGTTTGGATGAGCAGCGAAACGTTTCTATCTCTCTAAAAGAAGTCCAGTAGCCATGGCTCAACTTCCAGATAAACTCACCTGGATGACTGAGAATCTTCACAGAAATTTTTCCAATATTATACTCTGTGTGCGTATGTTTCGCTTGAATAAAAGAAGAGAGTCACTTAGTGGCTATTCCGTTCCAGCAGAGGTGGTGGGGATTTTTTAAATTAACACTTCAGCTGCTGAAAACATTTATTTTCCCACAAATCAATAACTAGGAAATAGGAAAGGTTAGATCATTTTGAAACTTCACTGACAGCTCCATCTTAAAAAAATACAACAGCCACCCAAACACATAAAAGTTATTTTTGAGGGGTGGGTGAGGAACTATAACTCCATCATGGCCACGAAGTAACTTTCCCAAACGCTACATAATCTTGGGAGGTTTCCAGATACAAAGCAAAGTGTTCAATTTATATACTGCCCCATAGCGCTTAAAGCACTCTCTGGATGGTTTACAAGTAATTATGCAGGCGTGAGGCTACACATTGGCCTCACCCATCAAGCTGGGTACTCATTTCACTGACCTTGGAAGGTCCAGCCTCTGTCAAAGATGCACAGTAGGGAATTGAACTCCCAACTTCTGCAGCCAGAGTGTCTATTTGAGACATCAGCTAAAATCCTGTTGCTTAATGTAGTAAATTACACTAGAGTAGGGCAACAGCATCAGTGGGGATTTTCTCCTGCAGAAATTCCATTGATTCTACTGGGCCTACTCAAATGCATTACTGATGCACTATACACGTTAAAAAGAAATGGAAGACTTTCCTCTCTTCTCCACTGAGAAGCAGGAAGGAAGCTTTCCATTTCTCAAGATTGCAAAGGACCAAGTAGATGGGAAAGAAGTTCCATTTAGAGAAGGCGCTAAACAGAGTGGCCTTTGGTGCAGTGTGGTTGATCTCTTTGAAAAAGAATGGTAACATATAGACATATCAGATAAATGCCAGGATTGTTATCATATTACTGAAAAATCCCCACTTTTCTCTGTGAAATGCATGCTCCATGAGATGCTTTGAGATGCACACATTCTGCAGTTCTTAGAATCATAGAGTTGGAAGAAACCTCAAGGGCCATCCAGTCCAACCCCCTGCCATGCAGGAACCCCCATCACAGGACTCTCAATAGATGGCCAGCCAGCCTCTCCTTAAAAACAGTTCTTGGGCGGAATACTACTGTATTGTTTACAAGACTGTAGATCTGATTTAATCATCATGTGCCATCAATTCTAACTTTTCAGGGTTTTCTAGGTTGAGAGTACTCAGAAGTGGTTTGCCACTCCCTTCTTCTAGGGGTCTCCTGGCACTCTATTCCAATGGTGACAAACCTTCAGCACTACAGATATTTTGGACCACAAATCCCAGAATTCCAAGCCTAGATTGCCAATGACAAAGGACTGGGGGAGTTGCGGTCCAAAACACATGGAGTGCTGAAGGTTCACCATCACTGCTCCACTCTAATATGCCTGTTATCCAACAGGAATTAATTCTGTATCTATCATCAAGGTTTTTCAGTGAGCATTAGTGGTTGCTGATTGACCATCAACATGCCAGACTCGTTAAATTTCCATTACCTACAATATTCTCCCCTCCCCTCCATTGTATGAAAGGGGTCTGATATGTTATTGGTCAATTAAAGGACCATCTACACTCCATGTTATCTGAAGAAGTAAGGCACATTCCATAAAAACATCTGCCAAATAAAACTTGCTAGTTAACACTTGTTGCTCCAACATGGAAGCTTCCTTGAAATTTCTTACAGTTTTCTTCCAGAGGTTAAGCAATTCTGCTGAATTGTACCCTGCAAACAAAATGTCTGGAGAGAATGCTGATCAATGGTTACTTATGGTGATGGCTGTATGCTTCCTCTTGGGTAAATAGGCAGCATAGATCTCATTTTGGTTGTGGAGAAAAAGCTGTTGCCATCATATTCTTCTTGAGGCCTCCTGAGACCTACTGAGAGGGCCACTGTGGTAAACTGATGTTAAATAAGCCTTGTCTGACTTTGGCTGACATTCTTTTAGATGTAAAGAATAAAGATCCAAACATGTTTCATTTAAAATAGGACGAAGTTAATACCGAGGAAAAGGGGATATTTGAAAAAAGGGTGACCCCAAGACAAAATGCTACCTGTGCCCCCTCCCCATTCTATTCAAAATTCAGAGACTGGAAGTTGAAACTTCCTTCAGCAGTGAAGAGGAGATAGCATCTTCCAGCATACCTGAAGATAGCTGGCTAATTTTTAGGGTCCAAAACCAGGCTGTGTGGCAAACAACAGCTCTGTCCTTCAAGAGATGGAAGTGCCTGATTGCGCAAAATAGGCTGAGGGGATATCACGGCTGTGCTCTAGAACTGTTCACCTGACACAATGACCTTACTCTGCTCAATGGAAAGGCTGGGCCATTACACAATGAAGGTTCTCAAGACATTAAGCAAACTATATGATGAAATAAAATATTTTATAAATCATTTTTTAAAGAAATTTCTCCATCTTTTATTGCAGTGGGGGGAAAAGCCCAACAAATGATACATATATATTAGAACTGCAGAGTTGGAGGGGACATTATGGATCACTGAGTCCAGCCCTTTTCAAATCTGCATTTAAGAGCTTAATAGATTGACTCGTCTTTGCTACGATATTATCCTTTGTGTGGTAGTTCAGAGTTCCCATGGGGAAAATCAGTTGTGGTGTAGAAATATAATAAATAAATAAATAAATAGTCTGCCCATTTTAACTTAAGAACGTCTTTCTCAGCCAAACCATCTATGTGCATGTCCTTTCGATAACACACTTTCAAGGTTTCACAAGGGTACCCAAATGGCAGTCACCATCCCTATAGGTTCTTATCGCATATCCCAATAGAGTGACATTTTTAGCATGCTTTTCCAACTTGTTACATTAACAAATTTGCACTGATTTCCTGATCCTGTCATCTAAAGACCACCTTGTCGTAAGACAGTGAACTTTTACAGCATTCTGGAGCTGATGTACTGTCTAATGTCACAAGTGTCTGCTCACATTACCTCACGAAAGCTTGAGAAGATTCTACATTGTGCTTTCCATTTGAGCTTGATTTGACAGAATCAGTCCCTACGCTAGCTCATGGCACTTATCAGTTAGTCAGCCTTCCTCAGGGAAGAAAATTTAGAGTGCACCATATTCCATTTTCAAATCAAACCCTGTCCCCTTAGGAATCTGGCTGCTGCATTATTAAACAAGGTGCCATCAGCCATACTACCATGCATAAACATTCAGTCGGATAAAAGGCTACATCATTATGTTAACTCTTTTTAAAAATCAGATTCATTCATCTTTCAGTGATCTGAAACAGAACTCTGGGGGTGGGGAAGGAAAACTTCACCTTCAAGAAAATTTCTCTTCAGAGAAAGGGCAGGAATCAGATGTAACAACAACACATACCTCCATGTACATTCATAGCCCATATACAATGACAACCTCAAAGGTCCATTTCATGAAAGCACCCATATAAATGATTAAATGAACAAGATTATTTTGGTCAAATAATTTCCTTCCACCTGTGCCCTAGGAAAACAAATAAAGAAAACCAGCCTTTGAGCTTTGGGACAGCTTCTTCCCTTTTCTCTGAGGGAAACCCCTGGGTGCTATGGTTGACATGAAATGAGGAAATGATTATAGCAATGGTTCTCAACCTTCCTAATGCTGTGACCCTTTAATACAATTCCTCATATTGTGGTGACCCCCAATCATAAAATTAATTTTGTTGCTACTTCATAACTGGCTGTTCACTGCCCAGAGTTCCTCTGGGAAAGTAGGGCAGTATATAAACAAACAAACAAACAAACAAACAAACAGTACTAGCACAATCAAATATCTGAATGTCCTCCTTATTCTAAGTCTCACAATGTTCTGGAAGGAGATGAAGGTAAGGCTAAGGGGGCTTCCTACACAAGGGTGAATGAAACCCATCACCAGCCCCCAACAGTGGCTCTGGCTCCTTCAGCTGCTGCCGTCGCTGCGAGTGCCATAGAGAACTGCCCTCTATGGGCACCGTCAGCCAATCGCAGATTCTGGTGCCATTGACTGACATCCCCTCCAACCTATTAAGCTGTAACTCACTCTTTTCTTCCCCCTTCCCCCATCTCCTTCTCCAGACCCAAGCTGTTTGTGCCTTTTTCTTTGCTGGCTCACGGCAACCCTGTTTGACCCCCAAAGGGGTTGTGACCCCTAGGTTGAGAACCGCTGGATTAGTGGAACTCCCAGGGCTAAGCCTTAAGAAAGGGCCTGAGGGAAAAAAGGGAAGGAGAAACCAGGTTAAAAAACCATACAGTCCAAGCTGAGGAACAGCATTGACTCCAACGTCAGTGGGGCGATAAATCCATTCCATGTTTTAGTCCAGATATCCAGAGGGTGAAACCTATTCTTGAAACAAAGTTCAGCCATTGGACAGCACCTGCAAAATTCTCAGTCAAGTCTGGAGCAGATTATTAACCCGACTGGTGTTGCAGCCACCAATTTTCCATTAGTCACAACCAAAGGATCTCGAGGAACACACCATATCCAAGAAGGTCTAATTTCTCAGGCAAGGTCTGTGACTCACCACATAGGATAGATTACCCAGAGCTCCAAAAATGCTTCTTCCTGGCCTTGCAGACAGATTCCCTCCGAATATCTCTGGGCATAGTGAACAACATCTTAACAGTCTCTCTGTATTTGGAATTGAGAGGCAGCTTAGTGCCAATGTAGTGGGGCAAATCGTAGGTTTCAAGAGAAATAAGTTCCTATCTCTACTGAGCCTTGAAACTCCCCTGATGAACTTGGGCCAGTCTATCTCTCCCTTCCCCCACCCCCATATCTCTCCCTCAATCTTTCTCTGTCTTATCTTTACCAACCTCACAGGCTGTTGCAAGCATAACATGGAGAGGAGGAACACACATGCTTCCCATCTTTCCCCGGAGGAAAAGCAGGATATAAGTAGTTTGACTGAAGTAAAGGGTGGTTGTGTGGTCCAAGCAGGATATAAGTATAATTAATGTATTTTGTAAAAGAATATTTATGTTATAGTGTTATTAAAGATTTACTTGTGGATCGGTATCATCCATAAAGCATGTATATCATTTATGAATTATGTGTGTAGTGATCATTTATTACTCAGCTGATTGGTTGTGCTTGAAACTATGTGGAAACTTAGGTTCTACTGTACAGTCTGTTATTACTGTTTCACACACACACACACATCATGGATTCGAGGTTCCAGTCCTTAAATATTGAACAAGAACTACATTATATCTGTGAGAACTCGCTCATAATCCTAAGGGCTACCATTAGCTTCCTCCTTCCTCTTTATTCATGACATTTCTTTCCAATCTTGTATTTGTTTATTTATTGTGTTTATTTCTAGTGAGCTGACACTGGTTTGTGCTCTACCTCTTGCGCTATAAAGCAAACCAAGACCTTTGGAGGCACAATCAAAGGTGGAGTGTGGGATAACTGCTCTGAACTTACTCTCGTTTTGAAGGGGGTCACAGGCAGACGTGTACTGAGTGTGATTACTTCTGCGGACTATGATTCCCCTGAGACCTCCGTGGCCATATTAGTTGTAGAGTTTTAGGACTTATCATTCCCCCCCCCAAAAGTAACTTCTTCCACCTCCCTCCAAAGCAGTTCTGCAAGCTGTTCTCCTGCCAATGATCATGTCATCTTACGGCAGGGTGGCAGCAGCTACAAGATCACCATTTGTGTTGCATAGTGACTGGAACATGCGCGACTCACAAGGGACTGCAGGCGGATAGACTGTGGCGAAATAGCAGACTGTTTCATGTACCCAGTTGGATGCATCCATTGAACTTGCAGTAACATATGTACGGCATATTTCAGCATTCTTGTTTCATTGCATAAAGCCGCAAATGGAAAGACTGAACCCTCTGTTAAAACGGATCCTTTATTTTCCCACTTCCAATTATTCTGAGTAACATTTATTATCCTCTCCCCACCTCCTCTGGGATCTACCTGGATCATCTTCACTCTCATACTCAATAGGGGACTGTAGTTCAAGCAGACCCCCATCCCACCCCACCCTGTTCATCCACGCGTCACACTGAGCTTGGCTTCAGCTGCTCCTCTGTTTTTGAACCAGAACTTGATATTTTTCCCCTCATAAAATTTCATGTTGGTATAAATATGAGAATGGATTAAACTCTGCTTCCAATTTCCAAACATATGTACTTCAATGAATATTAAATTCTAGACCCATATCATCATAATTATTTATTTACTTGGTAGAAGGGGGTGTTTTTAAATAAATGAATGAATAAATAAATTAATAAATAAATAAAAGGGGGGACCAAGAGTTTGCTTTGGAGCGTGAAACTCTAGTGTAATTGAGTTTAGAGTGGTAAAACTACTAAAGAGGCCATGGCCCTGGAGAGTTTCCTGAAACCCATCTGTCAACTGATGTTACATCACAACTCAAACAAGCCATGCCTTCCTGTTCCTGCACAAGCCCTCTGTGATGCAGGGGTGGGGGCGGGGCAGGGAATGGAATTATAATAGAAGTTCCTGCTAAAGGGGAGGGGGGAGGGGGGGAAAGAACTTGACAACAGCTGCATGGTGTCAGCAGGAATAATTATCTGAAATTCAGCCTCTGGGGTGCCTGGCTGACTCTTAAATTCTATAAGGTGTCCTTTTATTTTATTGCATTGCTTTGTGATGCTTTTAAGCAGAAGAGTAATGGACTGGATGCAAACTATTTTCCATTGAAGCAGAATGAATAGATGAATGAATGAAAGGAAAAAAGCTTGATAGAAAATGTGGATGTTGTCAGTATATAAATGCAGTGTTGGCTATATGGGAAAAACAAAGACCTTATCACAAAAGGTCTGGGTAAAAGAAAGTGTGAAAAAATTGATCTAGACTCAATTATTTAGTTGCTTGAATTTAATGATTGTTCTGGGAAGACACAAATGGGAATAGGGAATTGGTAGTAATAACCTACTGAGCCATTTACATCCCGAAAGCAGACGGGATCCAGTTGTCTTAACTCCGCTAGCTTTCATTCAGTGACCTCTGCTGATGTGATCAGATTTGTAGGTAATCTAGCATTCTGATGATGGCGACCAGAGGTTCCTGCAATTGTCTGGCAGTGGCTGAATGGAGCATTTGGTGATCTTTTCCTAATGCTTGGATCAGTCATGATCTTAATACAAAGCCCCGCATGCTTGAGAGACAGGATCAACTGCCCTGTTTGTTTTGGTTGTAGTTTTATTGATTGCATTCTGCTTTCATGCTGGCAACATGCAGGGCAGTATATAAATTGAATTGATAAAGAAAATGTTCAAGGCAGTCACAGACAGAGAAAGCTAAGAGGCTATTGATAGTACCCGGAGCTAATCTTGTTTTATGGTGCTGCTGGGACCTTGAGTCTGCAAAGGTTTTGAGCTAGAGTGAAGAGGTTGCACCCTCAGGTGCCGTTCCCCTGGAGTCTAGCAAAGAGAATAGAATATTTGCCATTACAGTATCTTGAATCCCTGATCAGAGCTAATTGATGGGTGGTGATTCTGTTTGCATGATGATTGCTCTCCCAATTGTGACAATACATAAAGCACAGCTTGCACTCAGTCAGTGTTTTCAGGAGCTACTTGGGTGCATGTTGCTCGCATCCTCAGACAAAGAACTGATTGGCACTTCACGTGGGATCCACTGACCTCAGGTGTTATGGTTTGATGACATCTGGTCCTGAACTGTTCCCTGTTGGATTTTGTCAAGCCATAGACTATGGGGTGGAAGTGGAAACCTCAAAATCTCTTTCAGTTGCAAGGTAGATAGCATTGTGTTCCCTAAGTTTTCAAAATGAGGGCTGAGAGTAGGATGCTAGACCCTTGTGAGGTGATGGGATATCATAAGGTTGAGAGATCTCCTAGAAGTCCTTGTGGGCCAGCTGTTTGGGGAAATGGGCCCCATGCACATACTTTATTCTACCTCCCAGGGGAGGGAGCATTCTCTTCTGCCAGCACTGCATAAAGAAAATACATCCAATCCCTGGGACTTGAGCTGTCATTCTCTGACTCTGGCTAGAGCAGGAGACAGACAAGAGAAAGGTGTGTGTTGCACCATAGATCAATTACCTGGGACTATGCCTGGTTCCAGCAACTTGGGCGTAGGCATACAAGGAAACAGGAGGAGGAGAGGAAAGTTATGACCACAGTCCCAATAACAGGGAAGTTACCTGAAAGGAAAATATTTTTTCACCCAGCATGTTGTTAGTCTGTGGAACTCCCTGCCACAGGATGTGGTGATGGCATCTGGCATGGATGTCTCCAAAAGGGGATTGGCCAGATTCCTGGAGGAAAAGTCCATCACAGATTACAAACCACGATAGAGATGTATCATCTCTGGGCTTATAACTGGGGTACTTCAAGGGCCAGATGCAGGGGAGTGGTATCAGGAGACAGATATCTAGTCTCTTGCGCTCCCAGACGCATCTGGTGGGGCCACTGTGAGATACAGGAAGCTGGACTAGATGGGTCTTTGGCCTGATCCAGAATGGTTCTTCTTATGTTCTTATGTTCTTATGTAAGGCTCTCAAGGGACCAGACCTGATCAAGACGACTAGTGCCACGTCCACTCAAGAGCGAGGCACCTGTACTACACTTTAGGGTTCAGCATCCAACCATCTTTCTCTGCATTTTCGCTAGACAATATGCACCTATGCACCAGCAGTATGTTGTTGGACAGCATCATCAGTGTTGAGGAACTACAGGTGCTGCAGTCCAAGAACAACTGAAGGATCACACTTGGGCTGTCCCTGTCATAAGAGAAAGAACTGAGATTAGTGCAAATAGAAGGAATTTGCTGGTTTGGTTCAAGGGTAGAGTAGCTGAGGCTGGGGAGAAAAAAAGGAGTTTGGAAGCAACTACTTACAAACAATTGGTTTCAAGATGGAAAATATGATCAGGTTACATTACGATCTTGGCGTGATGAGAGACTGCTTTTCTCAAATCTATTCAGTTACTTTTGAGAAATGGAGATTGGTAACTTGAACAGAGATGATGTTGGTCACTTGGAAACAGATCTAGGGCATCCCTGTCCCTGGCTGTGATTCCCTGACTCTACGGCTGCTTCCGGTGCTAGTTCATAGATCCCTCTTTGTCCTCCCCACCACCACCACCACCACTACATGGCTGCTTTGATTGTCATTGGTCAGATGCATGCAGGATGAGGATTCCCTTGTGGATTTTTGTAGTAGTACCCAAATCCCTTGGCTAATAATAAGACTTCTTCTGCACCTCTCTGACTAATCCAAGCAAAAGGAAGCTAGGTCTCATGTCAAGTTCCAGGACTGTGTCACTGCTGGAGTTTAACTAGCAATGACAGTATCCCTAGATTCCTGTCTTTCCCAAGGAAAGTGCCAGCCTCACCTGAAAATCTTTATAGCCCTTCTATGCCAGTCAGGGACAATTGCTTATAGATGTAGATGGGGTCACTCGAGACCCATTTCGCAAACCACAGGGGGAATGGTAGCTTTCAGCCCTCATGTTTTTCTGCCAAGTCCTAGTATGATGTTCCATCCACAGCACTGCGTCTCACATATAGGCAGAATTATTGTTTGCATGCCTTGCCACAGTTACTTGCAACTAATTGACGAGGTGTTGGAGTGCCTCTCTGTTGTGTGCCTGGTTATATATCCAATTGTGCAATCACGATGCAGCCTGACACCTTGCCGATTAATCATCATTAGGTACAGCCAGTTACACGAGCCTTAAGCAAACCCCCTAAGAAGTTTGGCCACAATGGAGCATGTGCAAAGCAACAGATTCAGCAGTCCCATGGATTACCTGCTCAAAGCGTTCCCTGCTAGGGTGAGAAGTATTGTCTTTCCATTTCAGTCCAACAAATACTTTTACATTTTATCAGTGTATCTGAATCAGCACCCCCCCAAAAAACAGTGTCCTCATTAATCCTCACCTGGGGGTGGGGTGGGGTGGGGTAGGGTGACATTTCCTCCTTTCGGGCAATATGCAAGTGGCCACCCTACCCCAATGGCTCTACACACAGGATGCTGGCTTCCATATGAGGAATGCTCAGTCCACATCCAAACACTCCCAACAGACTATTCAGTTCATCCTTGCAAACTGTGAGATTGTGTTAAGGTTCCCCCCATGCCCCCCATTAATCTCCCAAACTTATTGTTCCTGTAAGTTGCAGCTGAGAGGTGACAAGCTGCCTGTCTAGTCAACTGAATGAAGCTATTTGATTAGATTTGGCTTATTTCAAAGATCTTTCCCTGGGTGCCATATTGTTCAGGAAATTGCTCTGACCAGTATGCATCCATCCCATTTCTGTTATTATTGTGTACAAATGAACCATCTGCCTTTTTTTTTGTTCTTTTTCATGTTTAAATGTACTTTGAATTGTTTTGGTAATTACCGGTGGCAAGATGAGAAGAAGTGATTATAACATTTACAGCTTCCGTTAGGTCCGTTTGCTCGAGGCTGCATAGCCGCTGCTCTACCTACAGGAGTTCTTGTCTTGAAGGGCCGTCCTGCTGTGGTTCGCTTTGGAATGATGCTGGTCCCAAGTCGCTTGCCAATTGCTCTGAGCTGCAAGTTGACCGTGGAATTCTAGCTTATTGAAAGAACTGAAATGCCCAACAAGGCAACTGCTGAGAGAGGAATACACAAAACTTCAATCCGCTTAGGAACTCATTTGAGCTTCCTGCCTTCTCCAAGAAGGGAATGACGGTGAGTATCTCAATTAGCATCATTGCTTTCCTAGCCTCGTTTTGAGAGTCAAGAGACCTAAATTGCACACAACCTGCAGCATCCAATTACAGTATGTCCATCTTCAGGTGCAGTCTCAGGAGTGGGTTAGGAACAATCTTAATTTTTTTAAGTTAAATTTGAGGTTGTTAGAGGTATTTTTAGAGTTCCTCCACTTTCTGGAAACAGTCTTTTTTGCAATATGAAGTCAAGCTGGTATTTCATTATTACCAGAAATGATGAAAATACAAGCACATACCTTTTGCAGGTATTGAACAGCAAATTACTTATACATTGAAAGGATCACAGCTACCAGCCCTCCAGAGAGAAAATTAGACATCTTTACCTTGAATTCAGTTGGTTTTGAGGTGGGCTACTTTCTCCTTCTAAAAGCAAATGCTGGTTTGCTCAAGAATCCATAAAAGCTGATGCTGGAATAAATCTGATTGTCTGTAAGGTGCTGCAATTCCTTTGTTTCAATTTTTGCCATTTAAGCTTGAGAATATCTGTCATATTTAGCAAAGGAATTGAGCAGAGAAGATACAGGGACATGCCAATGAACCTGAGCTCCTTGACTGTGTCTTTGTTGCCTTCTAGAGGCACAGAATAATTCTGTCAAGTGTGATTGCACATTTCTACATATCTAACATTTCAACATACTGATTTTGGTGTGAGAAGTCCACTATCATTGGGATTAAGTTATTTGCCTATCAGCATCTATGTGAATCTGCTTCTGGCTTGAGATCAACCCTCGATCTCCTGCCTATCAACCCTCTTTCATATTTGTTGGACTAGTACAGTGGTGGCAAACCTTTGGCACACCCAACCTGGATTGGGTGTTGGGGAAACTGCCTCAACTCCACGGCAACACTGAAGAAGGAAAAGACAAAAAGAGTAGCGGCAATCTCTAAAGCCATTGCCACTGCCACCACTCCTGGCATGGATCCAGCTAGAGAGGCAACAGGGAGGGCATGGGACGCAAAGTTAAATGCAACTCAGGTTGCACTGATGGTGACTTGACAGACTCAACTCAATTTGTTGAGTTGAGTCTGCAATTCATACCCCTCCCGCCAATCCCTTTTTCCTGGGTGCAAAATCTTGTTTTCAATAGGTACTCGGACTTGAGGCTCAGAAATCAGGACTTGGCGCCAAAGACTCAGATGGTTACTTCACGTCCTTCCTCCTTCCGAGATTAGGTTTGTTTCGTGATAAGGGTGTTCGCAGTCACGTGGTCTTGTCCCGATGCTGTCCCTGTTTCCATTTATCCATAGGCGTGACTGATGGTATCGTGATGACTGTTATTTCATGTCCTTGTTTCGTGACAACATCTGTACTTCCCTGCCTTTGTTTCCCTTTTTTTTGTCTGACCTTCCGTTTTTTGATATTTCAATTCTCCATAACTTTGCCTTTCATGCATTAAGCAGCAAAGTTCGAGGTTTTATGCCTTATTCCCTCTCTGCGATGCATTGTTTACACCATTGGGATTGTACTGGAAAATGCAGCTTTGCACTACTGCCACAAGATGGTAATGCGCACGTTGTGTGACAAGCCTTACTTCACGGGCTCTCCTTTCAAAACAAAAACCGAGACAAGAGATTCCTGAGGTCAGGGAGAGGTATGGCTCATCATGCTTAAATCCCAGTTCAGGGGGCATGGTCGGGACAAACTCCCTTCATCACACAATGGATGTGCAGTAACATTTTTTCGTACCGGTCCCAAGCGGGACCGCGAACCGCGATGAGAGGGACGTGAAGTAATCGTCTTAGACTCAGGCTTGGGATTTGGTGCCAAAGATGTGGAATTGCACTTGGGACTTGGACTCAAAGACATGTCAGTATCCCTGAGAGCCAGACAACACTGAGTATTGTTCCATGCCTGCCTTCGCAGGGGTACTGATCCTTACTCCTCCAGGCCTCCAGTTTTGGCTCCTTGTGTTATTTGCCAGTGAGAGAAACCAGAGTCCTCCCCCACCATACACACCTCCAATATTGATAATTAGAGGTCTGGAGTGGACAGAGACTATATTACGGCTGATGACTTTGACTAGGCTCTCAACTGTCAGTTTGAGTGAAATACTGCTTGCAAGAGTTTGTTGAAACCTCCTCACAAGTTCTAACAATCCCCTCTTTACTTAAACCACCATGTATTAACTCCATGGATCCGGGAATGGAGGAAGAGCCAGCCATTGAGCTTGGTTGGGTCAGTGGGCCTCCCACAAAGTTATGCTTGTGGAAGACAAATGACGTAACCTCAGAGAACCTTTCTCTCTTGGTGGACATGTCCCCAGGTGGATTTTCCACCACACATCTGTCCAATAACATGGCACACTCCTCAAAATGCAAGTGGGGATTTCCTACTTGCCTCCAGGAAAGCTCTGTCAGTTGTGCTGTTTTCCTTCTGCAGGTTTAACTGCACAACAGGGTTTGAGTCAACATGTCCTTTCATTGAACATACTGCTGTTTGACAGCTGTGTTCTTGGTGTGAATCTCCTAAGTATTTTTGCACTAGCCAACTTATATTTTAAAATGTTATACTGAAATATTGACCTTCTTAATATAGTGGCCAATATCTTTTTTGTTTTGCTTTTGCTAATCCTCTGCAAAAAAGCAATCCCATTAAATTAACTTCAGAATGGCAAGTCTATACTTATGTAAAGCCCACTGAGTCAATGTGTCATTTTTGCTGTGACTGGCAATAGGATATTAATTAATGTGATGTCAAGTTAATTCTAATTTATGGTTGCCAGGGCTTCCTAAGTATCAAATACAATCCTGTTCTCCAGATGGCACTCTGGGCATGTGCAGCTCTCCCAAAACTTGACTGGCTCGTCTCTTGTGAAGCATGATGGGGAATCAAACTCATGATCCTAGATACCCAAATCACTATGATATCCAGACAGCTAGCAATAGTAGCCTGGTCATTGTAATTCTCCATGGCTGCTGCATTGGGCAGACTTAGCATAAGAAAGCTAAGCATCATGCATACATTTTAATGACTGAATGTAGACATGATCTAATCTGATAGGTATGGGAGTGCATGATTTCAGCAACATGTACGACTAGCAACGCAAGTGCCAGAAGACAAAGTTGACCCTTGTTTGCTATGTGGAAGTTGAATGGAAAATGTAGAATCATAGAATCATAGAGTTGGAAGAGACTTCAAGGACCATCCAGTCCAACCCCCTGCAATGCAGGAACCCCCAATCACAGTACCCTCAACAGATGACCATCCAGCCTCTGCTTTAAAACCTCCAAAGAAGGAGACTCCACCACCCTCCGTGGCACCATATTCCACTGCTGAACAGCTCTAACCCCCATGAAGTTCTTCATAATGTTTAAATGTAATCTCTTTTTCTATAATTTGAAACCATTGCCCCGAATCCTAGTCTTTGAAGCCATGGAAAACAAAAAAGTCCCCTCTTCAATATGACATCCTTTCAAATATTTAAACATAGCTATCATATGCCCTCTCAGTTTAGATCCCTAAGTTGCTCCTCCTAAGACATATGTTCCAGATGTCTGTGAAGATTCTCAGTCTTCCAGGTGAGTTTATCTGGAAACCTGGGTCATGGCAACTGGACTTCTTTTTCTTGAGAGATTGAAGCATTTCGCTGCTGATGAGGTTGTTTGGATGAGCAGCAAAACGTTTCAGTCTCTCAAGAAAAAGAAGTCTAGTTGCCATGACTCAACTTCCAGATCTGTTCCAGACCTTTAATTATCCTGGTCACCCTCCTCTGGATCCATTCAAGGTTGTCAACATCCATTTAAAATTGAAGTCTGCAGAACTGGAACTGTGATGTGTAAATGTGTGAATCATGCCGTGCAAGGGGCCCTCTGATTGTGAACATGTTTTTCAGCTTTGAATAAATGTGTATATTTTTTTCATTTCTGAACAAATTGTCTTTCATTTCTCACTTCTCAATAGATTTTCCCTGCCAGTGTTCCCATATCATATGTATGTATGTATGTATGTATGTATGTATGTATGTATGTATGTAT
>JAHTLZ010000275.1:7128803-7188927 GCA_023846285.1 Phrynocephalus versicolor | reverse complement strand
TATGTATGTATGTATGTATGTATGTATGTATGTATGTATGTATGTATGTTCCCTTTCCCCCATAAAAGGACTCATGCAATCTCACAATAATAATTAGAGATGGGTACGGAACGAACATTTTTTTGTTTCCGTTACCGTTTGTCGTTTCTGTTACTTAACGAAATGACAAACGAAAATTGTGATGAAAATGCAACGAAACGAACAGAACCACGAAAATTGTGGTCGTTATGTTTTGTTTCCATTAATGGCAACGCGCAATGAAATGAGCTGTTTTAAATGTTAAAAAACGCCCTGGACATCCGTAAAAATGCAGCGATAATTATTTATATTTTCTGATAATACCTACCAGGGGGGTGGGGTGCTTAAAACGTTTGTTTTTGTCTTCTCCCATTGCGATGTATTTTTCTTTTCCCTTTAAAATGGATGTCGCACCAGCCACAAAATGGAGGCAAGCCATGTGATGGGATCATGTTCAACCAATAGCATGCCCAGGTTGCAGACTGGGTGGGCAGGTCAGGCAGCCACAGAGGGCATAAAAAGGTCTGGCAGCCCCCGTCCTCCTTGCAGTCTCTGGTGGAAGTTAGGGTGGGATTGCTGTCTCTGCAACTCTAGCTTCAGTCCTGCAGCCTCCCTGTGTGCGTGCGTGCTGCGTACCTCTCGGTGAGTACCCCCCCCTTGCCCCGCAGTGCAGTCACTCTGCGGCTGCCTTGCACCCTGGGCAACGCCCGCTGCTGCCTTTGCAGGCTCCCTGCATACCTAGTCAATACTGTGTCTCTGCCAGCATCCATTTTTTTACTGTTTTCCCTCTGGTCTGGGGCGTTGGGGGATGCCTGCGCACGGAAATGCTTTAAAAATCGCACAAAAAGTGGGTAGAAACGACAAACGAAAAAACGAAAAACGGTAACGATTTTTTTCAAAAAATCACGACAAACGGAAACAACCCGAAACAGACCTCTTAACAACAAACAAAAAACTGAAACACCATTTTTTGTTTCGTGCCCATCTCTAATAATAATAAAAGAAATGTTAACATTGCAATAAATTATTCAATTTTTTAAAAAAATTATTCATCTAGAAACCTAGAAAGAACCTTTAAAAACATTCTTAAATGTGAAATAACCAAGATTTCTCAGACACAATGCCCATCTTAAGGTTTTCTAGGGCTTGAAGGGGAGATTCTTGATTTTCTGAGGAGTGTGAGCCCCTTTCCCTGCTTTGCAAGTTCGAGGGCCCAAGTTCTGTTCCCAGTCCTGTATGTCTAGGACATATCGTTGCCTGGCACTCAGGAGACTTGCTGCCAGCCGGGGTGGACCATATTGGGCCAGGTGGGTGAAGGTTCTGACTCATTATAAGGCAATTTTCTTGCTGTGTCTTGTATTAACTCCAAAACTGGATTCCAAACAATAAAGGTCTCTGCTTTCTAAAACTCATAACCTATACTTGAAAAATATGCACAAGTGTAAGGCACATTGTTTGAAAATGTTGCCATGAAATTACAAGGAAAGACCAAAATGTCAGTCTCCTTGGTCCCCACCACATGCACACACATACCATCCCTGTACAACAAAATGTACCACTAGATGGCACAGTTATCCTCTGAATTACAACTTTTTGTTCCATTCAAGAATCAAGCGGCTGTTTTCTTTCTGTTTTAAGGTGAATGACAAATGTAGTGTTTTCGCTTAGATGTGGGGTCAAGGTTGTGCTGGCTATACTCATTCCAGTCTACATGCCTACCCAAAAGGTCATTTTGCTGAAGAAGGAATTCAGCATGCAAAAACAATAAATTTCACAAGTGCTGCTTAAAAGCACTTTTGCTGCTCTCTCCCACTCTTGGCATGCCTGTGCGAAAGGCTCAAATGCTGTTCCACAGGTGCTTGTATTTTAATTCAGCTAACAACCTTGCAGGTAAGTGAATTTACAAGTGCTTCTCAGTGTTCTTCCATCCTCTGTGTCACCTCTGAACAGATATGCTGTCCATTGTTTTTTTAAATATTGACTCATACTTTTGCCACTGGAGCAGTGGCATGTGGGCATCTCCAGGTAGAAGGATCAGGTGGCGGGTGGTGGAACAGACATCATCCTGAACTTGGGGAGTCGCTGCTATACGGAACTGAGCTTATGGGGACCGGCAGGTTGATCTGATATAAGCCAGTTTTCCTCTGTGCATTTACAAACGGTGCCTTTTCACATTGTAAGTTCTACTTCTTATTGTAGAAGGAGAGACATGGGCATGAAGCCATTCGGCCTGAATTTCAAAAATGTGTTGGCGTGGCTCTACAGGGGTTGTCGGGACCCGTTCCCTTTCTCCCGGCCGGCTGTTCCATTCGCTAGCCTCCACACACCTTCTCTGGTAAGATGGCCACTGCACAGCTATACAGGCAGTCCCCCATCCTACCTCCTCATCTGAGTGGCCACCTGGCAAATTTTTAAATTATAAATTTTGGACTACAGATGAGTAATGGGGAAATTGTGCTGGTTCCACCAACTGAGATTCCTTTCTGTCTTCTTTCTTTTCTCTCATTAAAATTTCTCAGCATAAGCAGAAGTACTTGCCTTTCGCTAAAGCTGCTTTCCTTCTTGTTTTTTCCTTCTTTCCCTTGCCAGTGAAACTGATGATCTTGTTGGTTTCACTAATGCACAAAGGAAGAATGAAAGAAGAAGTTGGGGGGGGGAGAGAGACACTGGAAGGGAAAGAGTGGGACTCTATGGTTGAAATCCTGTCAGACAAAGCTTTGGGAATGTTCAAAAAAATCATTGTTGGGCAGATGTAATATTCACAAAGTTCCTCTGCAGATGTGTTGTGTGTGTGTGTGTGTGTGTGTGTTGTGTCATTTTGCATACCGCTTTCAACTGTGTGGTGTTGCGTGGTTACAGTCGTGACCGACTCTTTGTGACTCCATGTCCATGGAGTTTTCTTGGCAGGAATACTGGAGTGGTTTGCCAGTTCCTGCTCTAGGTGCCTACAGCCACTGGTATTCCCTGGTGGTCTCCCATCCAAGTACTAACCAGGGCTGACCTTGCTTAGCTTCCGAAATCAGGCGAGATCAGATGTGCTTAAGGCATCTAGGCAGCTGTGTTATGTTTTAATTAATGATGATATAACTAAATAATTGTTTGCGGTAGGTTTTGTACATTTTATATACCTATTTTATTTATATTTTCAGTCTGAGGATTGTTGATTTAACTGTTTCCTCCTAGTTTTCCTTTGATGTTTGTGCAAAAAACCCCAGATTGGCAATTGTGTAATAAATTGGACAAAGTTACTGATAGACTCTAAGATGCTGCAGCCATCAACCTACACTACCTGTTATCTGAACAGGTAACTTGGACTTTGTTTTAGCTTGTTGAGACCTGCTGTGTCCCAGATTGCCTTTCCTCTGTATGGACAGTGATTTTCATGTCTTTGACTCAACACTGGTGCTCTAAACTCTAAATTGATCTTCTTCCTCTGCTCAGGCCACCTATATCCAGAGACCTTGCCTCCAGTCGCTGGGCCTTGATCCTGCAGGCTTATGGATGAAGACAGGCTAATCTATAATGTAGCAAATATGTAGAGAGATATTTTGGTAATTTCAGCATAACCCACAGATGAACCACAAGAGAAGAAATCCAGGATATCAAGGTTTCTTTCCATACAAGTCCAGGGAACATACATAGTACTCCTCGTTAACTCTAACCTTGCAATAGTCCAGTAAGGTAAACGCAACAGCTCTGGAATTTTACTTCCTGGGATTACAATTCTCAGAATCCCCCAAACAGCACGGCCCACAAAAAAACTGGGTAAATTGAGCTGCCTCTAGGGGGCAGTATCAAGCCTTTGTATAGTTAAGACTTGATAAAAATCAATAGAATCAGAACACTTATCCATTCCAAAGCAATGCTGGCTGCACCCAGGCAAATAGATCTTAGGGATCTTTGTTTACAGCATAAAAATAAATCTGGATATTACTTCAGTGATCTAGTATCCCAGTTCTCACCAAACGCTTTAGTAACCTTTATTTATATTTATTTATTTATTAGATTTATATACCACCCATCTAGCTACAGGGCCACTCTGGGCAGTTACAGGGCCACTTTAATTTCCATGAGCAAAACACTGCCAGCCCATTCTGTGTGATTAACTCTTCTCTTCCTTCTTTGGAGGGGAAGCATTGATCACACTGAATGGGTATGTTTAATGGACATAGCAGGCAAAGCCATGCCCATGTCTGCAATTGGCTTCCTGTCCCTTGTAGATGTGTGAGAGCCATTGTAGTGAAATTGATAATGTGAAGGACTACGACTCTGGATGCCTGAGTTCATATCTCAATTCTGCCATGGACACTCAATAGCAGTGGCATGGGTAAAACTACTCTTAAATATCTACATACCTTAAAAATACTACTTCCTTTAGGTTCACCATAAATCAGAATTGACTTAATAGTGTGCAACAGAAATAAACCACACTATGTAAGAATTTGTCCCCTCTGGCTATAGATGGACTCCACAGGTTGAAGATTTCCTCATTTTTGCAGGCCTAACTCTGCCAAATCAATGATACTGTGGATTTTGTTTATTGGTAGTATTTGTTGATTTGTATTGTATTGAATGTTTGTTGATTTGTATTGAATGTTTGTTCTACACCACTTTGAAATTTTCATATGCAAGTGTCTTATTAATATTTGTAAACAAATGAATATTCTAAACAATAGTACTTCCAAACATAATAGGATTTTTCAGAGACAGCAAGTGTGCCATGGATGATTATATATGAACGACCCAGCCTTGCTTCTGAGCCCTTTGCCCTTCTGTCTATTGTAGATGAAGATATTGGTTACCATTGCATTTGGCATCCCAGAGATCCCAGCAGTCCATCGGCCTGGGCTTTCTATTTAAAAACAAGGGTTTCTTTTACTTTCAAAATTATCCATCCATTAGATCTGCCATTTTATCATCATTCTAAAACTACCTAGTAGATCTAGCAACTGCTGTTGTTATTTTAAGACCAGAAGGATGTATTTACATCAATTGTCTGGGAAAATAAAGAAGAGTACTCTCTCTCTCTCTCTGTGTGTGTGTGTGTGTGTGTTGTGTCATTACAGTTGTGACCGACTCTTCCTGACCCCATGTCCATGGTACTTATATTTATTTTTTCCATTATAATTGGAATGTAGAAATGTTGAGGCCAGTAAGTGGAGTATCTTCCTGGAGCTCTTAGCTTGTGGTTGGTTTCTGAAGAGTTCAATTAAATATTAGAGTCTGAGAGGATTTGCTTGTTTCACTATTGAAATAAACTTTCTGATTTCCAATGACCTTCTTTCTTTCATCATCATATGAATGCATGTTGGATGTACGGCTTAAAACAAACTATACATCAAAGACTGAACAAATTACTATTTTGGACAACAGCTTCCAGAATATCTTTACTGGCTCTTTCTGATATATGATTTTCATCAATTTTTAATTTTTTTTAAAAAAATCATATAAGCTAAATACGGAATTTCCCTGACTAAAACATTTAATTTCACAGTGTGAGCTACAGACCAGGCATTCTAATGTTAGTACTAAAACTGTTCACAGTAGATCCCCTTGCCCTTCTTATGTTGTGACCCTTACAGGAAGAGTCTGTTGCAGTAAAGCAATGAAGAATTTTGTGGCACCTTAAAAAAGCAACAGGTATTTTAGAGCATCTTTAGCCTATTTCATCAGACACAGCAGGTTAGAATTCACAAAAGCTGACTCTTGGCCTTTAAGGTGCCATGTTGCTCTGGTTCCATCATTAACAGTATTCCGATGTTAAAGTACTGCCTTTTTACAAAATAGCAAAAAGGACACACTTAACCTTAGACTTCAGGTGTTGGTGGACATCTTCATGCCTTCAAGGACTCTGGTGTCACTTTTTGTGCCTGTCTATCTTCAACAGGACTTGAGCAACTTTTAAAACAGAGGAATGCCTCTGTAAAGTAGGTCAGCTGGCCACCTTTCCGGGCCAAGTTCAAAGTGCTGATGTTGACATTCAAATCCTTAAACATAGGACCTTGCTACTTGTCTCTGTGCCTCTGCTTCAGAATGACCCCAGATTCCACCTCCATCTCCCAATCCATGATGTTATTGAGACCTGAAAATCAACAACTAGGAACTCAGCCTTCTTAGGCCCCGGTCCCATGTCCCTTTAAAAGCAGCTGAAATTACCAGATAAACTGGGTCTAAAAATGCCGTCCCCACTTTTTGAAAAGCTGCGGGCTTTTTGAAAAAAAAAAAGAAAAAAGAAAACCCGGTAATGCTCCCTTAAGCGAGGTTTCTGTAACTCACTCAAGAGGTAGGGAAATTTTTGCCTCACTTTGAAAATCCAGCTTTTAAGGAAGCAAACGCCATGGGACCACGCAGATGATCCGGGTTTCTTCTTTTTAACTCATAGCACCGACCAGCTGTTCCTGGAGCCGATCGGCGCTGTTTTTGTTAATTGCTTTTCACCATCGGAGAAACAGGAAGCTCTAGCGGGTCCTACAAGTTTTAATTTCCCCCAGCCAAGTGGTCCATTTTTTTTCAAATGCTAGTGCCACCTGCTGGCCAAGGGGGCTGAACTGCACTTTAAAATAATAAAAAAACCAGCTTTTGACGTGGGAACTCTTGTCCCACATTTAAATCACGTGATGGGACGGAGAGGAAAAGCCGGACCTTCAGAATATCAGGATCAAAACCCAGGTGTGACCACGGCCTTAGTGGTGGCCATTTTGTTGAGGAACTCTCTCTCCCGCTTTAGGAGTAACAAGCTTCTTCCCTCCCCAGCTTTAGAAAACAAGTGAAGACAGAGCTGTTCACACAGGCCTTCCACAGCCTTACCCCTGGTTAATTTTGTTTCCATTAATTATTGTTATCCTGTTATCTTGGGGTTAATTGCCTCTCTTTTGCCGTCATCTCCAGTATAGGTTGTTTTTTCTATATACGTAGTATATGATTGATTTTTCATTTTTAATGTTTTATTTGATATATACTAGAGATGGGGCTTCCTCACACTGACAGGTCCGTATGAAGCTGTATGTATGGCCCCCTTAGGTGCCACTTGGCACGAGGCACCTCTCCTCCAGCTGGCCAGGCCACATACTGACTGCCATGTTCTGCTGGGGGCCTTCTTTCCTAGTGGTACACCCCTCCGGGCAACAGGCTGGCCAAATTGGCCTGGTCTGCCAGCAGCAGACCACTCTGGCGAAGAGTGAGGGAGACAGCTTTGTATGAAGCTGCCAGTGGGAGAAAGTCCCATCTCTATTATTTTATTTTATTTTATTTTATTTTATTTTATATGGTGTTTTGTTGCAAGCTGCCTAGAGCAGTGGTTGGCCACTAGATTGGCCAGGGTAAACATTTAAATTAATTTTTAAAAGTCCCCACAAGACTTACCCTTTGTCCTGCCATGATACCCTACTTTCTTTTCACCCTGTGTCCTGGGTTGTACTGATAACTTCCCCCCTCCCCATGGTTACATCAGATTCACCTAACTCTGCCAAATCTTCTTTTGCCTTCTGTTTATTTCTCCAGTTTTATGATAGTAGCCAACTTACTGCGTCTGTGCTCATCAGTCCATAGTCATGAATTATATTTTCCATGCAAGTCTCATATTACTGCAGGCACGATTCAAAAAAATAATTTTTCATTTGTCGTTTGTCGTTTAGGGGTCCGTTTTGGTTCATTTTCATTTTTCGGGGGTTTTTTGCACATTTTTCGTTTTTGTTTTCGTTACGAAACGAAACGGAAAAAACAAAATGAAAACGAAAATTTTTCATTTCATTAGCATTCATTTCAATGTAATGTGTCTGCCGTAACGAAAACGAAAAATACAGCAAAATTTTTCGTTTCGTTTCCGTTGTCGTTTTGCTTCTGAAAAATTTTTCGTTTTCATTTTCGTTACGAAATGAAATGAAAAAACGAAAACGAAAATGAAAATTTCGTGCCCATCTCTAACTGCAGGCTATGTATTGTGCAAAAGGGTATATGCATGTTCAAGTGATTTCAACATAAAATTTATCATATGTGAGTACTGCATACTCAATGTTTATTGACAAGAAATATTTAAAATTATTTAAAATATTTTTTCCTGATGCCATGTTCCCACTGAAGCAGCTTTTTAAAATGTTCATCCCAAATCCTTCAACCACACTCAGCAACAAAGGCAGGGTTGAAATGAAATGAAACGAATCAAGGCACACAACAGGACACAAGATTTGAAATCAAAAATTACACATATAATTCAGAATAAGAAACAAGCAACTGCAAAGCTGTAAAAACAGTTCAGGGCAGGAAAAAATATATCAGCCAAAGCAGAGTATTCAAAACACTTGAAAGCAGGCATGTCCAAACTTCAGCCCTCCAGATGTTTTGGACCACAACTCCCACAGTCCTTTGTCATTGGAAAAACAGGCTTGGAATTCTGGGAGTTGTCCAAAACATCAGGAGGGCCGAAGTTTGGTCATGCCTGCTTTAAAGGATATCATTAACATAACCAAAAAATCACCAATTGCATATTCATTGAAAAGGGTGGAGGGACCACCAATGAGAAGGCCCCAGCCCCATGTCTACGCATCTAAACAATATAATTGCAGTTATACTGTACATTAAGGAGCCATTCTGGCTGGGATATTCAAAAGATCGCTTGTCTTCTTTTAGGGTCCATATCAAAGTGGTCTATGAAAGATCCAAATTCCCTGGATCTCGCAAAGAGGTTGGCAAAGTTTGGCCCTTTGGATTTTGTCAAACTACAGTTCTAGTCAGCTTTAGCTGCCATAACTAGTGGTGAGAAGGAGCTGCAGTTAGAGCAGTATGGCAATGCAATCAGTTATCTTGATTGCTGGTGAATGCTCCAACACTGGAGGCATTCAAGAGAAATTTGGGCAATCATCTGGCAGATATCTTTGGATCTGCATTCTTGCATGGAGCAGGGGGTTGGACTTGATGGCTTTGACAGCCTCTTCCAACGTCACTCTTCTATGATTCTATGACAATGTCCAGTGTATTGGACAGAGTGAAGGGCTGGGATTCAGGAAATCTGGGTTTGAATCACTGCTGCACCATGGATACTTGTGTTGAGTCCAGGCTAATCCCAAACTTCCGTTGTATCAGAATAATTTAGCCAAAAAACTTCTGAGGCAAGCAGAGATCCAAATCACCATTGGTTTGTTCAGCTGGAGAAAGGAAGGGGGTGACCTTTCCCCCTGAAGCAGAAGGGAAAAATCGCAACTAACAAAGGCAGGGTTACACATTTTAAGTACAGAAAGCAGGAGATGCCCCTCACCAATCAACAACATTATTTGGGCAAGCTGTAACTCTTTGTTAGAGCTATTCCTATGTCATCCTCCTTGTACACACACACACACACACACACACACACACACACGCACACATTGATGTCCTTGAACATTTACGGTAATACAGGCTCTTCTTCTTTCGCTCTTGGTGAGGCACATATTCCAGTAAAGCTGAAAGAGTTTCAGACAGCTTACAGAGCACAATAAAGTACAGATACAAGGAATAGAGAGGAATGAACATGACACCACTTTGGTTCACTCAAATCTGTTAGTCTTTATTAATTCATGGTCTCTACACTTGGGGGCTGAGCAGATTACAACTGGTAAAACCGCTCCTTAAATATCTCATTTACCTTAAAAGCCCTATTAGGGTTATTCTAAGTTACTTCCAATCTGATGGCATATAACAAAATGGTCTAGTAATGTCTTCTTGGATAGTTTATCCATGCATTTTCCAGTGGCTCTTAAGGAAGCTCAGTTTTTCTTTCTAAATAGGGCTGCAGTATTACTTTATTTACATACTGTACTCCTTTCTGACATTCAGAGGTCATGTGAAGACCTTCCACTTTTTGAATGCCTTTGAATGCTGGAAATAAATCTGGTTTTTATTTCAGTTATCCCGTGACCTGCCTACTTTAGGCCATTGTTCTCAGCTTGTAAGTATGTTTTAGATTAACTTGTAAATTGATTTTAAGAGGCTGATAATGCATTGCTAGTGTTGTAAGCCCTTTCAAGAGCTGCATGGAGCTAGTTTTAGCATGGTACAAATGTTAAATAAAACAGCACTCCTACATCCTTGAAAATTTATCATCCATATTTCTTATTAGTCTCCCCGTATACCTGTTTCACAAAAAAGGTTTGGTTTCTAATGTGTGGCATTGTATTGGTAGAGCTTGTTTACAATAAAATTAAAAAATCTAGTACACCGTGTAATTATGTCTGCAATTTTATTTCCTTCTAACTGCAATTCTATTTACAGTATCTATTTTTTTAATTGCTTTGCACTGTCAGGGTACATTATGATTCTCCAGGATCAATATTGTCTATCAGAACTGTATATGCTTCGGACCTGTTAAATAACTCCAAATATGAGTCAAACCCCTCCAGCCATTTACCCATGCAAAATGCCATTCACTTTGTAACTAACAGTCAGGTCTGATGTTCTTTGGGGTACATTAAATCTTATTCCCCACCCCCCACCCACCCAAAAAAACAATGAAACTTGACTGATAGTGTCCCTGCTGAAGGGACTTCAGAGCTTATGATTACTATGACCTTTAAACCCTTGGTTGATGTAATATCTTGATAATCTACCAGGGGTGTAACCAGTGAATCTAGCAAAGCTAGAAACCCAACCCCCCTGCCACCATTGGCTCATCCAAACTGTGCATTTGGTCCTTCGGGGGGTGTATACCTTCCCTCAAGAATTTCGGATGAGGTCAGAGAGTTTCCCCATCCACAGTCCTTGGTCCCTTAATTTTTCTATTTTGCCTTGAGACGAGGTGGAAACCGTGGAAATTCAAGCACTGCATGTTTGTTGCTTTGTTCAATTTTGCATATCTAATACCACAGTACTGGTAAAGCCAGTGGGGAGGTAGTCATCAGCCACTCAACCCGGTTGAATTACTCATGGGTACAATGCTCTAGTCTATAAGCCTTCCATAGAATCATAAAAACTCGGAAAAGCTGGAAGGAACCCCAAGGCCATTATGTCCAACCTCCAGCCAAAGCAGGAAGTCTTTGGCTAAAGTATTCCTGACATGTGCCATTGAACCTCTGTTTAATAACTTCCCATAAAAGTGTGTGGGGGGGTTTCCACCACCTTCCGAGGTATCCTCTCCCACTGTCAAACAGCTCTTGCTCCATAAGTTCTTCTGAAGAATCATCTTTCCCAACAATGGAATTAGTTCTTTCTGGTTTTAACCCTCTGGAGTTGCAGAAACAATTCCACCTTCTCCATGACGGTTGAAGTAGTCTTCTTTGCCGAATGGTATTTCCTTCTCTCCACTGTTGCACTTTAAAAAAAAAGTAGTTATTTCTGTAAATATAAACTGGCATGAATAGAGTGAACAGACTACACCCATGGCCTCTTTTGTGGTGATGTGTGCCCACTCACGACAGGATCCTTGGTAAGTCTGAGACTCACCTTTCTTGGGCCACTTCCTAGAAAAGAATGGCAACATAATGTTTGTTTGTTTGTTTCCTCATTTAAGTATTTATTTATTCATCTATTTTGTTTTTGACTGTGTGCCACCAAAACCGTGCTGCTCAAAGTCATGCAATTCAGGACAGAAGTGTAGTCAAAACTTCTTAGAACTTCTCTCTGACACATAGAACTTCTGAAATATAAAGTTTTATTTACCATTTTCAGAATATGGAACACCTTTTTACAGCATTTATAGCAGACAGCCCATGTACCCATATACTGTACGGTACAGTCTATCTTCTTTCTTTCAGTGATTATAATCATACGTTGTACAAGAATGCAGTCTTTGGAGCAGTTTGGAAAGCAATTATTTGAAGGAAAGAGAATTGCAGTGGTAAGTCCTTTGTTGTCAGCTGCACCACAACATTGTTAAGTCCAGGGCTTGAGTGCCTGCACCTATCAGTGGGACTTAGGGATAGGTTTGAAATAGTGCTGGTTTACCGTGCTCCCCGTGACCCAGCACTCCTCTTCTGGAGCTCTTCGAGTTAATCTCAGCTGCACTGTTGAGGTCTCCTAGACTTCTGGTAGTTGAGGACTTCAATGTGCATGCAGGGTCTGGACTGTCTGGAGTGGCTTTGGAGTTCATGGAGTCCATGACCTCTATGAACCTATCCCAACATGTCATCTGTCCCACACATAAGGCTGGTCACTTGCTGGACTTGGTCTTTTCCTCCACGTCTGCAGATCATAATCTGAGGGTTGGGAACCTTGTAGCCCAGCCTGTGTCTTGGTCAGATTTATCTGCTGACTTTCACCCTGTCAATTGCGACCCCCTGTGGGGAGCCTGGGCCTTCCATTTGGGCCTGCCCCTAAAGGCTTCTGGACCCCCAGAGGTTTTGGGTGGTCTTTGGGGGCTTTCCAGATGGTCTGGCTAACAATCCAATCTAAGCCCAGGTGGAGAAGTGGTATGGGGAAGTCACCCGGGCAGCTGACTTGATCGCCCCCAAACGCCTCCTCCGTTGCAGAGCCCATTCTTTGCCATGGTACTCAGCTAAGCTGAGAGTGATGAAGCAAGAATGGAGAATGCTTGAGCACAGATGGAAGAAGGACCAGTCGGCTAATAAATGGGATACAGTTCATTTCCTGACCAGGCTATATGTTAGGGCCATCAGAGCGGCCAAAAAAAGCATATTACTCTCATAGAATAGGTGTGGCCATGAACCACCAGATGGAATTGTTCCGTGTGGTTTTTGACCTCACCAATTCTGGTCAGCCTGGGCCTCCTCCTGGTGATTTCACTAGTGAGTCTTTTGTCGCCAACTTTAGATCTAAAATTTAAGCCGGTTGTGGCAGTTCGGAGGTGGTTATCCCCAGTGTGGCACCCCCTCAGTTGGTTTAACTTGGTCCTGTAACATCAGAAGAGGCCTCCAGGGCTCTGGTACATTGCAAACCAGAGGCTTCTCCGTTTGACCTTTGTTGGGCCCTTGGACTCTCATTTGTGGGGTACTCCCAAGGGTTGGTGATCTCCCTCAAGCTGTTTAACATCTATGTGAAGCCGCTGGGGAAGGTCATTTGGAGATTTGGGGAAATCTGTCATCAGTACGCTGATGACACGCAGCTCTACCTCTCCTTTTCCACCTCTGCAGAGGAGGCTGTTCAGATTTTGGAGCATTGCCTGGTCTAATCAGCTCAGGTCGAACCCCAATAAGAACAAGGTTATGTTCTTTCGGGTGGGGGGTTCCTCTGATGGATTCAGTGATCCCAGTTTGGGTGGGTCTTCCCTCCAGCTGGCTGAGAGACTGAGAAGTCTGGCTGTTGTACTGGATCCGGCCCTCTCCTTGGAGTCCCAGGTGGCGGCAGTTTCCACACTGGCCTTTTACCAGCTATGGCTGATCACCAATATCCACCTGTTTTTTGATGAGGACTCCCTAAGGTCATTCATTCATGCATGGCTGATTTCTAGGATTGACTACTGCAACACACATTATATGGGGCTCCCTTTGGACCTGGTTCAGAGACTGCAGCGGGTGCAGAGTGCGGCTACCAGGTGGGTTGTTGGTGCTGGTAGGTATGCCCGCATCACCCCAATCCTGGTCTGCCTGCATTGGTTGCCCGTTGCGTCCTGAATCAGGTACAAGGTATTGGTTTTAGTTTACAAAACCCTCCATGGCTTGGGTCCTGATTATCTGGCAGAACATATTTCCCTCTGATTGGTAAATGCCCATCCCACAAGGGCTTCCCAGGTGCTCGTGCTTCGGGTGGCCACTCCTAGAGAGGCCAGGAAAGTTTTAACACAGAACTGGTATTTCTCTTTGAGCCCCCCCCCTTGCTTTGGAACTCCATCCCTAGTGAGGTCTGCCTGGCACCATCTCTTCCTGCTTTTAAGAAGGCACTGAAGACTCTGCTTGTTCAGGAGGCCTTGGGGTGATTGTTATTGTTGTTATTTGTATGGCTCTGTCTGGATGCCAGTATATATTTTAGTGTTTGTTTATTGTTTGTCTATTTATATTTATCTATATTATCTGTTTGTTGTACTTGTTTGTAAACTGCCATGAGTTGTTTTATACAAGTTAGTGGTATATAAGCCTCAAATAAAGTAAAGTAAGACATTATCTCCCCCATCCCTTTTAGGCTACATTTAGCTATTGCACAAATAGAGATCCAGATAAACCACAAGGCCCATCTGTGGGCAAGTTTTAGGTATGAATCATGCAGTTCCAGGGACCCATCCATCAGACCCTTCTATCACTAGAGTTCCTGTATTTTATGGGTTATTTAGTTACAAGCTAATATTTTTAGCTGACAGCCTTATTTTCTTCAAAATTCAAATTGTTCCCTACCACAGGCCTGTCATTACATGGGCTAGACTTCTTTTTACCTGTTTCCTTTTAAATAACAATTGCTGAAATCATTTACTGCTGATGTGCTGGAGAAGACAGCACCTCAGCAGTATACCTAACATCTGCTTTTGGCAGGCATTGTGAGCAATTGGCAGTTGCACTACTTGTTCTCTTTCTGTAGAAATGATGCTTGCTGATGCTTGCTTGATCTGTCATTAACATGGAGGTAAAGGAGAGAAAAGTCACTTTCAAAAGGGAGGCTTCAAAGCCAGTCCCGTAAAGCAGTGGTTCCCAACCCTGGATCCTCAGATGTTCTTGGACTAGAATCCCTAGAAAGTCTGGCCAGCGTGACTAGAGGTGAGGCCTTCTGGGAGTTATAGTCCAAGAACATATGGGGACTCAAGGCTGGGAACCATTGCAAAGCCACTTAGAAATTTGCCATTGACTTCAATAGGAGCAAGAATGGTCTTCCTACAAAGAAAGTCCAGCTATTTGTTTTGGTTCTTCAGAATATGACCATGCAGAAATCCAGAATGGATGTGTGGTGCTTGTCTCAGATCTGTCCACTGATCAGATGGCTATATGGACAGAACTGCAGTGACCTCATGATCATGCAGTCCTGTCTTGATGCTCTGTTTATCTCTACCAGACTTTGAATAGGTATCCTAATGATGGGTCTTGCAGACCAAGTAAGAATTACTTTGGCCATGACTACTGCTTCCATAGCTGTTTGCTGCTTCTGTGCAGGGCTGGATTTAAAGGGAAAAAAGGCCCTAGGCTGCTCCACTTGTGAGGCCCCTCCCAACCCCCCCACCCTCACAACTAGAAGAAAATGGACAAGTGTTATAAACACAACTGAGTGAAGCCAAGGATGATGACAGGTATTTAAAATTCTGCAGTTCACAATTTCTCTAAAGGACATATGATATTACAGTGGTATCTCAAATTACGAATACCCCAGTTAACGAAAAACTTGCATGACAAAAAGAAATTATTGGAATTGGGGATGTATTGTTTTAAGAAAATTTTAAATGCCCTGGTTTTTGTAAAGCATTGCAGAAAAGAGTGTACCCAGGATAGGAGAGGTGTGTCCAAATACCTCCCACGTTCAGTTTGGTACCAGTGGAGGTCTCAGCTGTGGAGGCCTCTGGACCCAGCTGCGGAGGCCTCTAGCCCTCACCGCAGCCCTGGCAGAGGCCTCAGGACCCGGCCGCAGGCCTTTGGCCCTGCCTGTGGCCCTAGCAGAGGCCCCAGCCATATAGGTCTTCAGACCTGGCTGCAGAGGCCTCCAGACCTGGTAGTGGAGGCCTTTGGTCCTTGCCACAGCACCGGTGGAGGTCCTGGCATGGAGGCCTCCGGCCCTCACCATGGCCCCAGCGGAGGCCTTCGGTCCCCACCCCGGCCCCGGCAGAGGCCTCAGCTGTGGGGGCCTCTGGCCCTTGCTGTGGTACTGGCAGCCACAGGAATGAGGGAGCCACAGCAGTAGCAAGAGGCCCCAGAAACAGATTGGGTAAGTTTCAATTTGTCCCTGTGGGGAAATTTGTTTTGATAGATGAGTATTTTGGTTTACGAGCATATTTCTGGAATGAATTATGCGCACAAACCAAGATACTACTGCATAATTTCTCATCTAATAATTTCAGCAGCAGCAAAGTTCAGGAACCCATCCAACAAACCATATTAGCCATTTAAAGAGCCATGAGTTTCATAGTTGCTGGGAACCAAGTTGCCCTGCCCTCACAAAAAGTATTGGGTTTGCTATTTTGGGAGAGTCTGTGAAGATTCTCACTCATCCAGGTGGAATTCAATGTTCTATGCCATTGTCAGGAAACAAGGAGAGATCCTGTCCAGTTTGTCACTAATTTTCCAAACCCCAATGACAGACCTCTCAACTACCCATTTGGCTTGATTCCTAGCTTTTCCTCATACTTGCCTTGTAATTAGCCAGATGATGCTATTAATAACCTTGCTTCAGACAGGTGGTCTAATTGGCCTTGCTTCCATCCGTCTTGGTTTCTTTGGGACTTTCCAGCTTCACTATACCTAATCTTGATTAGCCTATGCAGGTTGAATGCTGACAAATTGACTGGCACATTCATCTCATCGTATTAATGTTATGTTAGATGATCTCATGTATGTTTTCAAGTGCTGTTGGTAACAAGTATTTTCCCTCTAAAGTTAACACTTCTTATGGAGAGTTAGGAGCTCTTTTAGTTTGTTTTGCTAATGAAAATATTTAATTCACATTTTCCAACAGAGATAATGTCCAGCAATGCAACCGGTGTACACAGCTCTTGGGACAGGCACTTGGGGCAGGCATCTTGCCAGAACAGCCATCTTCAACCTCATGCCTTCCAGATAAAACTCCAGTATCCAACTAGCACACTGCCCATCAAGTAAACAACTGGTTGGATAAGGCTAGTCTTGGCAAATGAAATAAACTTCTAAGTACCCCATCAGAGGTTAAATCCAGCACTAGTCCCGAAAGGAGTAGACTCGGTGACATGGGATTTACTAAGGAGCAACTCTGCAAATCGCATTCATTTCAGTGGGTCTATCTTAGCTGCACCTCAGCACTGGATTTACCCCAAGAATTCACAGCCATTAAGAACAACCATTTGAATCTGGATCTAGAGATCACATTTGGCATTCAGATTTACCCTACTTGGAGGTGCACTTTCAGATCAACTACAATACTCTTAATGAGCCTGAAATCTGCTTGTTTGGTTGTTATTGCAAAAGAATGCTTAAATCTCATTAAGGGCTATATTCTGCCAGATGCAAAGAAGCCTTCCCTTTAAAGAACTTCAGGCAGACCAAAGGATGTTCAGGTTTGGGCCTTCAAGCTTGTTTTCAGCAATTAGTTCATCTCCTTGATTGAAGTGCTGCTAATTCCTATCTCTGCCTCGCTGGGTAGGAGATGGCAAGTGGCGCAGCTCCACGCTCGCACCAAGTTTAGACTAACCATTTCCGCAGTGGCTCCTTCCACCTGTTTACCCTGCCGTTCTCCTCTTAAAGCCATTTTAAAAGTATTCCGAACAACGACTGGGAGACACGCTGGGCTGGCTGTTGTGGGAAAGGAGGAAAGAATGTGCCGGAGGACAGTAGGACACTGAACGATGTGTGAAAACGAGAATATGACTAACTGACTTACTGTTCAAAAAAGGCTTTCTCCAAATGTGAGTAATCAATTCTGGCACAGTGGGTACGGTTACCGTTACAAAGGGCCTAATCAGGGATTTGTCCAATATCAACTTTCCCGCTCGGTAGCCTCCCAAGTCTGAAAAGCATATGCATGAATTTAGTCACAAAGAGTTGAGGTTGGACCACTTTGCTTTTATAGAATGATGTGTGCTCCACATTCAAGGTGTCCCTGCCGTGGTGATTGGCTGCGTGGGGAGCAAGTGACTTCTCACTCCTTACAAAGCGCTGCCTGTGAATTTAACCGAATGCGATAGTTTGCCACAGCTGAGATAACAATACTAAGCGAATTTCGCATTTATCACACTCTCATTTCGTCCGGAATGTAAAACAATGGTACCTTGTGCGTGTTTGCCACGGAGAAAATAAGGCATTCAGGAAAGTTGCTTGATTGCTTTCCAAATGAATTTGTCTCTCTCATGGTAGGGATGGGGTCGGGGAGGGGAAAAGCCAATTGGTTAAATTACTGCCAAGGGAGCTACATTCTGAAGCCTTCAGACTGGCATCCTGGGAATGTTCCACTCCATTGGACTTACAGCCAGAGTTTTTATGTTGATGAGCATTTGCCGCTTCCATTAACTTTAAAGGAAATTGTTAGAGCTTGGTATGTCTAGAAATCTAAGCTTTTCTTCTATGGTATTTGAATGGTTATCTCCCAGATTTCTATTCTTCTGTTTGGTCTTCTCCACAAAATAATATTTGCTTAGGAATGGCAAAACTCTGTCCTATGTGAAAGTGCTTCAAATTCCTTGAGTCTTAGTTCTTAGATGGGCAAATAAAGCGTTGTGGTGTGTAGAGCAACATGGGCTTATTCAGAGGTCAGGCAGTTTCCCTGTATTCATATGTTTAATTATGGCTCTATAAAACTTTTTAGAAAAACTGTGTCTCCTGGAGGGGTTCATAGTTAGAGGGAACAAGTACCCATTACAGCTCAGCTCAGTCTTTGTGGCTGAAATGAGGGAAGGGTGATAAATAGAGATGGGCACGAATAGAAAAAAATGACATTTCGGTTTTTCGTTTGTCGTTGCAGGTCCGTTGCGGGTCGTTACCGTTTTCCATGAATTTTTTTTAAAAATTTCATTCCGTTGGTTTGGGGGGTTCATTGTTCGTTTTGCCTGCATGTGGGCGTCCCACACCCCCAATGCGTCAGTGAGTGGAGTCAGCCTGCAGTGGCAGCAGGGGCTTTTTCAGGCGCTGCCTTGGGGCCATCGCCTGGGGTTTTTTAGAGCGCTGACAGGCTGGAGGAGGAGGAGGAGGAGGTGGCCGCCTGAAGCCGGCACGGATTCTTCTTGTGCTATTGAGGCTGAGGCGTGGAACAGGGGTGATCCTCCGCCTCACACACCCACCCTTTGGCGCTTTTCCCGCGCTTTCCCCAACCTTGGATTGTCCCCTGAAGCGGGAGATGCGACCAGCCGGGAGCCTTTGCCAGCGCGCCTACAAGGCAGGCAGCGGCTCCTCTGACATGGGTGACCCCCTCTCTCACTCCCGGGGAGGGGTGGGTGCCTTGTTGCCCTCTCGTGTCCTCACCTGATAGCAGGCGCTGCCGCCGCCGCCGCCGCCACCACCAAGCCGGCCTGTGTCCAAGGCATCCAAGGGCAAGCTGCGCCGAGCCCGCCAGTCGCGCTCACGCTTCAAGGCGCAGCTTCCGATGGAGGAGGAGAAAGCCAAGAAGTGTTTCCTGCTCTTAGGGTCGTTAGTCGTTCCGTTACCTAACGGAAACGGTAAACGGAAACGGAAACGGAATTTTAGTTGTTCCGTGCCCATGTCTAGTGATAAACCTTCACTTGTCCTTTCCCCAGACAGTGGGGCTAGGCAGATCTCTTGCTAATGACCTTGCTTCCATAGAAGAGTCTTAGCAGCCGCCTCCTCCAACCCCTACATCTTCTCTGGCTTGTAGGTCAGGCATATCTTCCATGATGTTTTTCCTAAAAAGAAAGGGAGTACAGTAGGACCCCGGTATCTGCTGAGGATTGGTTCCAGGCCTTCCCGTGGATAATGAAAACTGTGGATAAGAGAGAATGCCTGCCCATCCACCACCAAACTGCTGTTTCCTGACAGTAGCTTGCTTTATGGCTGCTGTTTGTGACAGTAGCTTGCTTTACAGATGCTACTTGTGAGAACAGCTTACTTTACAGCTGCTGTTTCTGCCAATAACTTGCTTTGTGGTTGCTGAATTATTTAATTTTTTCCCTCTGCCAACCGTGGATAACTGAATCAGTGGATAATGAATCAGTGGGTATGGGGGTCCTACTGTACAACTCCCCTTCAGCTGGTAGTGTGGGATTTTTTTCCTGCAAGGTTTCCTTTACTAAACAGAACATTTCTGTACACACACACACACACACACACACACACACACACACACACACACACACACAAATACTGTGTAGTCTATATGCCCCGGATAAATCCTTAGCAAGTGTTTCATTTTTCCTTATTTACTAGCGTCATTTATGTCTCATCTTTCTCCTAATGGGCTCAAGATGACATACAGTACAAGGTACAAAGTACAGCAACCCTGTGAAGTAGATGAGGCTGAGAGAGAATGCCTCATTTGAGTTCACTCTATAAGCTTCATGGCTCAGTGGACCCCTGAGCCTAGACCTTTAGTCCACACGCAAACCACTGCACTACACCAACCGTGACTAACTCATTGTTTGGCTTATACATGTGTAGTTGATGTTTCTGCAGTATCAGTAGTCAGTATTGAATTATCTGAGATATGTTTATGAATGTGTTTTTAAAAATTGCCTCCAGTGGTTTATGACCTGTTTCTACAATAATTAATTTTCCATAGTTTAACTTCTGGAATCAAGTACGTTCAAGTAGTATCACCATCCTTAATTTTTCGGTTTGAGCATCACTGTCTTGGGCACTAGTCCACACTTTATAAACATGCAAGTGGAAAGGGTTTTTCCTTTTCTTTTGCTGTAACAGTACTGCATTTAACACTCTAGAAACGTCATCTCCCGACACAGTTAATGGTTCTTTCAGTTTGCAGTATTTCAGCCCCATGCCAGGGCTGCCCACACTAGTATGGTTTATGGACTTCATATTTCAGCTGATGGCTCCTGTTGCATCTTTTTGAGATCTAAATTTAAGGGAGGGTAAAGAACTTCCTAGAATATACAGTAAGATCTTGGATAACGAATGCCTCTGTTAACGCATAATTTGGATAGCGAATTTAAATGTCCAGGAATAGGGTTGCCTAGGATAACTAATTTTTCCTATGGGCTGGCTCAATAACAAATTTTTCATAATGCCTTGCAGGAAAGTGTACCCAGGATGCATTTCCACCCCCATCCCCCGTAGTTTGTGGAGTGGTGGGAGGAGTTAGAGCGTTTTGTTCACGGTGTTTTGGAGCCATTCTGGACATTTTTTTTGCTGAGGGATTTGGACCTTTCGAGCTTGGAAAGGTATGGAGATTTCCTTGCTTTCTTTTGCCCTTTGCCTTGGTTTTGATTGCACTTTTGGTAGGAATGACCTGGCATTTGTTTTGGAGCTAACCTTTATTCATCTTTGCACTGCTTTTCATTGCACTTCGGGAGGGAACAGGCTGGGGGTAGTCTTGCTGCTTTCTTCTGTCCGTGTTTGCAATCATTTCCATTGCTCTGCAGGCAAGAACAGTCTGGGTTTCTCTTGCTGCTTATGTTTGTTTGTTTGTATTTCCCCCCCATTGCATTTTTGGTGGTAACAGGCTGGGGGTGTCTTGTTGGTTTCTTTTGTCAATGTTTGCACTGCACTGCAGGGGGGTGTTCTTAACACCTGGGCAGGCTCATAGTGAGACACATTACATAATATCTCCTGAACACCTTCAGATATTTGAGAGAATGTCATATAGAAGATAGAGGAAGTTTGTGTTATGCTGCTCTAGAGGGCAGGATTTAAACAGATTTTTTCAAATGATAAGAAGTGTGATTTCAGCTAAACATTATGAATTCCATGGCAGTAAGAATTGCTTAATAATAGAACACACCGCTTTAGGAGGCAGTAGGCTTTCTTTCATGGGAAGATTTTAAACAAAGGTTGGATGGCTGTTTGTCAGGAATGCTTTAGCTGTTGATATGCTGCATTGGCAGAAGGGTGAGCTACATGATCCTAGAAGTGCTGTCAGTTTTAATTCTGAAGAAATGTGTATTGTATGTATACAGCATGGAATGTTGGACATCCACCTCTGTTTGCTGGAATACAGTATAGGCATAAAGGATAATTGTATATAGCTCTTCTCTGGCTAACTTGGGTTTTTTTTTCACCCTCATGGGTTACTGGCAGTATTCTTTTAGCTCTACATTAGCAAAGAATATTGTCTTGATTCTTTCTGAACTTTGCATGGCTGATTCTTCTTCATGTGAAGGCCAGATATCTTGAGAGTTACTCTGACTTTAGATGTGACAGCCGTAAACACTCAAGTGCTGCATCCAAACCATTCTGAAGGGCGATTCAGATACTTATGAATAGGTTCTTCTCATACTTATTTTTCCATTTACTTTATCTTCAGTGATTGGCTGCAACAACTTGTACTTTTCATTTCTCATTCCCTGAGCAAAGTATTCTGGCTTTCTGTAATATATGATTTTTTTGTTGGTATTTATTCATCCATCCATCCATACTGGTCAATGTCCTAGTCTAAGAAATTCTTAGCAAGCTGGGTTAAAACCACACTTCAAATGCTTCTACATTGTTTATAGTCACCTGTTTTAAAGTCCACAATTCCTGTTTATAGTCACCTGTTTTAAAGTCCACAATTCCGTGCCATACAGTTGAACTGGGAATACATACAGGTAGCACCACACAATATGCATTTTCAAATCCAATTTAAAATGTTTGTTTTCTTATGTCATTCATTCTTCATCTCAAGGAAACTAATCTGGGTCATCTCTCTTCTGACATTTACTACATGGCTGAACTCTCACTGTTCATTGCATCAAATTCCAAAATAAATTGATAAAAAAAATCCACACTTTAAAGTTGGGTATTTAACTTAATTTGTTGGGCTGCTTGCTTGTACTGAATTACCACGAACTCCATTTTCTTACAATTTATTTTAAAATTGTGGTCATGGCTTCTTTCATTGACTTCATGAGTAACCTTTGCACACAACTGAAATTGTCTAGTAGCAACACTGAATCATTCAGGTATCCCATAATATTGCCATCTTGATCAGCAAGTGCTTCTCTAAAGATGTTCTTGGTGTGAAAACTAAGCATTGGGAGATTATATACTTTTATTACACACATCTTGATATCTTTCTTCATCTGATCTCCAAATCTTTCTTCTGTCAATTGTAAAGATATTTCTTAAATGAAGACTTTTTTTTTTACAAATATTGTAATGTCAACAGCTTGCCCCTTAGACTTTGTCTAAGGCTGGACTAAGGCACCGAAACTGCAGACTGCAATGTCGGCAGCTCGGCGGTTTGAATCCCGGGTGCCACGGAGCAGAGTGAGCTCCTGCTGATACCCCCAGCTCCTGCCAACCTAGCAGTTCGAAAGCATGTAAATGCAAGTAGATAAAGAGGTACCACCGTAAAAGGCGGGAAGGTAAAAACAGTGTTTCCTTGCAGCCATGCCGGCCACATGGCCATGGACTTGCACAACACTGGCTCTTCGGCTTGAATACGGAGATGAGCACCGCCCCTAGAGTCGGACACGACTAGCATGCATGTGCGGGGGGAACCTTTACCTTTACCTTAAAGCAACCATACATATCCATGTTCACAGAGTCCTTCTCATGATGATGTGCTGTCAAGTCAATCCGGACATGGCAACCCTTTCCAGGGTTTTCTACAGGTAGGTAGAGTACTCAGAAGTGGTATACCTTTCTCTTCTACATGGGACCTATTGGGACTGTGCAGCTAACCCAAGGCTCAAATTCACCCAGTGAGGAATCAAACTCCCAACCTCTTATTGTGCAGTCTGATTCCTAAATCACTGAGTTATCCATAGAATTGTAGAGGACCTCAAGTGTCATTGAGTCTGATCCCTTGACAATGCAGGAAACACTGTCATAACATCTCTCCCCAAATATATTTGAGAGGAGAACTGATGGTTCCAAAGCCTCCTATGAATCCAAATTACACATTTCCTGCTGCTTCTTGGCACCACTTGTAAATTCTTTCCATGTAATATTTTAAAGAGAACATTAAGCAAATGCCCCATTAAGCTTATCATTCTATATAGCCATTACAAGCTTTGGCATGTTATTTTTCATGTAATACAGCAAAGGTTAATCTCAGCCAAATTTCAGGAATGGTTCTTGTCCTGTCAACTTGATTGAAAGGATTAACTACAGCATCCAACTCATTATTTTCTATTTAGCTTTAGCCTTACTGCAAAAATATTGAATCTAGGAGCTTTTGTTAGCCCTATAACCTTTCAGATTTCTGTATTTCTGGGGCAGTATCAGCAATTGGTACAACATCTTCAGTTGTCAGATTTGTTGTCTTCCATCTGCTCTTTAAGGCACTGTACTCACTGTTTATTATATTAAATGTTTATTATATTAAATATCAGAATTATTGTTCTGCCTTGGCCATTATCATTTTTTAAAATTTCCTTGTTTCTTCAGTCCATTTATGCAGATAAAATGACTCATGGATATTCTTACATTGTTTGGATCACCATTTTTCTTTGGGTTCCCTAATTTTTATTTACTGGTATTTTATTCTGTATTTCTCTTCTTTTGCTGTCATCTCTCTCTCTCCACCACCACCATTTTGTCTCACTTTAATTGGCTCCAATAATTTCTGTTTTTTCTTTCTTTTTCTTTTTGTCCCATTGTAAATGCGTCGTAGACACCCTGAAATTTATAACAGAAGCCTTTAATCAGTGTGACATGCAGATATGACATCATTTCCATTGTCTTCTAGGCAGAGCTGAGCAACAGGATTTCTGCCTACGACTGCAGCTCTGTAATGGGATGTGTGTCATTACTGCCCAAATAAAATATAGTATGCTTGACATCTATTTGCATTTGGCTACATCCTGGCCACATATCTGCAGTTATTCCAACAAAGTACATTTATTTATAATTTTAATTTCCTCTTTAGTTTGTTCTGCTTGGCTACCTCCTTCACTGTTTCTCTCCACTTCAATTCTTTTTAATTGTATCCATTACTACCACTTAAACCTCCTTTGGTGCATCAATTACAGATTCTATCCTTGGACTATGCTGTGGTTCTTTGATTCTATCTGCAATTATTGCAATTGGTGATTAAAATAACTGCTACATGCACTTTGCTTTGAAATTGGATTTTTACCATAGGCTGTTATTCTAGGTTTGTTTATTGAGTTCCCACATTAAAATGAGATACACTGAAAGTCAGAACTACAGTAATCCCTGGATTTACAAGCATGGTTTGTTCTGGAAACATGCTTGTAAACCAAAACACTCTTATATCAAAGCAAATTTCCCTATACGAAATAAGGAAATGCAGATGATTTATTCTGAGGTCCCACAGGCCATATACTGTACACACAAAATGCCAAAACTCACAAAAGAAGTTAGCTAAAAGCCCATGTCCACATCATGGTTTAGGTATCTGGCTGTGGAATCTGCTCTGCTTGGGACTAACAACTGGATTTTACTCTGAGTTTTTAATGTGACAATAGTAAAGTGCAATTTGTAGCCATATACACACTTGACTAGCTGCCACATTTTTATTTATTTTATTTATGGCTAGAAGTGGTTTGAAAAATAAGAAGGGATGTTGAAAACAAATTAAAGAAAAATATAATATAAAGAAAAGTAAAAGCCTAACCTATACTCCCCTTTGAAAAGGTTCCTGGCTGGTGTAAGGGAGGCCTGCCTTCCTCTCTCTTCCATCTGCTTTGGAGGCTACCTGAGACAGAACATTCTAGACATTCCCCCACAATCCAGCAGGGGGGGAGAGCGAGCAAGCCACCATTGGCTCACTTATGATTTGTGACCAGCTGCAGTGCTTGTATTGCAAGACATTGCTTGTTGATCAAGGCAAAATTTAGAATACATGTTTACTTGTCTTGCAAAATACTCTTAAACCAAAGTACTCTTAAGCCAAGGTATTACTGTCATCTACATCCCATTATGAATGGACCTGCTACATGTAAATATTATTAAATCATCATGTTAAGTAGTTAACCTGGGTTCAACATCAGCCATGTGACCTTGATACTTTAACAATGCACAACTTTGGAACTACCTGAAAGAACATGGTGCACAGCCTTGAATAAGATAATTTATCATAAAAAGCTCACTTTTTTTATTATTTTTAGTGGTCTGATAGGGCAACTTGACAGCACATAGGAACTATAAATCTAGCATTAAAATAATGGGCATGAAGTAGACTGAAGGACCTTTCAAGTGGGCAAATTGATTATAAATAGCTCTTCAAATCAAAGTTTGGCTTTACACAACCAGCTGCAACCTCTGAATTGCACAGCAACATAAAACCAAGGATTAAAATTCTGTTACATCCATTAAGATTGATAGATTTCATTCACTCACCAACTGGGGATCTCCAGTCCCTCTTGTATAAGTCTGAAGCCACGCCCCTCTTCTAGTGGCTTCCACAACCCTCCTGCCTCCTCCTGATGAACTACACAAATAAAATCTCTTAAGGACTGCTCACAGTTGACTACTCCTTTTATGTGAAGATGCACTCAGTGTCTTATTCGCATGCCTTCTTTCTCTTTTCTTCCTCTTTTGCCCAAGCAAAATGCTTTTATAGAGTCTCGGTGATCTTGATAGCGAGGGCCGGAAAAGCAGGGCTGCATGGGGTCATATCAGAGCTTAGTGGGAAGCACCAAGCCTCAGAAAGCCTGGGTGAAAGAAAGATAGCTGCCAGCAGCAGAACAGGCCAGAATGGTTTGTGCTTCAGTTTTGCCTTGAGGGAAGCATCTCACAGGCTCCCAAATCCTTTCCATGGCTGTAATCTGTCTTTGTATAATATACTTTTTGATTATGGTCATCAAGTAGTGCGTGCACAGCCCTCCTCCTATTGCTGCTTTCGCCTCAGGATGAGCTTATTTTTCTTATCTCCAGATAGGATAATAGGAAAGAGAACACATATACCGAGCTCTCCGGCATGTTTATTGTACTGAGCCCACTGATATGTCAATCATGCCAGTCTGGTTTTGTTATCATTTTTTCATTTGTTTAGCTTCCTCACCTAAGGCTATGATCCTCATCATTCTCTCACCCACTGAAGAGGGTTAGACCAGGTCGAGTGTTGGGATGGGAAATTGGCAAGGAAGGTTGAGCGGTGGAGAATGAGCAAGTACTTTTAACAGGAACAACCCCCTCTTTCAGGCCGGTGTAGTGAAGGAGCCTTAAGCTCCTGGCAGAAAAACAGTGCCTTTCCAGCCAAAAGCAAGGCCGTGCAATAAGGGGCATGAAAGCAAAGTAAAGGGGATATTTACATATGGTTGATATTGGTAAGCAGAGTGTCTTCGATCTATACTGCCCTAGTGGAATACAGTGTTTGGAATACAGTGACAAGTTCTAATCACCAAAATACAAACAAGACACAGAGACCCTAGAAAAAGTGCAGAGAAGAGCAACAAAGATGATAAAGGGTCTGGAGGTTAAATTGTATGAAGTACAACTAAAAGAACTAGGCATGTTTAGCCTGATGAAGAGAAGACATGATAGCAGTCTTCCAATACCTGATGGATTGCCACAGGGAAGAGGGCATTGATTTATTCTCAGTTGTACCTGAGGATATGACAAGAACCAATGGGTGGAAACTTGTCAGAGAGAGAACCAACCTGGAAATAAGGAGAAATTTCTTGATGGTGAGAGCCACTAAACAGTGGAACAGCTTACCTCACAATGTTGTGGGTGCCGCATCATTGGACGTTTTCAAGAAAAGATTGGACAGCCATCTGTCTGGGATGATATGAGGTCTCCTGCCTTGGGCAGGGGGTTGGAATTGAAGACCTCCAAGGTCCCTTCCAACCCTACAATGGTTCTATGATAATTCTATGATTTGGTGGAAGAAATCTGGCATGTATGTTCATGGACAGGTTTCCTAATTAGTGAGGTCAGCCTCTAGTGAAGCATGCAGCCCTATCCAATGTATGCTTGGTAGGGATTAACACTCTTTGTGTTCATTGAGATTTATACCCATCTTGGGGCCTATAGGATTGCAGCCCATGTAGTTTTTTCTGTAGCTATCTTGAATATGACATATTGTTATAGATATTTCAAGCAGACATATAGTGCATAAGGCCTAAAATCAGAAAAAATATTGAGAACACTGGGGAATGCCCACTCATTGTGAAGCAGGAAAATGTAGACTAATACATTTTAATCTTGCCAACCCCCTCCCCACCAAAAACAAGTGCCTAATTCTTATTAAAGCAGCCAATAAGTTTGTCAGCCATTTTGCTGAGTGACTAGAATACTGGTAGATGAGTATTTCATAGGGGAAGAATGTGGGAAGATGCATAGCTTTCATATGTCAGATAGGTTAAGCCTAAGGGGAAGATGTAAACTCCTGAGTGGTCTAAATGAATTGGTCAGATAACAGCAGCGTTGTAAGAGCATCACCAGTTTCAGGTAGTAATGCCAAAAATTGTTGAGGCTCTGCATCACCAATGGTTTTTTCCCCTACCATTGGGTTTAGACCAGGGGTGCCCAAGCTTTTTGTAAGGAGGGCCAGATTTGGTGGCTGAGAATGTGTCAGGGGCCGGTTGCTCCCCGGCCCTACCACCCCACTGCAAGCCCCACCCACTGACCCATAAGCCCCACCCACTGACCTCTTGCAACCCCACCCGCAGGAAGGAAGGCAGGGCCAAGGGAGGGAGGGAGGAAGGTAGAAACCAAGAGAGGAAGGAAGGAAGGTGGGGAACAAGGAAGGGAGGGAGGGAAGAAGGTGGGGACCAAGGGAGGGAGGAAAGAAGGAAGGTGGGGACCAAAGGAAGCACAGGGAGCCGTGGCCACAGGTCGCCCCTTGGAAGAGGCGATCTGTGCAACCTTGCACCCCCGCCCAAGCTCCCCAGCAGTGGCCACAGCTTGCCCACCAGCCCACCCCAAAGCTCCTTGGCAGTGGCAGAGGCCCGCTGGCCTGCCCACCCCCACACTTTCCTCTGCAGTGCCAGTGGCGGCAGACCGCCCGGCCGCCCAGCCGCCCAAGCTTCCCAGAGGTGTCAGTGTTAGCAGAAGTTGTTTTTTTTTTTTAAACATGGGGCGAAGGAGGGGGAGGGAGGGGCGGGCCAGCCAGCCACAGGCCACTCAGAATGGCCTGATGGGCCGGATTTGGCCCCTGGGCCGGACTTTGGGCAGGCCTGGTTTAGACCCACCCAACACAGGATCTTGACACTAGTATATTACTGTTGTGCCACTTTGGAAAAAAAACTAACTAACTAACTAAATAACTAAATAAATAAATCTTGCCCATAAGTTAGTGTTTCTCATTTGATTTTAATGATGCCTCTTCAGATTCACTGTTCTTAACTTGAATATTGTCCTCAATGTTCTTGGTTGCATATTGTCCTTCAATACTGGAAGCTACCTTGGGTCCTTTTTTAAGGAGAAACACAAGGTAAAAATATTATAAATAAATAAATAAATAAATGTAGCTATCACAGGCACAATCCATCTTTTGAAGGAAGTAAAGAAGGAAGGAAGGAAGGAAGGAAGGAAGGAAAGAAAGAAAGAAAGAAAGAAAGAAAGAAGGAAGGAAGAAAGGAAGGAAGGAAGGAAGGAAGGCAACCAGAATGTCAGAATATAGATGTATATTCCCCAGAATGTGACTGTCATGAAACAGGACCACTTCTGAGCATCAGCTATATGGCAAGACAGCCTGATGTGACAAGTGGCAGCCACCAAATTGCACCTGCAGTCAAATTATTATATGCTGGGACACATTTCTGGATAAATCCTATTTTTCTGTTTGACCCTCTCTTTAAACCTCACTTTGAATCTGACTCTGCCATAATTGTAGCTCATCCCTTTATCACCGTAATTGAACTGTCCTCTGTCACCTTTCCCTTTCTTCCACATCACCCTACTATGCTGTAACCACTTATCTGTCGGGTGTTTTGAAGGAAAAGTGAAGGAGGTGTTCTTAGCCTGAAGGGTCTTGATACAGGTGAATGATTAGTTGCTAGGTGAGCAACTTGGTTCCCAACACATAGCTGCCAGTTATCAAAAGTATCACATCCCTTTATCTTCTGGGACTTAATCCGATCGGCAACCAAGATGGCTGAGACCAAAGGACAACGCTTTCTCAATTAGTTTTTATCATCTAGGTCCATGTTTGAAACGCTCTCTTGGCATGTCCTTTTAAAGCCAATTGAATGAAAGCTTTCCCCCCCCCCAAAGAAGCGACCTACAGTAACCTCTGTAGTAATATACTGTTTTGCTTTGATTGGAGTTACCGTACTTTTTGTGTTGGAGTGTTTGTCTGTCCAGCACTAACTATTCCTTTCAGCCTTTCAACTCAAAGAGAGCATTCTTTTTCATCTATTGAGGACTGTTGATTGCTCGCTGTTGGTCTGTTCTCTAAGTTGCTAAGTATGTGTGCAGTAAAGAAAGCAGCATGCAGATGTTTGTAATTCCAAGCAAATGTAAGTAAACTTTAGGTGCCAGTTAATGAGAAAGGGGTGGACTATCTGGGGAACTTGTAAGTATTCTGTGGATCTCTGTACTTCTATTGCACAGCAAAAATAATTCTAATGAAAGTTCAACACTCCAATTTGCAACACCTAGGTTCTGCTAGTATGCTGTAAAAGAGATGTAATTTGCATGAAAGTCCACATCTGTTGAACTGTTCTGTGCACTGCTATTAAAGACCTGCCCTCCGTTTTGTGAAACAGCTGGATAAGAGCAAGCTGGAGTACCTTATAAATGAACACTGTAGAAATTGGCACTGTGGAGAGACGAGGTATTCTGTAGCTGTGGTGCTATGCAGATTTCTAGGGGCTGAGTGTATTGGTTTTGAGCCTGGATGTGATTCCAAGCAGAGCTGCTGCTGAGAGAGCCAAACAAACAGAAAGAAGTGAGTGCTGGTAAGTTTCTGTGGTGCTTGCAGTTGGACTAGAGCTCCTTTAGAGGCCTCTGCTAATTTAAACTGCAAAGAGCCACCTCTATTGCTAATTTAAACTGCAAAGAGCCACCTCTATTGCTAATTTAAACTGCAAAGAGCCACCTCTATTCAAACAAAGGAAGCAGCTGGAAGCTTCTTCAAACAAAGAAAGCAGGGGGATGGAGACTAATTCTTTCCCCCTAAGCAAGATCAGCCACAGCCATTTTGAGCCTGGGTGTGATCCCAAGCAGAGCTGCTGCTGAGAGAGCCAAACAAAGAGAAATAAGGAAGCACTGGTAAGTTTCTGGGGTGCTTGTAGTTGGATTAGAACTGCTTTAGAGGTGTGTGATATTTCATATAAACAACAAAGGAAGAAAACATTCTTACTAGATAGAAAGGTTGTAAAAGTGTAAAATTTTGGGGCCCAGAATACTGCACTTGTTAAAATGGAGTCGGGGGGAGCAGCAGTAGCTACCAGCAACACTTGTGCCATGTTTGTCATCTTGCCAAAGCACATGGAGAAATACACTTGCAGCAAGTGCAAGCTGGTGGCACTACTGCCAGGTCCAAGAGGACTCCGATGTGGCTTACAGGAGCTGTTCGGAAAGCAAGAAAAGCTCATTTAGAAGATGGAAGGCTTGTCCAAACAAGAACAACAGGCAGAAACATAAATTCTGGCAGAACAAATGCAAAGCAACAATCAGGAAAGCAAAGCAAGTTGGAAGAGCATATAGCTAAAAACACTCAAAAGAAATAACAAGGAGTTCGTTAAGTACATTAGAATTAAGAACCCAACTAAGAAGGCCATTGGACCATTAGATGATAATGGAAGGTAAGGGATTATTAAAGAGGAAACAGAGATTGCAAAGAGACTCAATGAATTCTTTGCTTCAGTATTCACTGAAGAAGACAGGGACCGTATGTCCAAAACAGAGCCTATCTTCATAGGGAGAGGAACTGAAGAATTAAGCTAGATAGAAATAACCAGGGAGGAGGTTCTTGCACGTCTTGTTAAACTAAATGCTAACAAATCACCAGGACCAGATGACATCCATCCACAAGTTCTCAAGGAACTTAAAGATGAAATTGCTTATGTCCTAGCCAAAATATATAATCTTTCCCTCAAATCAGGCATTGAGCCTGATGACTGGATGGTAGCAAATGTAACACCAATCTTCAAAAAAGGTTCCAGAGGTGATCCAGGAAATTACCAACTGGTCAGTTTGACATGTGTCCCAGGTAAAGTGATGGAAGCCATCCTAAACGATTAAATTAATAGGCACATAGAAGAGAAGGCATTGCTGAATGAGACCCAACATGGCTTCTGCAAGGGCAAATCATGCCTCACTAATCTGTTTGAATTCTTTGAGAGTGTCAACAAGCATGTGGATAAGGGAGATCCAGTTGACATTGATTATCTGGACTTTCAGAAGGCTTTTGACAAGGTTGCTTCTTTGAATAATAATTAATTTGGTAAAGTACTTAACACTGTGCACTAAGAGTTGTACTTGACCTCTCTGGTAGAGAATTCTGAAGCACCTCTCCAAGCTATTAAGGAACAGTACCTGTACTTATTTCCTAATAGCTTGCCAATTTGGTGTACCAACATTAACTTCACACACAATTTCAACGAATTCAGTGGTTTAGGTATCTATTTGCCTTGCAGAGCCAGAGGTTGGACGTTTGATTCCCCATTGTGCCTCCACGACAGTGGCTAGATTTAATGATCCATACGGTTCCTTCCGGCTCTGCAGTTCTATTTGAGGATGATAAACAATTCACTAACGTGCCAGTCCTTCCTCAAAAGCCTGTTTGCTTTCATTCAGACCAAAGGCTCCCAAAGCTATTTCTAGGATCTATCTTGAGCCTAAGGAGAAGGTAGAAGGTAGCCTTGCCAGTCCATGTCTTTTGAAGCCCAACCCTACCTGGCTCTTTCCTGGGAGGAAGCCTGATGTGGCTTCACTCTCAACTGACCCCTCACTGGCTCCTTTTAATATGCAGCCCCTAAATGGCTTCTCTACCCACCAAGCCCTCTCAGGTTTCTCCGTAATCACAGCCTTCCCAATCTTCTCTAGCCACACGTTCTCATCTGATTTTGAAGCTGAGTAAATTCGACTCCAGGGTCTGATTTCGAAAGGGCGTGAAAACTGTGCTATTTCTACAGACCTCAAGATGGCACTGCTGGTGAATGGCTGTGGATTCGGCTGGAACATTACATAATCTTGTTTATACAGCGACTGGGGTCATTTGAAAGCTAAGCTCACACAATGCTAATTTGACCAATGACTTTCAGCTTCTTCTTCTTCTCTCCAATTCTACCCCCCCCTTTTTGGCAAATTGCCTCTTTTATGTCTCGATGGAGACTTCTAAAGGAAATGTTTGTGCATGCGCCTGTGTGTGTCGTGCCAGGGAAGTCATTGCAAAATAGCTAGGATTAATATTTGGACTGGTCACAAACCATGTCTGCCTAAGAATCTTGTTTTATTTTCCTGTTCCAGGAGACCACAATATGGGAACTCTCAGCCTCAACTCTCCAGTTTTGTCAGTGAGGATTCTTGGCCCAGAAAGATCTGGTGGCTTTTTTCCCTATTCTGAAAGGTCTCTTTCGCCTTTGCTCCACCTCTCCCATTCATATGAAGGGGGTGCAAGTGAACTGTGTGTTCCTTGCCGCTGGAGAGCCTGTTTGCATAGGAGAAAAAAGAAACCATACCGAAGTGATTTGGTGTCTCGCCACAAGGCATGCGAAGGGAAACAGTTGAGAGTGGTGGAGGCATGGTGACATAATTCATTCAGCTCTATTTATAACCCTTTAAGAAGGAAATGTTTGGACAGTTGACTTGAGGGAGCAAAAACAGTTCCAGAAACAGTTGCTTGTTAATAGAAACATTGAGATTGCAGTGCTTGGACCACAGACCTTTCATGACAACAGCCCAGGCAGCACAGCCAGTTGTCCTCCAAACAAGATTAAATGCTTGCCATGTTCATGCACCAGAAACATAAGGTGGTCCAGCAAGTGATCACACACATCTGGCAAGATCAGAAGCACAAACTGAGTGGAACAACGGTCCCCACCCCCATATAACCCAGCAGCTAGTATAATATTTTCCAGTCCTGAGTGGGATTCAATGGCCTTGTAGGCCCCTTTCTACTTCATGACACATCTGACTTATAGTGACTCTACTAGGGTTTGGACAGGCCCTAAGTGAGATATTTAAGGAGTGGTTTTACCAATGCAACCCCCCACCCCCCGGTGAGTTTCCATGATTAGGCAGGGATTCAAACTTAGGTCTCCTGAGTCATTCTCCCTCACTACATCACAGTGGCTACACAGTGGCTTACACTTGAGAAAATATACAACTCACCTGATTAGTAGCCACTTATCCTTTCCTTTGTGAAATTTTGTGGTACTTAATTTCATAGTTTTGACTATGCACTGTATAAAGATTTGTTCTTAAAAAAAACCTGTCCTGCATTTCTCAGCAATCAGTTTTGCTGGATACTCCCAGTAAAGTAATCTGAAAGTACTTTGCCCTCTCAACCTTGTCAGCAGCTCACATAATGGTATATGGCAGTGGTTCTCAACTTTGGGCCCCCAAGTGTTCTTAGACTACAATTCCCAGAGATCCTGCCCAACACAGTTAGTGGTGAAGGCTTCTGGGCATTTTAGTCCACTTGAAGACCAAAGGTTGGAAACCACTGTTATATGGGGAAGAAGAAGAGGGTTGTGATTCTGTGTAAATTCCTACAGAATGATTGCAGGAACCTGTAGGAAATTGAAAGGCTGCCTAAGGGGCCTAGTTAAAAGGATGTCTGATGGAGGTGCTCCAATAACCCCTTTGAACATACCCCAGGTCCCCAACCCCTGCCTTCAACATCAAATCTTCTTCCTTGTCCTTTGGGTCCCTTGACTTTCCAGAGTGAAAGTGGCAGTGGACCTGGCAAGAACTCAGATCACAAGAACACTAATTGGGATGTCAGAATGCTATCTCAAGAGCAGTAGGCGAGCAGGAGGAAGATCTGTCTTGGAGAAGAGGGAACAACCCATCAGGGAGAAATGAACTAGCAGAACCCAAAGCTATGGGACTGCAACTCCCATTGGCCTTGGTCAACATAGTTAATGATGAGGAATGCTAGAAGTTCATCTAGACCAGTGGTCTCCAACCTCATGTCTTTATATGTTTTTGGACTACAACATCCAGAAATCATTGCTAGCATAGCTACTGATGAAGGCTTCTGGGGTATTTAATCCAAGGCCATCCCAAAGTTGGGAACTAACAGCTTCCTTTGACACTATTGTTTCATTGGTCTTGATCTCAGCAGTGACTTCAGTTCTGGCTTCCCTAATAGTTGTGGGATATTGTGAATCAACATCTACCATTCCCGTTTCCTCTTTGTTAACAACTCCTTTTGTTTTTTCATGTGCAGCATATTTTCACATTTTTCTGCCCAACAGTGATCCACCATTGTTGAACACCAGTTTTCTTTGTTACTGGCAGAATGTGCCTTTTTGTTTTACAAACACAAAACTTCTCTCTTAAATATTGAAAGAGCAAGGATTAGACAAACCACCATAGTGGGTGAGTATTCCTGTAGACCTGAAAGGAAGGAGTCAGGCTTGCTTCTCTTTATGATAGATGCCAGAAAATACACAACAGGAATTACACACATTGCCAGCACCTTTTGGTCTCCTGAGCATTGCAGAATTTAGTACAGACTGTAAGTAGAAGGGTATCAAGGGTGGCAGAGAAGATAAAGGCACAATGACACATATGTGCCAGTTTGGGGTGGATATGTGTGATGTTGATGAAATGCCATTTAAATTGTAAGTGAAATGAACATATTTCTGTGTTTGAGTATCCTAGAGAGAAAGTTTTCAGTAAAACTCTTTAGCTTTCTGCAGAAAGCATTCAGCTGCAGCACTGGATGGAATCCGACTGATGCAAGTCCACTTATGAAGAAGGCTTGGCAACAGCTCACAACAGCTGAAATGTAGCAGATGGCTAGATCAGATGATGTAAACAAAAGTTGATTAACCAAGCAATGTACTCTGGTGAATGTCAGAACTTTTGAGGGTGGAAAAAAGCTTTTGCCTGAAAGTGTCATGCTAAGTTTAGAGAACACACAAGCTGGGGGGGGGGGGGCAGGTGAGAACATACTTGTTCGTCCTAAACAAGATCAGAGCAGCAACAGGAAATTTCTACCGGCAATCAGATTTAAGTAAGTTCAGTGCTATTTAGTGCCTAAACTGGATGGAGATATATTCACATAACTTGTGAACTGCCTTGGGTGAATTAATTGTGGAAGGTGGTGTAGAAATTTAAGTAAAATAAACAAAACAAACATCTTATTTTGTTAAAGTAGAAGAGCAGGCAACTGTGGCCCTCCCATGAGATTTTGGTCTTCACGTCCATTAACCCGAAGAAGTATATCTGATAGTAGAGCAATAGTAGAATTGCCACTCAAGAACATCTGGAGGGCTAGATCTGCTGGATAGCTCAGTGGTTTAGGAGTTTGAGAGTTTGATTCTCCACTGTGCTTCCTTGAATGGGTCTGGTCTCAATGAGCTGTAGGGTCTCTCCCTGCTCTGCAGTTCTGAGATTTCTGAGAATTCTCAGCTTTAAAGCAGTGATGGGGAAAGAGCTTTAGACCTCCAGCTAGACTGGACTTTGACTCCCAGAAGCCTCATCTAGCATAGCCAAAGTTCAGGAAAAGTAATGGAAAACATTTAGAGAGATGAAGGTAGAGAGAGCAGGCCACAGATGACCGGCAAAGCCCCGAGGATCTGACTGGGACCATCAGATTCAGTTCCAAAGCCTAATGTTCCCTAATCCTGTTCTTTTCAGAACAGAAGTTGTGTTCATAATCACTTCTAGTTTGTCTTTGCTCTTTGTTCTGTGTTTTGATCTATACAGATTGCTTCCCTATCTTAAAACTAAAATATACAATGACTGGATGAGAAAAATCCTCCAACAATGAAAGTGTCAGGATTATCACAGCTGAACCTTCCCCGCTCTTCTAATGTACAAATTACCATAATTTACTTTGGCCAAATTCCGGTTACTTAGCACAGCAAGTGGCATAGGACAGACCTACTGCATCAAAAGGAATAGTGAGTCAGCTTCTCCAAAAGATCCGTGGATTCAAATGGGCCTATTGTGAACACAACTTATTATGCTAAAGTATGGTGCTGTTAGACTAGGCCCATTTGAATCTGTGGAGCTTATCGTGGAATTGACTTAACAAATCCACAATGATTCAGTGATCCTACTCTAGTGTAATTTACTGGCATGTTGCACTAAGTTGCAGTTTGAATAGCCCCATTTAAATCCCTGGAACTTACAGAGATGTTGACTCTCCAAATCTAGTGCAATTTACTATATTATGCAACAAGATTTTGGCCATTGACTCAACCACCATACATTTTTTTGCTAAGGATCTCCTTTAGCTTGCTGTTCTGGAACAGTTACAGCCATTTCTGCAATATTTATGGTCCCTTATATTGGTTCTATATCTGTGCCTCGTGGCATAGTAGTTAAACTGCAACCATAACGGTGTTTCACCACCTGGGGTTCAATCCCAGGTAGCAGGCTCAAAGTTCATTCAGCCTTCCATCCTTTTGAGGTCGGTAAAATGAGTACACAGTTCACTGGGGTGTGTGTGCTTGCAGTGTATAGTCTGCATAATAAAATTGTAAACCTCTCAGAGAGTGGTTTAAGTACTATGGGTTGTATATAAACAGCAGAGATTGCTTTGCCTAAGTAGCCTGCATAATTACTTGTAAATCTCCCACAGAGTACTTCAAGCTCACTTTGCTTTTGCTTTTTTAAATGAACCAGCCCCTGACCATGAGATGAATGTCTTGCCATCATTATTGAGAAGCCACAACCTATCTCCATAAGGGTTGTGAACTTTTCATTTCAGAAATTTAGTATTCCAATGGTGTGCGTAAATAGATATCAGCATGCAGGCTTTATGTCAAGGATGGGCCACTTTAGCTGGCCAGGATCCTCTGGGGGCTATATCCCCACCCCCAAAAGAAGTTAAGAATTAGAAATGTCTCTAAGTTTACAGTTTTGGACACTGTCTGTGTAAGCATTAAACAATGTAGGGGAGAGCCCTACAACCACCTTTAGACATTAAAAGCCTGCAATCCTGCACAGGTGGCAGTTAATCCTTTTTTTTTCATCCTTTTTGTTTCGCTGGAAGTAGAGGGGCTAGAAGAGAACCCAGTATCACAAACATCCTCTGGGGGATGCATCTCCCCAGGGTCCCTTTTACTTATCTCCCCTTTCCATGAAACACCTATGGAATACATAGTTTACTTGTACTGCGAGTGATAGAGCCAAGTGTGTCCTTTTCTGTTCCATAATGTGTGACAACACCCTGGAAGCAGGAGAAATGTATATGTAAATCATCAGCCAATCCCAGCAGGAGGGCGGGGGATGGTATGGTATAAAATGGGTGGAGCCTGGTCTGTGAGAGTCAGTTGAGTCAGTTGAGTTAGTTGAGTTAAGAGTTAAGAGTTAAGAGTGAGTGCTGAGACACAGCACAGCTCTGTGAGAGTTCTGTCAGGCAGTGAGGGCTTTACTGTTTACTGGTTATTAAAGACAGGGAGGCTTGAAGAGTTGAATTAATCTATTCTATGTTTAAGGCAACGCATACCAACTTCAGACATTATTGTATTTATTTATTTTCTCAATAAACTTCATTATTATTTTTATGTTATACATCTGAGTCTGTCCCAGTTCATAAGGCGACGATTTAAAAGGTGGCAGCATTACCAAGTGGATATTGTGAAGATTAATAAGTTGGTTCCCTACCCTTCAAAATTTTTATCACAATCACACGTTTAAAAGGGAGGTGTCGTCACATAATGCTTTCTAACTTGGATGGGCTTGCTCTAAGCATGTGTTAGCCATGCTGGTAGTGGCTACATGACTGTAGTAGTAGTAGTAGTAGTAGTAGTAGTAGTAGTAGTAGTAGTAGTAGTAGTAGTAGTAGTATCATCCACCTGGAGGACACCAGGTTGTAGAAACCTGCCTTGAGAGATGAGACTTACCACCATGACCTGTCAGTATTACAGGCCCAATAAGACACATTTGTTTTGCATACCGCTTTCAACTGTAGGGATGTCTTATTTGCTTTTAATGTGCAAAACTAATATCTGGATCCAGTAGTCCAGCTCTGGTTGGAAACACACCGCACTTTATATAACCCCAGCAGAACCATGAAATGGAGAAATGTGCGAGAAAAAGCCTGGCTATTTTTGAGATGTCGAGTTCCACTCGGTTGGCTCCAGCATGCTTCTGGAAATGGTTTATTTTGGAGCTGTGAGCTGCAGATTCGGTTTGAGTGGGTGAAGTGTTGCAGAGCTTTGACGATCTGGTGAAATTTTCTTTTGATGCACAGTAGAAGAACAGGGATGGACAGAAGAGATTGGCTACAAGGTCCCCAGAGTCCATCCCTTTCTCATTAACTGGTACTTACAGTCTCAACAATCCACTGTAAGACATTTGTAGGAGAAAGAATAAAGACCAGTTTTGAGTAGCTTGAAGTTATAGAATTGTGTACACTGCTTCAACATGTTTTGCAGTCAACTAGGTAGATCAACAGTAAAAGAACAACTGCCTCCAACAGATGCAAGAGTAGGAAAAGGAACACTCAGCAGAGATGTGGGGCTTTCCTTGAATTCAAAGGTGGAAAGGAAAGATTGGTTATTGCCGGATAGATAAATAATCATCTCAGCCCAGAAAAGTCCCTCCAAGTTAAACTATAAGCAGTATGTGAGATTCATATAAAATTCCAACCTGAAGGCTGCTGTTTCAAGTACTCTAGCTATCTGAGATAAAAATGGATGTAACAATCTTCGGGGGAATCTCTCTTGAGCTTATCATTGTCTAAACGGGCCTATTGAGGGGAATATGAGATAGGATTTCTCTCGTGTTGCTTCTAGATGATGGAAATATCAGTACAGTATTTAAGAGGCTCTGACAGTGAAAAGAAGATAACTTCTGAATTGGGAATGGGGGGGGAGGTAACCCCTCCAAGGGGATTGGCAAAGAAGACGACACTGCCTTAAAATGAGAGTATATATGAGATGCTGGGTGGTGGCAACAATATTTTGATGGACATAATAATATTCTTTTCTCAAAAGCTGAGCAGATAGCCAGTTCTCTGTCTCCAACGCTACTTATTGCCTCTGTATGTGTTAAGAGGATGCTGCCCTATTGCTAGAATAGAACGGTGCTTCAGCTGCCAGTCTGGGCAGTTTTTACACATGGATCGGAAGGATGTACAGCGTTGCACTTCGCTTCATGCGGGAAGATGTCCAGAACTGGCCCTGCCGCTAGCACAATGGCAACTTGACAGGACAATTGATGCAGTGAATGTCGCCAGAGGCGATGGTAAAGTTAATGAGCTCGCTAAGGAATGACGTATTTATCTTGCACAAATTAATGGAAGGGATAACATCTGAACAAAATCTGAAAACTAAGATTGGCTCATTGTACAAGAATCCAAGAATCAGTCTTTCTCTTCCACGTGCAGAGGAAAGATTTTGATTCCTGGATTGTAAAATGACCAGAGTGATAAATATGTTCTATGGTTGTCACTGGGATTCCCAAAATGGTGTAGCGCAGGGCTGTTCAACTTTGAACAGGCCAACGACTACTTTTTCCGGCCCAAAGTGCCTGAGGGCTACTACGCTAAAACCTCTACTTATGAATTTTATCTGTTCCAAGCACATGCTCATAAGTAAAAACTTTTGTAAGTAGAGCAGCGGTTTCCCATAGGAATGCATTGAAATCCAATTAATCTGTTCTGGTGGGAACAGATTTCGTTGCCCCATGGCCCTTGTGCGGCCCCGCTCGGCTGAGACAGTGGGCTGGCAGACCCAGAACTTTGCTGGGGCAGTGGTGGTCCTTGGGATGTAGGATGGAGGGGTGGAGAACTTATCCCCTCACTTTTTAAATTGATGGCCAGCGGGCTACTTTTGAACCCTTTGTGGGCTACCAGTAGCCCACGGTCTACCTGTTGGGCAGGCCTGGTGTAGTAGATAGAGTGATGGAATAGGAGCCATGGAAACACTGGGGATTGGAACTGGTAAAAGCACCACGTAAATATACCACTTATCTTGAAGCCCACGACTTACTATTTTTGTAAGCAGCTTTGAAGGCCTTTGAGGTTAAAGGGAAAACTAAAAGCATCCTTGTCTAAATAAATAGATAAATTGGAGAAATTTGCATAGCCATGTTTGCATTGTTTCCTCAGTTGATTCCGTTCTGTTCTATTTTCGCTTGCCTTTGGAAGAACAGGCTCAGAGCCATAAATTTTATCTTGCTCTTTCAGAGTATGAAACTGGGGTTTTACTCTTTATGGCTTAACAACCCTTCTAAGCAAGACCTCACCGCAGCTCTCCTCCTTTGTATTCCACAACACAGAGAGGCTTGAGTTTAAAACAACATTTTTCATCTTTCTCTTTTTCCATGGGGGACCCACTTTGGAGTTTAATAACTCAGCCCCCTGAATGCTAAACCTCTCCAAATTTGGAGGGCTTAAAGGGAAGAGTCCAAGGAAGCTACCCACCCAATTTGGTGCCTCTAGGACAAATTGTTTAATTTCTAGAGCCAAAAATGTCAGTTCCCTTTGTTTTGTCACAAAACACATTCTACTGTTTCATTTCATAACAAAATGATGAAACAGAGTTTCGTTTTTCATTTTGTGCCCATCTCTAGTTCAAAGATTATACTTATAAAACCCTGGGAGAAAGGAATTTAAGATGGCTAGGACTGTTGGAGCTTAGTGAACTCTGGTGGAGTGGCTTAATCATCTTGTACTCTTGTTGCAACCATCAAAATACACAGAAAGGCAACCAGGAACCAATTCTATCCGAAGAAAAGGCTTTGACAGTTTCATTCCACTGTAGGAATAACCACTGTCCATCTTGAGGCTTCATTACTGTAAGGGAATGCTTTTGTTGATAATCTGAAAACTGCAGTTGGCAAACAATATATATATATTCAGAAGTGGAAAGCACAATTGAGGAAATCATAGTGGATCACATTCAATTTATCAGGCAATATACTGTATGTTCTCTTGTCCAGTTTCAGTATGCATATCTTTAATGCCAAGCTTCCCATGGCAACTTTTTTCTAAGTTCCAACTCCAAGAATCCATCAGCAAGCATGGCCAGTGGTAGTGGTGGTGGTGGTTCTAGTTCTAAACTCCAGGGCCCATCAATCTACCTAGTGCTTTTTAACCTCCATGTTAAACCAATGTAAGAGGTTGTCCGGAGGTTTAGAGTATACTGCTGTCAGTGCACTGATGACATGCAACTGTAGTTCCTTTGCATCTTATGCAATTTATGCTGTCTGGGGGACTTGAGCACTGCCTGGCGCCAGTTCTGGAATGACTAAGGCCAATAGGCTGGAGATGAACCTGGATAAGATGAAGATCCTTCTTCTGGTGGGCCCTCTGGACATGTTAGGGCAGGGGTGTCCGAACTTTTTGCAAGGAGGGCCAGAATTGGTGAGGTGAAAATGTGTGCGGGCCAACCATTCAGCCTGACATGGTGTGACATCACCCCTTTCACAGACTGGGTTTTCAAAGGCACAACTGGGTTTATTTCGACATCCCACTGCTGTGCCACTAAAATTGTGATGTCACCTCCCTTTTACACACTGAATTCTGTGATGGAAATGGTACTGTTGCCACCTTTTATTCACTTAATAATGCTGCCACCTTTTAAAATTGTCGCCTCATGAATTGGGACAGACTCAGATGAATAATATAAAAATAATAACAAAGTTTATTAAGAAAATAATAAATATAACAATATCTGATGGTATGTGTTGCCTTTAATATATAATAGATTTCATCAACTCTTCCAGCCCCCCTGTCTTTACTAACTAGTAAACCGTATAGCCCTCACTGCCTGACAGAACTCTCACAGAGCAGTGCTCTCTCCCAGCACTCACTCTCAAAACCTTCAACTTAACTGAACTCCACTGAACTGCCTCAACTGATTAGGCTCCACCCTTTTTATATCATACCATTCCCCGCCCTTCTGCTGGGATTGGCTGATGATTTGTATATTCATTACTCCTGTTTCCAGGGTTTTGTCACACATGGGTCCGGACTGCTGGCTTCCTGCCTCAACCTCCCTCCCTTCATGCCACTCCGTGAGAGCTCCATCCCCCACTGCTTTTGTTTTTTGTCTCTTGTTGTCAAAGAAGCCAGCCTTCAAGGTGGGGAGTTATTTTTGTCCTCCCCCCTTTATTGCTTTTTATTGCCTGATGGGGGTGGTACACACACACATACACACAGAGGTGAGAAGGAGGAGGAACAGGAACTGGAGGAACTGGAGGACATGTGGGCAGGCAAGGCAGGCAAAAGGTAAAGCCTCCCTGCCTTACATTGCTCTGCAACCAGGCCGCTCTCGCAGCGTCAGTGTTGCAGAGTGATGTTAGTTGTGGAAGCCCCCTTTTTTGGCCTGCCTGCCTGGCACGCTCTCTGCCGGAGCTGCCGCTGCTGCCTCCAACTTCACCAGCCAGCAACCATGGAGGAGGGGAGATCCTGCCAGCGAGCAAGCACCAAGGTGCCTGCCCTCCCTCCTGCCTCTGAGGGAGAGGATGCTACTTCTTGGTGGGCTTCAGAGGGGTGGCGTTGAGGGGAATCGACGCACATTGTGTAGTTGCCATCTTTCCCTCGGAGGGAGAGAGGATTCCGAGGTGGGGGGCAGCCGCCCGGCAGCTGACATTTCCAGCTGGCAGGGGGAGGGGCTGCCTGGCAGGGATGTGTGACAAGCTGAGAAGAGGCTGCAGGCCAATTGAAATTTGCGAACGGGCCACACTTGGCCCCAGGGACGGACTTTGGACATGCCTGTGTTAGGGGATTGTCTCCCTGTGATGGATGGTACAACCTTTCTTCTTGGGGACCAGGTTCAGAACTTGGGCATGTTTGTAGACCAGCCTTTTCATGGGTGTACCAGCTTGTGGCTGTGACTAAATCAGCCTTTAACCATCTTAGGCTGATTACCCAGTTGTACCCCTACCTGCACGAATGGGCCCTAAAGATGCTGGGTCATGTGCTGGTGATCTCCAAGAGCAACTGCTGAAAGGCTCCCTACGTGGGGCTTTCCTGGAAGCTAACATGGAAACGACAGTAGGTGAAGAATGTAGCTGCCAGGCTGGTGTCGAGTGTGAACAAGTTTGATCAAATTTCACCAGTCCTGCCTTGCTTGATCTGGTTTTCTGCTTCTTTCCAGGCCAGGTTAAAATTTATGGTTCTTACTTATAAATCCATTAACCATTTGCAACCTTGCTACTTATCAGAGGATCATCAAAATAAATAATAAATGAAAACAGAACGGAATGAAATGAAAATTTCTGTTTTGTTTTGTTTCATTTTTTTAAAGGGCACTTCATTTTTCGTTTTGTTCTGTAATAAGATGAAAAACGAAAAGAAAAAATTCATTTCGTGCCCATCTCTAATAGTCAAGGCAAAAAGCAGCAGCAGCAGCAGCAGCAGAATGTTCTCTTTATTTACCACCCAGTAACCTTAGGCATTCTCTGGGCAGTTTATAATTTAATTATGCAGGCGACACATTGCCGCAACAAGCTGGGTATTCAGTTTACCAACTTTGGAAGGATGGAAGGCTAAGTGAACCTCAAAGCAGCTACCTGAGCTTGAACCAGGTTTATGAGCTGTTTTACCTGTAAAACAACAGTTGAACCACTGTGCCACAAGAATTTTTACAGAAGCTTTTAAGGGCATCCTTTCTAGAACAAAATGCATTTGTGCCTCCTATTCCACCACTGTTTAGTTTTAAATGTCAGGTTCTATGTTAGATTTCTAAGATTAGATTTTTGATAATTTTTATTTTCTTTTATTACTGAAGATTTGATAATATGTTGTTTGGATTTCTTTTTGATCATAAAGTACCCAGAGTAGTGCGTGGAGCTAACTGGAATAAATAAATGAATAGAATGAATGTGTTCCAAGCTCTGAAACATGCATGATCAACCATGCTGGCTGGCAGATCTCAATACCCGGCTGTATTTGTAGTTTTTCAAGCTCTATTTTGACATGAAACTAGTTTCATTGGATGTTTCTGAATTCTAGCGCTATGTTAAAGGGAGAAAATAACCCCATTCTATCAGCTTTCTCAATTTTATGCACATGATAGAGATATGTTAAATTATAAGTACAGGAAGTGATTGTGTATGTCTCACCCTTTCATAATCTTAAAACTTGATTACATCCATGAAACCTGAGTTTCAATGGCAGGATTGACTGGCAAAAACTTTTTCAGGGAGAGGGATAGAGAGAGAGTTCTAGGTTTCTTATCTGGAGAAAGGTGGCCTATAAAACAAACAAACGAATGAATACATATTTGTCATGTTAAATCTCTGTCTCTTATGTCTGATGAAGAGGATTTGTCCATGGAATCTTGCATTAAAAAGTTAGTCTTTAAGGTGCCACCACATTTTTGGTCTTTGTTGCTACTTATTTTTCTTTTGCTTTTACCTTAAATGCTTGCACAGACTAACACAGCTGCTCCTTCTACAACTAACTAACTACTTCATTTATTGGCTTTATTCAGATACAGTAATCCCCCACCTATCGCGACGGTTAGGGACCTGACCCCACCTGAGATAACTGAAAATCCGCAATATGCGGATGCTGGTTTGTGTCGGGACTGGGGGGGGTCTCTGTGGGGCCTCCTACACTTACCTGAGGCCTGGCATTGCTCTGAACGGGCCCCCAACGGGCTTCCCAGGCCTGTTGGAGGCCCTAGAAGTGGTTTCTGGTGATCCGGAAGTCACTTCCAGTTTGCCAGAAACCACTTCGGGGGCCTCCAACAGGCCCGGGAAGCCTATTGGAGGCCTGTTCGGGCCAGTGCCGGGTCTGGGGTAAGTACAGGAGGCCTCAAACAGGCTCAAGCCACTCACTCCACAATATACTGGGACCACAGTATATGAACCGTGAAATGGCGGGGGACCACTGTATGTGTATATGGTTGAACACGGGATCACGTGTATTCCCCATTAGAACTTGCCTGAATTTACTTACACTATATTCTGAGAGGTAGGAGAAAATACATAACATTAATTAAGGGGAAAACAAAATGAAGGGTGTAGATTTCCCCCCTGTCACATGCCAATACCTGTCTGAAAGGTTTTTTTGGTTCACTGCACTGTATGTGAAGTATGCCTTCTGGTTGGACCCAAAATAGACTAGACCACCAAAGGAAGGTGTTATGAAATGAATGACATTTTGTAAAAGCCATTCTCTATTCCATTGCCCAATATCCTGCCGTGTCCTTCATGCTAACTATTGATCAGAACTTCATGTAATGTAGAAAGCCTCTCTTTGAGCCCGAGCTTGGGTTGTAATAATAAAGTAGGTCATTGATTACTTGGAAGGTTGACACAGAACTCCTTCAATCAGATCCTGATGCACTGGCACAGCTTTGGATGGTAGCGGAAAGAAAGGACAGATTTTTTAAAAAATTAGTGTGTGTGGGGGGGAAACACAAGCACTGAAAAATGCTTTTCTTAAAAGGTTAGTCTCATTGAAATAGTTAGATAAAGGAAAATGAATGGCATATGAAATTTAACGAGGAAATGTTGCTGGTTAAAATAGTAAATAGTACTGAACTGCACACCCTTGGGAGACTTGGGAGTTATTTTCTCTCTGAAGGAGTCATTCTGAAGCCTGAGCTAGCTTCAGAAATATTTGCTGCTGATAAACAGTAAGGGTTGTGTGCTTTCCCCTGCCTCCACTTCTTTCAGTGCTGTTATAAGCAGAACAAAATGTCACTTTCTGTTTTAGATTAACTGGCTTGGCTTTACATCCAAACCCTAAATTTTCTTTAATCCCAACTATGGTGAATCTGAATTCATCCATTTTCATGAACTAAAGCTCAAAGTTTGTTTCCTCCCACTAGGGAAGCCCATGACTCCAACTCTGGGGGTGGGTGGGACTATAAACCCATTTCACAATTTAGTCTGCACTTGTGTGAGGAGGAGAGAAGCATCCATGCCTTATAGTCAGTAGGCCCTCTCAGAGTCACACCTGTGGACAGACCTGTAGAGTTTAAAACCTCAAGTTCCCTTGTGAGACTGTGATATTGGAAGATTATGCAAACAGAAAATTTAGAAGATTAAAAAAGCCTGGAAGAGGAGAAGGGCCTCTGAACAAAAAGAACAAAAATGGTGAGGGAAGATATTATAAAGGGAGGGGTTAAAGGAAAAAGAGGCAGACAAGAACAGAAGGCAGAAGTGGCCAGGCTAGAAGGAAGGAAAAGAAAATATCCAAGGAGAGGGAAAGGAGAACTGAGTGAAGAGGAGGGTGAGGAGCAGGAGAATGAGAAAGAGCCGGAGGAGAAAGATGCAGTCAGTGAACAGGGTCTAGACTCCTGCCTGGAGGAGGTAAAAAGACTAAGAGCGGAAGAGCAAGGATCTGTGGACCAGAGAATCTGAAAGCAGAAGCCAAATACCTCTGCTATGTTGTGGCTCCTTGAAACCCTTCTTTCTGTGGAGAAAGAGCGAGGAGGAGGAAGCAGCAACAAATGCAAGAGAGGGAGAGAATGATGGTATGTATGGCCTCCATTAGACATCCTACGTGAATCTTTGTTCTTTCTTACTTACCTATTTCTCAAAAGTAACAGAATAGGTATATTTTAGTTACTTAAAATAAATACAGTAGCTTTGTGATACGGGGTACTGGTCTGGACTACTAAACACACTTTATTCCCATCCAATTTAGCATTGCCTCAACACATCCAAATAACATGAGGTAGAGCATGAGTCAGCACCTGAACCAGACATTATCCCTCCTTTATGTACTATAGAACTACAAGTTACTCTATTTTGTTACCTTACAAACCCACATCATATACAGTAATAACTAAAAGCCAACATGGATTTGTTAAGAATAAATCCTGCCAGATTCTCTCTCTCTCTCTCTCTCTCTCTTTCTCTGGCTGGGTAACCTCACTGGTAGATGGTGGGAATGCTATAGATGTAATATATGTTGACATCTGCAAAATTTGATAAAATGCCCCGTGATACTCATTTGCAAGCTAACTAGGTGTTCGCTCGCTGAATAGAACAGATGTCAGCTGAATATGCCCTTGTTTACAGAACTATAGTCAAAGACCGCTTATTAATGGCTCCTTCTCAAACTGGAAGGAGGTAACAAATGGGGTGCCACAAGAGGCAGTCTTCAACATTTTTAGTAATGAGTTGGAGGGGGTATATGGAATGCTTATCAGATTTGTAGATGGCACAAAATTGAGTGGAACAGCTAATACCCTGGAAGACAGAAACAACTTTCAAAATGACGTTCATAGGCTGGAGTTCTGGGATGAAACCAACAGAATGAAATTTAACAGAGGTAAGTGGAAAACCATACAACTAAGAACCCCCCCCCCACCAAACTCTAAATAACAAGATGGGGGATATTTGGCTCAGTAATGCTACAAGTGAGAAGGATCTTGGAATTGTTGCGCAAGGTGAATATTAATCAACAGTGTGATTGGCTGCAAAAAAACACCAATACTGTTTTAGGCTGCATTAAGAGAAGTATATATATGTTAGATATACTTTGATATGGGATTCCTGGACTGAGCAAGATATTGGATTTGATGGCCTTATAGGCTCTTCCAACTCATTCATTCAGCAATTCTATGAATATATTTTTGTTGTTTAGAAAATTATTTAACTGCAAGCAACAAGTTACTTTGAATTACTTAATTATAAACTGTGATCAATTCCAGACACACATACACACCTCACACTATTCTAAACACGATTCATCTTGCAATCAAAACTCTTGAATAACCTTTCAATAAAAGTTAACAGTGCAAGTCGTGAGTTGCATACAGTCACCTGATGTTCTCGTAGCAGTTTCTTGTAAGTTCCCACTTTTTTGTCACTTCTGTTGTTATTCTTTTGTTATATTAAGAAAAGATTTGTCTTTGCAGCGATAGCAGCTGATGGATCTCTTTGTAGATTACATCTGCTTGTGCTCAAGTCAGTGATCTGTGAAATGCGTCTTGACAAAATAACATTAGTAGCTGGAGGAAGACACAGGGGTTGACATTACTTTCACATTATTATCTCACATTTTACCTTTAGTTTTGGAGCTCTGAAATTTTTCAGCTGATGCATGTGTGTCAAATGGACTGCCTATTTGGTTCAGTGAAAGGAGCAACACATGCTGCACAGTGTTATTAACTGTTTGTGTTGTAGCCTTCCCTATTGAAGGGCAACCTCCTTAGGATGGCCTATTTATTGTCTTTTCCTATTGAAGGATAACTTCCTTAGAAATTTCTGTTTATTTTATGCAAATAAAATAAATTGTCATACAGCTAAAGCAATCACCATTCTGAAATGCCTTTACAGAGCTGTGCTAAAACTCCAGCCTTGTTTTTTCATCACCTTGTTGAGAAATGTTACTGAACAACATCAGCTTGATGGCCCTGTCCGTTTTAGTTTTTAAAAAATTCATTTAATATGCTCCTATCCCACCTTTCATTTTTTTAAGTATATGCACAAGACTCACAGAAGTGCTTCCCTGATACTTACTTTAGCAGGGCCAGCCCTGCCATTAGGGAAAGTAATTTCATTTTGGCAGTCACGAAAGTGATGGGGAGAAGCACTCATGGGATTTTTTGTCTCAAGTGACAAAATAACTTTGATTTTGGATACTCTGACTTGACCTTAACTGTGGAGGGTTGTAGAAGCACCATCCATTGCTCTCCATCAGGTAGCAAAACTGCTTGGACCGGAGCTGCATCAGAGCTAAAATTGCTTAGCTTTAGTAAGAGAGGGTTCATGTACCCTGAGACTATACATGGAAAACTTTTTGGCTCAGTCCCTGAGCAATGTGATCTAGGACAACAACAAAAATAGCCTCCATTTGTTGGGAGGGGGGACCCAAGAAGAAAGATGGTGAACACTGAAGAATGCAGAGGTGTAGGGCATTTGACTTTAACCAGACACTTTTCAGATACAGTATATGGCAGGGATGGCAAACCTGTGGCACACGTGCCAAAGGTGGCACGCAGAGAGCTTTCGGCAGGCACACAGCTGTCCCTGCTGGCGCTGTCCCCATCGCCATTGCCGCCATTGCCCGCTGCTGCTGCCGACCCCACCTCCACCACCTAATGGCATGGAAGGGCCTTACTAAAGAGGCCTTACCTAATGGCAGTACACACTCTATATCAGTGATGGCAAACCTTTTAGAGACCGTGCCCACACTGCAATTCAAAACCCACTAATTTTTTGCAAAGTGCTAATACAGCAATTTAACTTAAATACAGATGGCTGTGAAAGGGACAATGTCAGGTGCCCACAGAATCAGAATCCTTTTTATTGGCCAAGTGTGGTTGGACAACCCAGAATTTGTTTTGGTTAAAAATGCTTTCCATATATAAAAGGAAATACTGTATAAGAATCATATATTCAACAATAAAAACACAGTACAATATAACCTATCATTAAAAAGGAAGAAAAGAAGTAAAAATTAATTATTCAACAGTTTGATAGCACTTGGAAAGAAACTATCTTTATATCTAGTTGTCCTAGTATTCAATGCCCTAAAACGTCGCCCTGAGGGTAACAATTGAAACATTATGTCCAGGATGTGTGGAATCTGTATATATTTTTATTGCCCTCTTTTTAGCTCGTGTGGTATACAATTCTACAATAGATGGTAAATTAGTAACAATATTTTTTTCTGCAGTTCCAATTATCCTTTGAAGTCTATATCTGTCCTGTTTAGTTGCAGAACTAAACCAGACAGTTATAGAGGACCAGATGATAGATTCAATAACACCTCTATAGAATTGAATCAACAGTTCTTTTGGCAGTCTGAACTTCCTAAGTTGACGCAGAAAAAACATTCTTTGTTGTGCTTTCTTAATAATACTTTTAATATTAAATGACCATTTTAAATCTTGAGATATAATAGTACCTAAAAATTTAAAGAACAACAAGTGCCACCTTTGGCATCTGTGCCATAGGTTCACTAACACTGCTTTATATGGAGGCAACATCTGTCAGAACCCATTCTCCCCTGCACCTTTGTGGATCATGGAAATGACCACAGCTCACATGTTGCCGAGCGTCACATTTCTAACTGAAAAAGTCGGACGGGGGTACTGGGGGTAGAAGGGCTAGTCTCCTTTGCTCTTTTGAGGGCTCCCGGCCCTGTAATTCAACCTGTGGGTTCCGGCCAACACAGCAGACTTGAATTCTTTTCCTACCCAATACCACAATTTCAAGTTGGACCAGGAGAGACATAGGGATGGGCTTCATCTGTGAATGCTGCCTCAGAAACTCTATGGCTACGTGGGTGGCTGTGCTAGTCTGGCATCCTGAAGGCAATGGGATTAATTTTTGAGAAGGCATGCTGAGCGTTGCATCTGAACTCTCATAAAAGCGTGCATCATATGATGCTGCAATACTTCCATTGGTGGTAACAGACTGACCAGACCCAGGCTATGCGTAGTGCCTTGTTCGCTCCACCCAAACACCACTTTCTCCCTCACAAACATGTGTGTGACATGGTGTGCATGGTGGGCTATTATACAGATTGGCTTGATCTTGGTTTCCGCCTTTTTGGGGGGGAGCCGAGAAGCCCAGAAACATGATTTCCTTAAGGTCTCAGAGACAGAACCGATTGAGATATAACATTTCATCACCCCTCTTGATGAAGTGGGCTAATCTATGTCACAATAAGACTGCAAACTGAAAGACGGTCAAGTCTCCTGAATGAAACGAGGGAGGCTTATTTCTGAGTAAGCAAGCTGAAGAGTAACAAGGTGCCACAGGGCGTTTGGAAGCGTTGGCTGCAAACGGATTGAAGCTCCTCTTCGAAATGCACGAGATCAGGCCCAGGAGCCGAAGAAATCTCAACCTTTTAAAACACCTTCTCTCTCCTAAAGGTAAACAGAGGCCTTTTATGCTCTCCTATTGGTTGCCGATGATGTAATACAGCATAATATACGGGCTCTTCCCCCCCCTCCCACTGCCTCCCCTTTCCCGTTCTTGGTAAGCATTTGAGAGAAGGCTTCTCCAACCACTGGCCAATCGCAGCGCAGGGAGAGTATTGTCGTTTTCAGGGGAAGAGTGGGGCGAGCTCTGCGTTTTCTCAAGCACCGCCCTCATTCGCTGTTCTCCCCGCCTTTATGCTAGTTCCGACCAATTGGAGCGCAAAACCGACGCCTGCGTCCTTGGCAATTTGAGAATCTGCTATGAAGGACGCGGAAGTTAGCGAAGATGGGCAGCTTTCTTAACCAATGGTGGGGCGCTACAGACGGAGGCGGGGAAAAGAGGAAGTCTATGGCTAGTAAAAGGGAAAAAAGTAGGGAATGGAGAGGAGGGGATAAATTAAGTGGCGTCGAGTTCGACCAATTAAATTTTAAGCTGCATAGCTCTTTTTTTTAATGCGCATAGGTGAGGAAAGGGAACGGGCTATGCTGGAGTGACAATGCTGTCGGCCAATAGAGGCGAAATGTGAGCCCAACGGCCATCGAAGGGAAACAAGGTGTTGAGCAAGTGGCAAGTCAGAGAGCCAATTGCAACTTGCGAAGCAAGACACTGACAGGTGCAGAAGCCAATGGGAAAGCCGTCGGCGAGCGGAGCTTTGAATGACTATTGCTCTGGCCAATGGTGGAAGGCCTTTTTATTTCATGCCGGTAAGACTCAGTCCTCAGAGGTTCTTAGGAGGGAGGGGGCTTTCCTTCCCCGCCTCCCACCCGGTGCATTCTGACGTTGCGCGGCGGGGAAAGGAGGGAGGGCCGAGTAGCGGCCGCTGGGACGGAGGAGGAGGAGGAGGGCTTCCAACATGTCCGTCCTGTTAGCTGCGCTCGGACTGCGAGGCCGGAGGACCGCGAAGGGAAAGGCCGCTGCGTGAGGAGGAGGAGGAGGAGGGGCTCCCGTGGCGGTTTCCCCCCCAGCCTTCGCCTTCGCCGGGCCCGGCGCCTCAGTGGTGGTTGGTGGTGGGGCTGCCTCCCTGCCTGCGCGGGCACGGCTCTTGCCAGGCCGTCCGTCCACGGCGCCAGGTACAGGCTCAGTGAGGGCGCCCTTTTCCGCCTGAGGAGAAACGCGAGGGGGAAGGCGGGGGGGGAGGAGGAGGAGGAGGCCTCGTCAAAGCAAGGAGGCCTCGAGAGTGCGTTGAACGGGGACGGGAGGGGACGGGAGGGGAGGAGAGGAGAGAGGGCGGCCTGGGGTTTGGGCCTCCACAGGCGTCTCCGGCAACGGCGGGCGGGGGGGAGAGGCTGCTGCGACTGAACTGCGTAGTTTGAATCAGCGGCAGGCAGGAATGGCTGGAGGGGTGCCTGCGTTGTACGAGTTGGAAGGCGGGGGAGAGGGAGAGGGAGAGGGCGGGATGGAGTCGGTGTGTCCTGGCCCCGCCGGCGGGGCTGGGTGGTGGGTGGTGGTGGTGGTCTCAGGGCTGATGGAGTGGAAGGAGGGCCTGCTTTTTCGTCGGAGGAGGGGGCCACTTGGTGTGAGAGGTCTGGCTGTGGGGATATGCTTTCCTTTTGGGGGGGGGGGGAGGGACGGGGTGAGATAAGGAGGGGGTGGGCGGGGGGCTAGGGAGAGCCATCCTTAGCCCACATTATATCCCACGTTATTATTGTTATTTTTCTAGTAGCCTAAAGGTATCACCTTTTCTACTGTTGTCTTCGTTATCCCTATGACCGAAGGGGAGGGACGCCAGAACTGAGGGGTGTGTGTCTGTGTGTGTGTCTGTGTGTCTGTGTTTTGCCCAGGCACCCTGACTGAGTATTGGGGGCCGGATGTTTTGTCCTTGGGCAGGATCCAAAAATTCTGTATTGCTTTTTACCCTAATCCCTGCCCTCAAGTGTTTTTTTTTAAACCGATGATCGTAGGTTTGTAACCATTTCAGAATGCCTGACATTGGGTGCTCCTTTGCTGATGAGCTCAAGTGGGCAGCTTCCCTGCCTTGTACCAGCTACATACTAGACTCTAGTCCATTGTCATTGGTCCAAAACATCAGGAGGGCTGAAGTTTGGACATGCCTGTACTAGAGACTCAGGTGTTTTGCCAAAATAAGTTTTCCCTTCACAACTGTTATGATAGTACTTATAAGCACGTCCGATCTCGCCTGATTTCTGAAGCTAAGCAGGGTCAGCCCTGGTTAGTACTTGGATGGGAGACCACCAGGGAATACCAGGTGCTGTAGGCACCTGGAGTAGGAACTGGCAAGCCACTCCAGTATTCCTGCCAAGAAAACTCCATGGACATGGAGTCACAAAGAGTCAGTCACGACTGTAACGACACAACACGCACATAATCTTAGAACTACGGAGCTGGAAGGGACCTTAAGAAATTGTATGTTGGCTAACTAGATATGGCTATAATTCTGGTGGAGATCCTGTTTGTGTCATCTGGAAGTATTTCTGGGGACACACATGACTGTGATGGGTTCACTACAGTCTGCCATCTCATATGTTTGCTTGTGTAGAAAGCCTTGCACATTTGTGACTAGGGAATTGACGTGCATGCACACCTGACAATAGAAAAGTTTGGAGATGTTATTGTTGCAGGTTACCTAGTTTGTATGCTAAGATAGGATAGGAATAAGTTTTTTAATGTTTCTCTATATCAATCTGTTTGTGTCAGCTATGTGGTGTAATGAACTCCACATAAAAGAAGCCCTCTTCATGTATCTAATGAAAGTTCTTACCCGAACAAACCAGTAAGTATTTTATGTGGGTGTTCTTCTTACCCATGTATAAATGTAACTTTAGCCAGAGACATAGGGCTGAATAAAAGCTCTCCAGTGTTGAAATCCTATTGCCAAAGAGCTGAGTCTAATTAGAATATATTTGAATTGCTACAGGAAGGCTGAACTAGATGTGGATTATTTTTTAAAAAAATTAAAAATGCTGAGGGTGTTGATACGTGTGGCCTCTTACTGGAACATTGCTTCTATAATTCCTCACCACTGGCTTCGCTGGGAGTTTCTGGATGATAATGTTTGGGAGGGCCCTGTTTCAAGTTTCACTTTACTTGCACATTGTCCTGTAGTTCTGGCATTCGTTCCTTCTATTGCTTGCCAGGGGCCCTCTAGTCATACCTACCATGCTACATTTTTAAAGGACAAAATTTGAAATTTCTTGCCATAGTATTCAGTATGTTGAAAACCTGCTTTGTAATTTATCACAACTGACCAGCTACTACTTAAGCAGAAATCAGGAGATAAGGCCTAGTTTACCTTGCTGTGTTGAGTTCTCTGTGCAGCTTCCATGAACACAGTCTGTGGGATGGGGTGGTGTCTGGTTGTCTGCAGACAACAGTGCCTTTCTACAACTTACTAGCCAAATTTTAAGAATTATCTATTACATAGTTGACTGTAGAGTGAAGACATTTTTGTGGGCTGTTTACATATTTAAAATCTATATTCAGACATGCACTTGAAAGGACTGAAAGGCTTTAAACATTTAGGAACAGATATTTAGTAATGTACAGTAACTCCTTTAACTTTTCCACATGTGGGCGGAGTGGTGAAGGTGATATCTTTGTTCAGTTATGATAATGGGCATGAACGGTGAGAGTTAAAGTTATCACTAATGGTTTTGTGGAAACCTTATTTTCACAACCTTCTCCTGCCTCAAAGAGTTTTTTTTTTAAACCCAGCTTAATCAAAGTATGAAAGTGTTCCATACAGTTTGTGGTTAGAGGCTGTAGTAAATCAGTGTTACATTGCTGTTGTGTCTTCTGCTCTTCCAATATTAGTTTTCTGTTAGCTGAAATTGGGTGACAGTGTTGAGCTCATTCAACCGTACAGTATTTACCAAATGTTCTGCTTGGTGCCAGCTGCTTATGCCCCTTTGGCTGTCTGTCACTGCTACTGGTGATTCTAGTCTTAAGGGGACAGGAGAAGCAGTGCATATAATCATGACAGCATTGTGCTTTTCTAGAATGGAAGCAGGGCTGTAGAAATATTGTCAACATCTCAAGTTTCTGAGGAGTGAGCAGTGACTGCAGTGGAAAAGGGGAAGGTACTGACATTTGTACCTGGGAAACAGCTTTTGGTGACAGGAAAACTGTCTGTATACAAAATAATCATGCGCTATCAAAGTTCTGACTTGTGGTGACCCTTTCCAAGGTTTTCCAAGTAGAAAATACAATACTTAGAAGTGGTTGACCATTCCTTTCTTCTTGGGGGGCGGTGCTGTCTCTCCTTGCAAGAGGCACCATGGGAAATCAAGGTGCCAACCTCTGGCTCCACAGCCAGATACCTAAACCACTGCGCTACCTAGCCAGCTGTCTGTACGCATGCATTTTCCCAACTCTTCATTGTGAGCACATGCCCTCATTTGTTCTTAGTCGGTGAAATCAGAGCGAACAGGATCAGAACTTTTGAAGGCTATTATTTAGAAGCTCAGGAAAAAAGCAATGGAAAGATCAGAGAATACACCATGTAACGTCTCTGCGCACACACAATTGTAAATAAAACATCCACCACAATTCCCTTTTTGTTTCTTTCCATAAGGTAGAAAGTAACTGAGCTCTGTATTTCTTTAGATCACAGTTCTAAATTCTCTTCCCAATGTAGAACTCAGTTACTGGTTTTCTGCCTTATAGGTAGAGACAAACTGAAAGGAACTATGATGATAGGCTTTTAGATTGCAATTACATGTGTGGCTACTAAATACTAAAACCTCCTGGCTTTTCTTGCTGAGTGACAGTATTACAAAATTGTTGTAAATTGTGTGAATGAATTAAAATCATAGGTGCATGGAACGAGGAACGAAGTCTTTAGATGTATTAATGCTATGCTTTCTTGCACTTCATGAGTCATGATGCTGGTTCTTACCTGCAAAATCCTGAATGGCTTAGGCCCTGTGTTAGAAATCAGGTTCATCTTTAATAAGTCCTGTGTATGTCTGTGTGTTTAATTGATAAATACAATGAGTACCAAGGGAGTATGTGGGGTATTATTTTCTGTGTCTTCTCTCAATGTATCTCTTCACTGCTCTGGAGTTCTACCAAAAGTCAGATATGTTGATAATTTAAAGTTTATACTATTTTTATCCTTGGTTCTTTGGCCTCTCTAGTCCTTCTTTGACTTTTCTTACTGCTAAACATGAGTTTGCAGTCTCCTTGATGGTAGAGATTTGCCTCTTGTTTATATTACTGCAGAAAGCACTGTGTAATTTAGTAGCAAAATGAAACATAACTAGAGTGTTTAGCCATTAAGCTAATATCTTCCATTTTACTTTGCTCGCCTATAATTTTTAAATGTCTTTGGTTTTAAATTCCCTGTTGATAGATATTTAATATGTTGATGCTGTTTTATTTTTCATTTTTATTATATGTTGTCATTGTGTATTTGTACTTTGTTATAAACTGTCCAGAGTGGCCCTTGCTTGCCCCCTGGGTGGTATAAAAATCTAAGAAATAAGTAGACAGACAGGCAGACAGATAAGATAGCTTACATCAGGCATGTCCAAACTTTGGCCCTCCAGATGTTTTGGACCACAACTCCCACAGTCCCTTGCCATTGGAAATACAGGCTTGGAATTATGGGAGTTGTGGTCCAAAACATCAGGAGGGCCAAAGTTTGGACATGCTTGGCTTACATGGTAAAATCTTGCAGTGGTTTGGAAATCACTGAGTCTGAGAAAAGAAGTTAATATAATTACTACATGGTATGATAAAAGATAATATTGATGAAACTACCACTTGATATCTTTTTAAAAGAGTTAATTAAGTCACTTCTGACCTATGGATACCCTATAAAATTAGAGACCTGAAAAAGTCCCTATTATTAACTACCCTGTTTAGGTCTATAGTTCCTTTTATTGAACCTGCCCCACTCCTATTTGGTGCTCCTCCTTTCCTGTTGCCTTCAGCATTTCCAAGCATTATCGTCTTTTCCAGAAAACTTTAATGAAGTTTTAAATACATTGGTGCTTCTTAAGACAAATTTAATTTGTTGTATGGGTCAATTTGTTCTATGAAAAATTTGTCCTGTGAAATGCAGTTTAATGCAGTTCCCATAGGAATGAATTGAATTCGTCTTGCAAGGCATCTCATATGAAAATTCATCTTACAAGTTTTTCCTAATCCAAGAAATTTCATTCATTGTATGAGTTTTTTGTATTAAAGGGCATTCGTCTTACGAGTTACTACTGTATATCAACTTTGCTCAGTAGTTTCAGGTGACCTTTTGGACTCTGGTTAGTAGATGTTAAAACTGCTGTGTGGTGTTGAAGCCATGGTGAGCACTTATCCAGGTGACCTTTTTGTGGTATGCATTGTTGCATATCTGTCATTTCAGATTTCCATGTACAATATTAATTTTCTCTTTGCCATTTGGCCAAATGCTATAGAAAACTAGTCTTAACATGTTTAAAAGTGGCCATCAAACAATGTGTAAAGGAAACCACTGTAAGAGATAGGAAGGTGAATGAACCGGCTCGGGTGTTAAGGTCATCAGGAGAGGCCCTTCTCTCCATTCCGCCACCCTCACAGGCACTTCTGGTGGGAACCCATGAAAGGGCCTTCTCGGCTGCTGCACCCAGACTCTGGAACTCCCTCCCACTAGAGGCCAGGACTGACCCATCCATCTCTTAGGTCTTTCCAGAAACAGGCAAAGGCCTTTCTCTTCAGGCAAGCTTTCCCTGAATAATGGACTACCTATTATGTGACTTTTATATGAATCTATCATCCATGAACACATAGACTTTGTGATTGCATTGACACTATGTTCTCAATGTTAGTTTCCCTCACTCATAACTTTACATGAAATTTTACTCTTTTTAACTGCTCGTGTTGTCTGCTAGCTTTAATGTAATCCTGTATTGTCTTCTGATGCTGTATGGTGCTCTAGTTCTCAATGCTTGAATATGTCTTAATTGTACTCGACTGTATATTAACCCTCATTACTGTAAAGCCGCCTTGGGTCCTTTTCAAGGAGAAAGGCAGGGTAAAAGTACCCTAAAATAAATAAGTAATTAAATGAGAGGCATTTGGAAGGCTAAAAAATACAGGTTCTTCTATTCAGAAAGAATTAGGGTACATATCATGCAGCGTTTTCAGATCATACACTATAGCAGAGGTGTCCAAACTTCAGCCCTCCAGATGTTTTGGACCACAACTCCCAGAATTCTAAGCCTAGATTGTCAGTGATAGAGGACTGTGGGAGTTGTGGTCCAAAACATCTGGAGTGCCAAGATTTGGACATCACTGCACTATAGCAAGTCAAAAATATTATATAGCAGAGAAAATTACAAGCATTAGTAGTTACTACTCCACTGGCTCTTCTGTTTGAGCTTTCCCAGCATGCTTACACAGTAGTGTCATGTACAACTAATTTTACTAACTCCATTGTAGTCAAGAATAACTAGGCAAGTTAGTCAATGTAACTTCTTATACTGTACCCCTTTCCCCCTTCTCCCTTCTTTCCCCTCCCTTTTCCCCCTAAAATCATTAAAACTCTTTAATAGAGAGAAAAAAAGAATAACTAGGCAATATGTTTATAGACTTCATTAAAATAATAGCATTTGTACTTTAAGTTCTGCATGCCAGTACATGTTTTGTCAAAGTCAATTGTCCTGATCCACGAAAGCTAGCAGTTTTTATGAGTTTTAGTGGTCTATAAAGGTATTGCCTACTCTTGAATTTGTATTTACTAACTCATGTTTGCCTAACAGAGACGTTGAGTCCTCTGAGGGAGAAAGGCAGGATAGAAATATTGTAGATATATATGTACAGAAAAACCTTGGTTTATGAGCATAATTCATTCCAGAAACATGTTTGTAATCCAAAGCATTTGTATATAAAAACAAAATTCCCCATAAGAAATAATGGAAACTCAAATGATTCATTCGACAGCCAAAAATGTTCGTATAAAAATGATTACAAAACTGTAATATACTAAAATAATAAAGAAAATACAAAATATGAAGAAAATAAAACAGATTACATTGAAATATAAAGGAAACTAAAACAAAAACCTAACCTGCACTCACCTTTGAAAGCCTGGATCCAAGCTACCTTAAAGATCAAATATCGCAATATGAACCAGCTCGAGTGCTAAGGTCATCAGGAGAGGCCTTTCTCTCCATCCCACCATCTTCACAGGTATGTCTCGGATGAACATATGAAAGGGCCTTCTCTGTTGCTGCTCCCAGACTTTGGAACTCCCTCCTGCTGGAGGCCACAACTGCCCCATCTCTGCTGTCTTTCCAGAAGCAGGCAAAGACCTTCCTCTTCAGGCAAGCTTTCCCTGAATGAGGGACTTCCTACTATGTGACTTTATATGGCTTACCATACATGATTGCATTGATTGATTTCATAAGAACACCAGTGTTTTCCATGGTGCTTTTCACCCCTCATAATTGATTTTTCTTCTTGCGTGCTCTTTGTAGCTTTAATGTTACCTTTTAATGTTCTAAGCTGCCTCTTCTAATTCCCTGTTCTTAATTCAAATATGTCTTAAATGTTTTGGATTGTATATTGTCCCTCATTATTGTAAGCCACCTTGGGTCCTTTTCCAAGGAGAAAAGGGGGTAAAATAGTCAAAAGTAAGTAAGTAAGTAAGTAAGTAAGTAAGTAAGTAAGTAAGTAAGTAAGTAAGTAAGTAAGTAAGTAAGTAA
>JAHTLZ010000275.1:7101380-7128793 GCA_023846285.1 Phrynocephalus versicolor | reverse complement strand
TAAGTAAGTAAGTAAGTAAGTAAGTAAGTAAGTAAGTAAGTAAGTAAAATGTATGGCCATCCAGATATAACTTAATTAGCCACCTTGGTTCCTTTGGGGGAGAAATTTAAGTTAGAAATATTTTAAATGTTAAATAAATTCACATGAGCACTACCTAATATAGGTAGTGATGAGTGTGTCAGTATCTGGAGGGGTTGCTCATTTCACTTCCAAGGTTATGTTTGATTAGGAGCATGATGCTATAGGAATAATCAGAACTTAATTTGCTGTATTTTTCTGTCTGTGAAATGAACCCCACTTTTCCAACCCAAAATTGCACTTTCACAACCATACACTTCTCTCCTCAGTTTACGTCCATGTATAAGACAACCCTAAATTTTTAGTCTTAGCAATTTTAGACAAAAATATAGTCTTATACACTGAAAACAGTGTACACTTTCCATAAGGTTTTGAGGTTACTGACTACAGGATGATAGTTTCTTGCATAACGCATAGAAAATAAATAATAAATCTTTTCAAGAACTTATTATATCCTGATGTTTTAACTCTGATTTTCAAACTATTGTTGCAATCATGGTAGATTCATCAAGCTGATCATCGTATCTGACAATAACTGGAGTTTTAGTTCAGTAAAGCAAAATGTTCTGCTTATATCCTGCCCCATAGTGCTTAAAGCACTCTCTGAGTGTTTATTTATGCAGGCTACACATTCCTCCCCCCCACCCCAGCTGAGTGCTCATTTTACCAACCTCTGAAGGATAGAAGTTTGAGTCACCCACAAGCTGGCTACCTAGGATTGAACCATAGTTTAACCACTGTGCAACAAGGCTCTTCTTAAGTAAATCTTAAAAGCACCAGATTATGGAAGGCTGTTCAAAAGTATGCTTAGATTTATCTCTATATCTTGTATATTCATACATATATTTATTCTGATAAAAGTGTGAAAGGATGAGTGTAATTCTGACTTTCCATAATTTTACATGGGTATGTCATTAGAGTTCATCTTTCAGTTATATAAAAAAGCAACATTAAATTTATTGAAATTAGCTTGTCAGGAACTGTGATATATTAATATCAAAGTCATTGAGTGTGGCTCCTTGTGTAGCCATAACAGCACCATCTATGCAGAAGGGAGAGTAGAGTTGAGGAAACCAAAGTTATGAGATGGAGGTAGGAATTTGGTGAGCTTCACCTCCCCCCTCTCTTTCACACAAGATTAGTGAGGAAGGCTGAGCACACAAAATGGGCAAACTTATTCTTTAGTGAAAATTTTGTGTATTTGGGAACATTTTTCCTTCATGAAGGAATTCTTAAACTTGGTAGGTTGTGGGTGAAGATCTGTGTTGTGATTTCAAGTATAAAAAGTCCTGCAAAGATGTTAGTAGAACCTGCTTTCTCACCTCTTGGGTATCAGTTCAGTTTGCCATCTGGTGCTATTTCCACACTTTTTATAGTAATTGTTTAATGCAGTAACTTTAAGCAGCGACTGTTTGTAGCTCTAAGAAGCTCTGTGTAAGAGAATCCTTCAAATTCTTGTTTTAGTACATTTGGCTTGATCATTACAGTCAGTGTTAGGATGAGTTGTGTAAATACAGCATGTTTCTTTTCTTTAATTTTAATGCATTTAAGGTTCTAGGTTTAGGTCACAACAATTTCCTGAACCATTCTTCCATTTCTAGAACCAGAGTGATATGTGAGAATAAACCCTGCCTGAGTATGCCCATTTGCTCTCCTGATGACAGGTGATTTGTGTGTTTTATAAGCCCCAAGTTGATTGCATCATTGCCATATAAAAATCTTCTTGAAGATAAAATAGGGAAGATGGATATGTGTTTTTTTTAAACAGTGTTTGGTCACTGGAATTTGAAATTAAAATTGGTTCTGAGTTTTGGAAGGATTGTAGTAGCTGCTATGAGTTCTGTATGTGATACAGTACAGTAATACCTCGGATAAAGAATGCCCTTGATAACGAATTTTTCGGATAACAAATTGCAATTTCCAGGTATATGTCTGCCTCGGGTAATGAATTTTCTCTATGAGCTGCCTTGGATAATGAATTGCTATTTATAGGTATGGTCTGCCTCGGATAATGAATTTTCTCTATGGGCTGCCTTGGATAACGAATTTTCCCTATGGACTGCCTCGGATAACGAATTTCCAGCATGCACCGGTAAAAAAGAGTTATCCTAGGTGGCATTGCATCTGTGCCTTTAAAGTGCACTTTATAAAGAGTTTTGAGCAAAAAACCAGGTGTCTGTGATTTTCTTAGGCTCCGGGACAGATTAATTGATTTCCCATTCATTCCTATGGGAAACCATGTTTTGGATAACAAATTTTTTCAGAGAATGAATTCCCTCGGAGAACGGATTAAATTTGGTATCTGAGGTACTACTGTATCTTGTTTTCATATCTAGGTGGCCACAGTTTGGGCCCTGTTTCCAAGTTTGCATTGTAGAACAGTGTAAGCTCATCAGTACCTGTTTTGAGATTAGTATTTAGTAAAAATGTACATGATAGCAATAGCTTTGATGTTGGTGAGTGGGTCAAAGTCATTCATGGCCTTGTTGAATTAAAAGGAACATTGTTATGTTATTACTAGTTGCTGCCTGTGGGGTTTATATTATCCACAGAGCAAGTTTTTGTTTTGTTTCTAACATTCCTACCAAATTTAAATCAAAATATTATTAAAATTGCTAGGTTTTTTGATCTAGACATCTTAAAGAATAAGTCAATGTTTAAAAATTACTATTGGGGAACCAATTGCAATTCCACAGTTGAATCCACAGGTACCAAATGATAGGGAGGAGCCAATTACATGCTTTCCAGATCCATGAGGTTGTTCCTGCCACAGATTTCAGGTATGTGGCCATGGGCAAGATCAAAGATTTCATGATCCCATCACATGCTTATATTTTGTCACTTATTAACTTAATGCTCATCACTTAATACTCATAACTATTCAGTGCAACTTCTGCCATTGTATAATCCTAAGAGAGTAGCAATCATCTTCAGCTGCTTTGTAATTTGATTCCACCCAGTTTGGATCATGCCATGACTGTGATATCACAGGATCAAACTGAAGTTTGAAAGAATTGCAATCACTTTGAATTTGACTTTTAATTCAGAGAGCTAGCTTCAAAGGCAGAACCTTGAAAAAATATCATTTCCCTATTTTGTCCTTGTATGAAGTACCCAAAAATAAAAAGTATGTGATATGTAACAGAAGTACCGCACTGCTCTGTGTTAGCTTATCATACTGAATAATTACTGTTTGCTACTACAGTATATGAAACTTGATTCACGTTCTTGTTCAAATCAGTTATGTATGCTTGCACATTCCAATATATTTCAAGTATTGTGAAGTGCTTTATCACTAGTTGTCTGTATGCTGTATAGCCCATCCCCTTGCACAGGAATGAAAGTCCTAATTTAATCAATTGGTCAAAATTATCATGTGAGCACTTTGAATTCAAACAGTATACAGTAATACCTTGATGTACGAGCGTTATCTGTTCCAGAAACATGCTTGTAAAGCAAACACTCTTATATCAAAGCAATTTCCTCGATAAGAAATAATGAACTCAGATGATTCGTTCTGGGGCCCCATAGACCACAAACTGTGCACATAAAACGCCACAACTCACAAAAGAGGTTGGCTAGAAGTCCCTGTCCATACCATGATTTAGGTACCTGGCTGCAGAATATGCTTTGCTTGAGACTAACAGAATTTTACTCTTGTGTTTTTAATGTGACAATATTAAAGTGTAGTTTGTAGCCCTATACACACTTGACTAGCTGCTCCATTACTAGAAATTGTTTGAAAAAATACAAAAGGATATTGAAAACAACTTAAAATATTTGTGGCTGGTCCAAGGGAGACCTTCCCCCTTCTTATTTTTAGTCTCGCCCATGGTCCAGCGGGGGGGGGGAGAGCAAGACTGTTGGCTCATTTGTGTTCATGTGACTTGCTCTAGTGCTTGTATATCAAGATTGCTTGTTGATCAAAGCAAAATTTAGAAGAAATGTTTGCTTGTCTTGCAAAGCACGCTTAAACCAAGGTATTACTGTAGTACTAATGGTTTAGTGCTGAGTACTCCCTACTCTCTGTCACTTGCAACATTAGTGTAATAGGAGTGCAGTAACAGAGATAGTCATAACTGGGTTTGAAGGATATAAATTCAAGTGTTTTCTTGTCTGAAGTTTTTCCAGTGATCTCAGGCCAGTCATTGATTCTGAGCTTAAAATTGTTAGAACAAGCTGAGATAGTGTATTTATGCTACTGTGATCCTTGGAGAAAAGCTGAAGTGCAATAAGACAAACTTGTTTATTTATTTATTTATTTATTTATTTATTTATTTATTTATTTATTTATTTGGATTTGCCATCGCCCATCTCCCCAGAGGGAACTCTAGGCGGTTTACAGTACAGTAATACCCCACCTATCACAGGGTTAGGGATCTGACCCGACCCGTGATAATGGAAATTCTGTGATATGTGGATGCTGGGTTGGGTTGGGACTGGGGGTGCTATCTGGGGCCTCCTACACTTACCTGAGGCCTTGTACTGCCCTGAATGGGCCTCCGATGGGCTTCCTGGGCCTGTTGTAGGCCCCAGAACTGGTTTCTGGTGATCTGAAAGTCACTTCTTGTTTTCCAGAAGTCACTTCTGGTTTGCTGGAAACCATTTTGGGCCTCCAACAAGCCAGGCAAGCCTGTCGGAGGCCGCAGAAGTAGTTTGGGGTGATCTGGAAGTGACTTTTAGTTTTCCAGAAGTCACTTCCGGATTGCCAGAAACCACTTCTGGGGCCTCTCACAGGCCCGGAAAGCTCGTTGGAGGCCCATTCAGGCCAGCGCCAGGCCTGGGGTAAGTGCAGGAGGCCTCAAATGGGCCCATGCAGCTTGCAACAGGAGCCCTTTGTTTCATATACTGCAGTCCTGTGATATACCGGGACTGCAGTATATGAAGCACAAAATTATGGGAGACGATTGTATAAAATAGGATATAAAAAACTAAAAAAGCAGCTAAAAGCATCTAAAACCAATGTATCCATATATATAATTATCAGGAGTAAGCAGCAAAACTTTAAATGACAGAAGATCTAAGACAGACATGTCCAAACTTTGGCCCTCCTGATGTTTTTGGACCACAACTCCCAGAATTCTAAGCTTTGATTGTTAATGACAAAGGACTGTGGGAGTTGTGGTCCAAAATATCTGGAGAACCGAAGTTTGGACATGCCTGATCTAAGATGTTCACCATAAATGCATATTGCTAGCTCATGTTTAGTTTTCGTGAGAACATTAAAATCAGTGTGTAAATATAACTGAAAGTAGCTTTTGGCTTCATTTTCTTAGAGTCTTGTCATTGCTTTATTACTGTACCAATTCTTGGAGAACGTAACTCCATTTAAAGAAGAGATAAGGGCATGTATGAATGATGTTGCTGATGATGTTACTTTTGTTAAGTAACACATACAGCTCCATGACTACTAAGCTCTGTCTGTGCTGTCTAGGGCCTGATGGTAGCTGCTTTCCTGGAACAGTTGGAAGGCAGCACAGCCCCCACAGTTTTGTTAAGTAACACATACTTGAAAATGAATGCTTCATATAATTCCTTCACAAAGTGTTGTCTAGCTTTATTATTATTTTTTGTTTGCTTTTTTGGGATTTGACAAAATCCTGGATGCCCATCATTCTCTGAGTACATTCACGTTATCTTTACAAACCAATAAGTTAAACTACCAGTAATTGTATCATACCCAGGACTGTGGAGTCGGAGTCGAGGAGTGGGAGGAAATTTTGGGTACCTGGAGTCGGAGTCAGCAAACAATGCACCGACTCCGACTCCGACTAAATTTAGATTGGAATTAAATTTTAAAAAACCAAGTTTAAATGTCCCAATTCACAAAAGGTATAATTAATGACTTCTCTACTGTAAGAGTAAAGACCAATGCATGCAGTGCCTCACTTAACCGCAAAACGAACACGTTAAGTGACTATGAAGAAGCATCCTTTAATACAGTAACCCCCCGCCGATCGCTGGGGTTAGGGACCCACCCCACCCGCGATCCATGAAAATCTGTGATATGCGGAAGTTGGGGGGGCAATCGTGTGCCTGTCCGAGAAGTCTTGGGGCGGCACGCACCGGCGGCGGCAGGGGGATCTGACCTCCCGCCGCCGCCCGCCCGCGCTGCCCGAGACTTCTTGTCCGGGGCCGTCTCCATTGAAATGCATTCCCAATGCATTTCAGTGGAGAAAATTTTCCCAATTGGAAAACATTGGCTCAATTTCTCCATTGAAATCCATTGACTCAATGGATTTCAATGGAGACTGTGGCCCCCCCGCCGCCCCCCTGCGCGGCTCCGAGACTTCTTGGAGGGGCCCGGGGGCGGTGCGGAGTGACCCGATTGCCCCCTGCCCCCCTGCATGGCTCCGAGTCTTCTTGGAGGGGCCCGGGGGCGGCACGGAGCGACCCAATCGCCCTCCCCCCCGAGGCTTCTTGGAGGGGCCTGGGGGCGGCGTGGAGCGACCCGATCGCTCCCCCGCCGCCCCCTTGCACGGCTCCGAGGCTTCTCGGAGGAGGCTGGGGGGCATCGCAGAGTGACCCAATCGCCCCCTGCCGCCCCCCTGCGCACCCCCAAGTCTTCTCGGAGGGGGCCGGAGGCGTCGCAGAGTGACCCGATTGCCCTCCCCGCCGCCCCCCTGTGCGACTCTGAGGCTTCTCGGAGGTGTGGGGGGCGGCGTGGAACGACCTGATCCCCTCCACCCCACCCCCTCCCCGTGGTGCAGGTACTGCAATCCCGTGTTGTAGTGGGACCGCTGTACCTGAACCGCGAAATGTCGGGGGGTGACTGTATTAATACAGAGGAGTCGGGGAGTCGGAGTCAGAAGTACAAAAAAACTTAGGAGTCTGAGTCGGAACATTTATCTACCGACTCCACAGCCCTGATCGTACCTGTGTTGAAGATGAATGAAGCTGAAGTAGTAGGGCTTGCCTGTATCTTGTCAGTTTACAACAAAGAATAGATTTGACCAGTGTTCTCTTGTTGTCATAGAGTAGAAGCTTCAACTTAAGACAGTGAGAATGAGATGGTAAGCGGTTGTATTCATTTGTACTTTGTAGGCTTTCTTGTTGTCCCCAGCAGTCATCTGGTCCAGAATTAAAAAGACACATTGGAATCTGAAGAGGATTGAGCTATATCAGCTGTTGTGTGGGCTAGCAGTTTTGGTTCCTCAACATCTCTACTATATGCAGTGTTAATAAAATTCTAACTGCTGGAGCTGCACAGCACTCCTTGATGGTGGTACATACAGGAAATTACTATACTGTACTATGTATTCTACTCTGTAGAGCAGACCTACTGATAATCACCAAATGTGAGGAGATGTGTCTGGCCCTATTTGATTATGTAACCTGCTTGTAAGAAATGTATTTGCTTCTGCAATTGTGTATTAACTTGCCCTATTTACTAGCTGCTTAACATCTCAGGAAGCTGCATTCCTCACGCTTCGTAAGGGCATTAGAGATAAATCCACAAGTTTATTATTTCATATTACAGTGGTACCTCGAGATATGATCGCCTCAAGTTACGAAAAGAAATTGCTGGGAATGGGGATGTATCGCTTTAAGAAATTTTTCAGTGGAATGCCAGTGCTGCCCAAAAGCAGCTGGCTGTCAAAAAGCTGTAGATAGGTAGATGTAATAAGTTTTCTGCCCTAATATAGTTTATTTCTGCCTGTTGTACCACTCACATTGTTTTTCTTGACACCATTAATATTTTCCTGATACCTAACATATATCAGTGGCTCTTCTTTTTATTTTTGCTTGTTTCCATCCCTTTCAGATGCTCTAGCAAACTGGCTTAATTATAGAACAATCTAAATCTGCCCCGGATTTGAGCTATAAAAATTTAACACGTTCCCATGAACTCTCCAGGTATGCATTTTGATTTGGAAAATACTATTCCTACATCTGAGACACTTAGAAAAGACATATAACATTTCTTTTTACTACATCAATTATATGTAGAAAAACTGACCACATTAAGCAGTATCTACTTATACTATGCCCCTGATAACATAGTGGCAGACAGGGCTTGCAGCATCTCAACAATGATATTTCAGTTTTAAAAGTCTTCATAAATAGAGGTGGTATATAGGTCATGATTCAGTATGAAAAGAGAATTGGATCCATTGCTAAGATATGAAAGTAATACTCCCCTTTGATGAATCACCACAAACAATTATTAAGTCTGTCTTTTTGTTGCCTTACCTTTATTGCAGGGTGGATACAAATCAATGTTTTTTTAAAAAATCAATTTGATTTAAATAATTAAATAAAAAGGGGGGTAAATTGGATTTAAACCAAACTCACCCTGCTTTATTGTATTAAAGTATATTAGTACTCTATTTAGGCTGTATTCCTATACATGCCTACCGGAGGAAAGTTCCGTTGAACTTACAAAGTTTTATATTTGGGTATGTATGGCTAGTGTTGCATGGTTAGTCTTTTTAATTCTCTAGTTACTTTCCTCATTTGCTTTCTGTTCAGCTCTCTGCCTAAGAACAAGATGAGCCCTGCTGGATCAGAACAAAGGCAACTCTTGTTCACCATCCTCTTTCCCACAGTAGCTAACAAGGTGTGTTTGAGAAATTCACAAGAAAGACACGAAGAAAATAGTCTCTTCCTGCTGTTCCCAAATAACTGTTACTCAGAGCCATATTTATCATATACTCATACTGCAATAGTAGATAGTTTCCATGACTTGGAATCCTTGATAGCCGCACTCTTCACGTGTTTGCCTAACTTGCATTTAAGTTTATCTGATCCAGTGGCTCTTGGTACATCTTTCTGTAGCAAATTCTGCAATAATTTTGCTATGGAACAAATATTTTGCTTTACCTTGATCGGCATAATCCAGTTGAAAAATTGCATTGGTGTAACTTGATTGGTATATAACTCCAAGTTAAATCAGTCACATCATGGAAAATTGCTATTGTGTATCAAGTTGTACAGCTGATATGCAGCAGCAAATATTTATGCACATTTTAAAACTTTCAGCAACTAAGACCTAAAAGTGGGGTTATTATGTCAGCTGGACTGGTGTAACTAATGCACATAGATTCTAATATTCTGTGAAGTAGGAAAAAAAATTCAACCACTTTCTTTCTAATGTAACATTCCATATAAACAAGCAAAGTTTGCACGTGCACTCCAGCAGTCGGGGCAGGAGATACCTTTATTAGACCATTAGATATTTAAAAATCAGTCTTCAGCCTGTACTAGTCTTCATCAGCCAAGCAGGACTGCAAACTGAAGGAAACATCTGTTTCCAACCACTACGTTATGCTATTATTAATACTATTAATACTATTAGTTGGGCTTCACTTTTCTTCAGCTAATGGGTGGACTAAAAATGGGTAGACTAAATTTTATTTCCAGTTCTCTGGTAGGAGGCTTGCCACATTTCTGTTCATCCTTATTCCCCAGGCAAAAAATAACATTGAGCTTCAAAAGAAGGTAATGGAACTTAGAGAGAAATAGATTTATGGTACCACATTCCTACTGATTCAGTTGGTGTACTTTTACAACACTAAGCAGCAGATTTCAGCCTTTGAATAATTTGGTATAACCTGCACAGTTTTAGATCTCTTAAATATTGTCATATATCTGTCTTATTTTTAGGCTGTCTTTCTCCTGATAAGGGGACTTAAGGCAGCTCACAGTATTAAACAGAATAGAATTAAAAACACAGTAGATATATGGTAAAAACAAAGGATTCAACACATTAAACTACAGTTTAATTTAGCACAGGTATATACAGTGGCCCCCTGCCATTTCGCGGTTCAGGTACCGCGGCCCCGCCACATTGCGGGATTGCAGTACCTGCACCGTGAGGGGCAGCGGAGCGATCGGGTTGCTCCGTGCCACCCTCCCACGCACCCCCGAGAAGCCGCGGGGGGCAACGGGGGGTCATCGGGTCGCTCCGTGCCGCCCTCCCACGCACCCCTGAGAAGCCACGGGGGGCAACGGCAGGTCATCGGGTCGCTCCGCGCCGCCCTCCCATGCACCCCAGAGAAGCCTCGGGGCGGTGCAGAGCGATCAGGTCGCTCCGCGCTGCTCAACCAGGCTCCCCCCGGGAAGGCTCAGGCCATGTGGGCGGGCGGCAGTGGGAGGTAAGATGCCCCCCGCCCCCACCCGCTTCCGCATATCGCAGATTTTCTTGCATCGTGGGTGGGGTGGGTCCCTAACCCCCGTGATTGGCGGGGGGGGGTGTTACTGTATTTAAAATTACCTTAACTAAAAAAAATGACATTCAGGCAATCACTCGCCTTCTTGAAAAGGTGGGTCTTCAGCTGTTGCCAGAAGGATAAAAGGGAGGGGGCCGAACTGAAACACCCCCTCTCCAGGGAGAGCGCTCTAGAACTTGGTTGTAGCCACAGAGAAGCACCTCTCTTGTCTCAATCAACTTTGCTTGCACTAACAGTGGGACCAACAATCTTTAAGTACTGAGAAGGCTCATATGGGGATATATGATCCTTCAGGTAGCCTCAATTCAATCTGTAGGTAATGACCAAGACTTTGAATTGGGTCTGTAGTTCATGAGGAATTTAAATACGTAGCTGTCAACCTCAAAACATAACTTTGATGTCCAATTTCTGCTCAAAAATATCCAATGAAGAAAATTCACTACCTTCAAAGGCAGTATGTTCTCTTCAAACAGTATTTACTGTCAGGAATTTCTTCCTAATGTTTAATTGGAGTTGAGGGGACAATCAGACGAGCATGTTCTTTCTGTTTAGTTGAACTTTTTCTTTTGATCTTTTAATTTCTGCATTTTTTTGACATTCAGTTCATATTGCTGAGTTTTTGCTGGTTCTCCATTTAGTCTCATATTCAGTTTAAATGTTCTTTTACTAATTTTGGCTTCTATTTATGTTTCTGGTTTCCTGTTATGTTTCAGTCAGAGCTCCTTATTAATCCAAATATCTTGCTGTTATGATCAATATCTTTTGTATGAAATATGCTTTTCTCCTTACTAGAGTGTTCTACTTGAACATTACTGCCTTTCTATGCTTGCCTTTTAACATTAAGCCTCAAGTAGCCTAGATTTAAGCTTTTTCACTTATCCACAAATGTGTGTTTTATGAGTTAGCCAAAATCTGCTTTGGGTGCTTTTTGAGTTTTGGTGGGTTACTGCATGGGCTTTTTTGATGTTAACACCCAGATAACTCTTTTCCTGGACATGTGTCTTTAGTATCACCTATAGTTTTGGGGGCCTAAGACAAAGACTATGTTGTTTAATGAATTTGTGAATATGTCCTTTTCTTTTTAAGTAGTTTTTAAATGTATATATTGTATATACTTGAGTATAAGCCAAGTTTTTCAAGTCTCGATCCAGCAAGTGATAGTGGTACCTCCGCTTCCCATATGATTCCAATGAAAAGGCTTAGGGGCACCTCCTTTGGAGCTTCATAACTCAGCCCCTTTACCCCCAAAGGTTTCCAAATTTCAGGAGATTCCTTAAAATCACTTTCTGAAGGTACCTCTGCTACGTTGGTGCCCCCAAGGTAAATTTTGAGTGTATTTTTTTAAAAAATATGCACTCGAAAATTATTTTTAAAAATATGCAATCAAAATTTACTTACCTTAGGACTCTAAAGTACCAGGGGTACCTTCAGAAAGTGATTTTAGGGAACCCCCTGAAATTTGGAAACATTTGTGGGTAAGGGGGCTGAGTTATGAAACTCCAAAGGGGGTGCCCCTAGGAAAAAAACCTTCTACTTCAAAGCTGATCGGGTGGGAGATAAGACTGCTGCCCGCTTCCCATATAATTCTAGTTAGTTTTTTTCCTAGGGGCACCCTCTTTGGAGCTTTAAAACTCAGCCTCTGACCCCGAAATATTTCCACACTTTAGGGGTTCCATAAAATCACTTTCTTAAGGTACCTCTGCTACTTTGAATCCCCAAAAGTAAGTAATTTGTGAGTGTGTTTTTAAAAAGATATGCACTCAAAATTATTTTTAAATATGCAATCAAAATTTACTTACGTTGGGACTCTAAAGTAGCAGGGATATCTCCTCAAAGCGATTTTATGGAGCCTCCTGAAATCTGGATAGATTTAGGGGTAAGGGGCCTTAGTTATGAAGCTCTAAAGGGGCTGGGGTTAGTATTGGCACCTCTGCAGGGACTTTGGAGGCAATCAGGGAGTTTACTATGGTGTTAACTCCCTAATTGTCTCCACACTCCCAGTACATGTTGCCAATTATTACCCCCAGTCCCTTAGGAGTTATGCCACTTAAGTGTAAAGAAAAAAGCCCCCCCCGCTTCCCGTCCCCCCCCAACCTTTCCCCCGTTTTTTTTTTTGGGGGGGGGGGTAAAATTAGGCCCTTGGTTGGCTTATACGTTATTTTTATTGGTCTTTTTTTTTTACTATTGCTTTTATGACTATTTATCTTTGTACATTTTATGAGTAGGCATGTAGGAACTATTTGAGTCCTGTACTCTAGCAATATTATTCTGGAGATGACAGATACTTTTCAATTTCCATATAATGTCATTTGTCAGCAAGGTTTGGAGTGAGAACAGTTTATATTACAGTGGTACCTTGTATAAAGGAATTAATTTGTTCCAAATGAAATTATGTTAATCAAATTTCCTTTATACAAATTCCCATAGGAATGCATTGAAAATGGAGTAATCCCATTTTTATGTTGTACGGATTCTCTCCATAGGCGATTATGTTAAGCAAATTTCTCCTATCTCCAGATTTTTTTATGTTATACAGATTTTATGTTATACAAGCTGTTTGTTATACAAGGGTCCACTGTAATAGCTAAAGGCAAACCTAGCAATATAGGAAATCTTTTTTATCTCATTATTTGCTATACTGAGAGGCTTGTAAAAAAACAAACCAGTATCTGAAGGGCAATGTATGTGGAAGACCCATTTTCAAAGTATCATTTGGATGTTATTGTTGGACATTTACATCATATAAACAGAAATAAAATTAATATTCACATGTTTTACAGTTTTATATATAGAAACCAGAATTATTATCTTTATTACAGTAACAATTAAGTTGTAAAAACTTAACCTAATTTTTTTGGTTAACCTACCAAATGTTAATGCCTGTCCCAAGGTCTTGGTACGGTACTCACATATAAAGTTCTTCACAGTGTGGGATCCAATTACTTGATGAAGTGTCTCAAGATTATCCACCCACACCACCAGATCCATTAATGTCAATGCTCCTCTGGGTGTCACACCGAAGGAGCTCAAGAAAGCATCAGCTTGAAGCCAGGTCTTCATGGTGGCATCTGTTCTCTGGAATCGATTCCCCCTCCCTGCCCACATTTAAGAGGCTGCTGAAAACAATGTGCATGTAGCCTCCCATGGCTTCTCTTTACCTCTGGCCTTCTGTTTTATTCTGTTTTATTAGTTTTGCAGAATGTTATCACCAGTTTTTGTCTTTGAGGTGTCCCTTCTGTATTTGTTTTTAAACTATTGTTTGGTTTATTTTATTTTATTGTTGCTGGTTGGTTTTAGTTGGCTCACTGCCCAGAATATTACACATGCACTAATAGGGCGGTATATAAACAAAATGAAATAATGTATGCTTAATTTTGTTGTAAGTCTTGTAAATGTGGAATTAGATTATAAACTATTATGTAAATCTACTGTTTTTGCACTCTTTTTTCATACTAGTGACTAGAGTGTTTTCTGCAGTGCTAACATACATACAATTAGTTTTTAAAACTCAATGTTTAAGGGAGATGTGATAGAGGAAGGAGTTATGCTGGTATTCTAACTGATCTGTAGTGAGGACCATAATCTTGTTTTCCTTGAGTTTCTCTCACTTTGGTAGTTAGACGTTCCATGCCCAGGATTTAGGGGGAAGTGGTCTTAGTTATGAAGCTCTAAAATGATCCAATGTGAGGCAAAAGGTCCTACCATACATTTTAGTGTGGAACTAGTTTGGCCAGTCTCATGGGATATTGTGCTGGTTGGCTGCTGTTACCAGGGATACCTAGGATGTAGATTCTAGAAGCTCTTAGAGAGAATAAAAAGACAGTTGTTTAGTTTGGGAGCATCATTTACAGAGAGAAGAGAAATTGTTTGGCTCTTCTGGTGAGTGAAATGTAGGGCAGAATAACATTCCAAGTTTAAGTTTTCTTTTCTAAAGAGGAACATTAAAAAGTTGATTTCCTAGTAAGGCATGCTTAAAACTGCTGGATAAATAAAAATGGTGGCTCGGGAGGGAGAATCATTTTCTCTTTCCAATAATTGAATATGCCGGTAAAGAATACATAGTTCACCTTAAAGGTGTGGTTGTACATTGTGTCTGTGCAAAGTCTTGTGTGTCTTACATATGTCTTGCAGATGACAAGAGTCACATTGGCCTGTTGAGTTAATTGATCAGCCCATTTTCAGTTTGCCCGTCTGTTGTTGCCAGAATAGGCAAAGCCAAACCCTAGTTGCTGAAATGAAAATCCGGTAGCATATACAGTTTTGGTAATGTGACCCCTCCTAATATAGTTACATAAACACCTGATAACTTCTGTAGTTTTACGTATGTGTGAAAATTAAAGAACAGCAGTTTTTGTTATAATATTTTAAGTAGTGCTGTGCTGTAGTTAAGACAGATTGTGCTGTGTAACAGCATTTCAAGTCTTCCCAACTTCTGGTGTTTAACCCTCTGAAATCCAGAATTATGTATGTGTCCAGCTCCTCTACTGGATATTTCTGTTTGAACTCTGGAAACTCAGTACTCTAGGAGCGGTGCCACCCTTTCTATTAACATTGAGACCGTCCAAGGAAGAACACGTGTCAAGATTAATAGCTGACTCAGTGCACCTTGTATTTACTCACTTGAGGAAAAATCAGTAGCAGTTGTTGGAGGAATAAAAGTGAGAGTTTGTAAGGAGAAGCAGAGGATAGAGAAGGGGTCTCCACACATTCATGTAAATACAAGATGTACATTCTTGCCCTTTAAAGTATAGTTTCTTTTTGTTTAAATTGAATTGATCTGTGACACAGCAGGTCATATGCCAGATTGTGTCACTGAAGAAGCCTCCAGCTGTCTCCTCCAGCAGCAGACTGCAATAGAAGCAGAACGTAGCCATGGGTGCCAGTATCCATCTCCTCTTCATAGCTGCCCCCCCCATAAAACTAACTGCAGACTGGAGTTTTAATGTTCATTTGCTCACATTGGATAGACAGGCAAGGAGCCAAAACTCTGACCTTTCAGCTCGGATTTTTGTTAGTTTTTCCAGTGGCAAATGAGGTTGCTTTACTAATCAGCTTTTTGCTTATGTGTATTCTAGTTGCTGGGATGGTGGATATGGCTCAGGGGTGCATTAGAAATCGGGAATGTCCACATTTATTTGTTACATTTCTCTTCTTACCTTTTATTCATTGAATACAAGATACTGAGTGTGTCTGTCTGCCTTCCTATTTCCTCATGACAATCCTGTTAGGCACGTCAGGCAGGAACAACTGATTTGCCGAAGGCTGCCTGGTCAGTTGCATGATGGGGCAGGGATTTGAACCCAGGACTACTGATTCCTGTTTAGTACTGTACTCCAGTTGACTCGACATTGACTTTTAATTTGTATACTTTTTCAACTGCAACAAATAGTGAAAAAGCCTGGAGCTGCATTCTTACTTGCCATGAAAAATACATGTTTATCACAGTTGTAAATTGTGCATGTAAAGATCCTCTTGTAGGAAATATACCAGTTCTCTTGCCATTTCTTGGACACAGGAACATGATGCTGTCATGTTGCTGAGAACAGCAAGCTTGTACTTGGTCAGTGGTTGGTTGGGAGATTAGGCATGCCTCTTTCAGCATAAGAAAAAGGTGAGATATCATTTAAAAAATTAAAACTACTTTTGGCTTAGTAGTAGCATGTTCAAAAAATTAGGGGTGTCTTGAAAACAGGAGAATTTGGGGAGTTGGAGATGTATGGGAAGAAGGTAATGTGAATTCAGGAATAAGCACGTTGCTTGTATGTTGTTTGCAGCAGTTAAATTTTAAAAATATCAAATGGAACTGGCATTGATTGTAAGGAAAATATTATACCATCATCTTCAGTATCCTGGATTTTTTTTAAAAAAATCCAGTCTTTTCAACAGGACCAAAACAGGCAGCATCATTGCCGACATAACTTCAAGATGTCAAAAGAGCTAGAATTGTAGCATATGAATAAGCTGTTATCCTGAATGCAAGCAATCCTTTGACATTCTTTTGATAAAACAGAATCTCAATTTTGTAAATTAATTCTTCTAAGTATCAAGTAGCCTGAGTACTTTCTCTGATTTTAGCAGTGATTTATATCACCCTTCACATTGTCCAAATTAGTTTCTTAGTGCTCCAATGATATTTCTTATTATGAAATATAAATTAATATATTTTAATATGCATTAATGTACAGTAGACCTTAATATAATCTTGTGAAAAATATGCATTTAATTAAAAATGTTCATGGTGGCCTAGTTTAGGTTATTATAATGTTGAACAATTGTTATTTTGTACAATTGCCCATCCAGTTCTGTTCATACCAACGCTCCAGAAATATCAGTCTGTGAATTTAATTAGCTAGTGAGACATAAGGAAAAATAAACCTTTTGTTGAACTTGATCAGTGGTAGAAACTAGGCATTTGAAAAGAGAAAGTTTTTGTAGTTTCCATATTATTTGATTTAAGAGTTCTGACTCAGGGATTTGTGGTTGACTAGTGTGAACCTTTGCTTCCATCTTCTGAATTTACATTACCACATACTTTGGAATCTTAAACCTTGCTACATTGCTGCTCTTTCTTCACATTGGACAGCATACACAGTGCTTTATGGAATAACATAAGCAAAAACACATTCCTTGTATGAAGGAGTTTAACGTTCAGTAATAGAGAAATAGGGAAGTCAGACTAGTTCAGTAAGTCACTAAAATTGAGTGAGAGCAAATAGGACTCTGTTGTTGTCCTGAAAATTGAGCAAGTTTAAAGAACCTAATTAAAAAAGAGGAGCTGAAAAGAAAGTGGATATATTGATCTGGAAAAGTAATTTCAGGAAATGTATTAGCAATTTTCTGCAGTTGCAATAAATCCTATGTGATTGCTTCTTTTAATTCTCAGACTACTAGCCCTCCCATAAAATCAGAAATGGAGTTGAAAGGGGTCTGTAAGGCCGCCCCCAGCTCAATGCAGGAATCCAAGTTAAAATACAGTGGAACCTCTACTTATGAGTGGCTCGACTTAAGAGCAAAAAACTGTTGGCGTTTTAACTGCTGTTGGCTGTTCTTATGTTCTTATGTCATATTGAAGAGGTGACGGGCTTTCAGGCTTGTTTTCCATTGCTTTCAGAGACTAGGACTCAGGGTAATGGTTTCAAACTACAGGAAAAGAGATTCCATTTGAACATTAGCAAGAACTTCCTGATGGTTAGAGCTGTCCAGCAGTGGAATATGCTGCCATGGTGGGTGGTGGAGTCTCCTTCTTTGGAAGTTTTTAAGCAGAGGCTGGATGGCCATTTTTCAGGAGTACTGTGATAGGGCTTCCTGCATTGCAGGGAGTTGGACTGGCTGGCCCTTGAGGTCATTTCCAACTCTAGGATTCTATGATTCCAATAAATAAAGATTCACCCCGTTGGATTTTTTTTGTTAAGGGAACATCCCTATTCCTGGATATTTCAATTTGCTATCCAAATTCTTTGTTAATAGAGGAATTTGTTATCAGAGGAATTATAATAATTGTATAATGCAGGGATCCTCAACGTTTTCAAACAGCGGCCCGGTCCACCACCACCCAGACACCACTGGGGGCCGAACCACAGTCCAAAAAAAAAAAAAAAAAGAGAGAGAGAGAGACTGACATGGGGGGAAAGGGGGGAGGGAGGGGCAAGTGGGCGGAGCCCCCCACATGATCTGCCCATGATCAGTGCATCTCCAGGGCCCCAGCAATGCCTCCTGCTCCGGATCGCCGCCCTGAGGTGCCACCGCTGGGATCCCTCTGCTACGCCTCTTCCTCCTACTACAGTGGCAACGGCTGGATTGGCTCTCCTTCCTTCCTTCATTGCATCAGGAAGGAGGTGGCAGCCCAGGCAAGCTCAGGCCCCTCATCACTTTCTAGGCGGCCACTCAGAATGAGAAGCAGCAGCCATGGCAAGGGTGGCAAGTGACAGCCCTGGCCATCATGCCCTCACTGCGCCCCAGAGAGAAAGCTTGTCTCCTCTCTTGGCCTGGCCCGACCCGGCTCGACTTGGTGCACTCCAAGTGAGGGAGGGAGGGAGCAAGGGCTGGGAAGGAGGGGGGGAGGCAGGAAGACTGCGGTGCTCTGCTGGCTTACCAGCCCGCCCATCACCGACCGGGGATAAATGCAGCCCCACCAGCCTCCCAGGAACCAGCCTGGGCCACTGTTGGCCTTCCTTTCCCTTCCCTTCTTTCTCCGCCACCTCCTCCTTGCTGGTCTCTAACCCAGTGGTGGTGGTGGTGGCCTCGGCCTCAGCCTCTGGCCATGGCTGGACTCATTCCTCCCCTTCCTCACTCCACGGAGGAAGGCAGCAGCTTGGAGGGGGCTGGGTGGGCGGGAAGTAGCTCCGTTTCCCCTTGATCGCCTGCTGTGCGTCCCTCCATCAGTCCACTGCTGTGGCTGCTCCGGCTCGGAAGGCTGGTTGGCACTGCCTCCGCCTGCCCCCTTCCTTCCTCACAACCACAATAATGCAGGTGGTGGCCACACAAGGAAGGCAGGTGGTGGGGTGGTGGAGCAGAGGCGGGGCCTCGGGGCCATGGAGGGAGTGGGAGATCTTGCCACAGCCCTCCCATTTTAAATTACCCCGCTCAGCCGCAGCCGGTGCCCCGACCATCTGGGCGGCAGGTGGGGGGGAGCAGGGGACCTTGCCGTGGCTGTCCCACTTTGAACTGCCCCACTAGTCAGCGTGCCAGTAATCTGGGCAGTGGGTTGAGGGAGTGGGGGAAGCGACATAGCCCACCGCTTTGAACTGCCTCAGCATTAGAAGCAGCTGCAGAGGCTGGCTTGCTTGCTTGCGAAGCAGGGGGTAGGTGGGGTGGGTCTGCAGTTGGTCCCAGGGGCAGGATTCAAGGCTCTGGGGGGGCGCATCCGGCCCCCAGGCCTTAGGTTGAGGACCCCTGGTATAATGTATAAATGAATTTATAATAATTTGAATAGAAAAAGAAATAAAATGTGCACTAGGAACCTATATAAATATGTTGGCTAAAATGGTATTGTTTTAATGTAGTTACTCTCACTATAGTGGGATTTGATGAATTAGCTTGTCTGTAAGTTCCATTGAATCAAACACACCTAACTTACTGTGCTAAAGCAAGTTACAGTTAAAGTAGACACATCTGAATGAAATTTATAGAAGAGTTGATTCATCAAATTCCCAGTGGGTCTATCCTACATCAAGCAAAAGGACTTTGGGCACTTTCTTTCTTCTGTGTTCTTAGGCTATTCTTCCCTTATGTACGTGGCCAGCTGAGCAATTGGCAAACTTGAAAATTTGTAAGTGTTGTATATTAATTGTGTATGACAGTTGCGAAGATTGTCACTGGTGGTCTTGCTTAGAAAATATACTACCTGTAATGCCACAGTGCATTAAATAGATTGAAGGAAAGGCATAAGGAAAAAGGTCCCATTCAGTTTCTATGCCAAATTCTATGTGATGACATAGTTAGGTCCTCTATACTTGTCAGAATGTGTGTGTGTGTGTGTTGTGTCGTTACAGTCGTGACCGACTCTTCATGACCCCATGTCCATGGAGTTTTCTTGGCAAGGTATACTGAAGTGGTTTGCCAGTTCCTACTCCAGGCGCCTACAGCACCTGGCATTCCCTGGTGGTCACCAATCCAAATACTAACCAGGGCCGACCCTGGTTAGCTTCCGAAATCAGGCGAGATTGGAGATGCTTAGGGCATCTAGGCAGCTAATATACTTGTCAGAATATCTCCCCCTAAAATCAGCAACCTGTCTCACCTGCTTCTGTCAATCTGTGTTGTTGAATGTTGCTATACCAAGGGAGGCCAAAAAGGTGAACATGAGGAATTGTGCCTTCCTGATTGTGGCCTCTAATACCTGGAATAATACGCAGGCACAGATACACCAGGCCCCTTCCCTTCTTGTATTCAGAAAGATGGTAAAGACCAAATTATTTAAAGCCGCCTTTAATAATTAACTTGTTAGGATGTTATAAATCAATTTTAGGGTTTTTTACATGTTTATGTATATCTATAGTTTAATTCTTGTCTGTTGAACTACTGTATTTTAATCATACAGTACAACCATCATATCTGTGGAGGAAGGAAGGAAGGTGGGGACCAAGGAAGGGAGGAAAGAAGGAAGGTGGGGACCAAAGGAAGCACAGGGAGCCGTGGCCACAGGTCGCCCCTTGGAAGAGGTGATCTGTGCGACCTTGCACCCCCCCCAAGCTCCCCAGCAGTGGCGACGGCTCGCCCACCAGCCCACCCCAAAGCTCCTTGGCGGTGGCAGAGGCCCGCTGGCCTGCCCACCCACCCACATTCCCCCGCGGAGCCGGTGGCGGCAGACCGCCCAGCTGCCCAAGCTTCCCAGTGGTGTCAGTGTTGGCAGAAGATTTTTAAAAAAAAAAATGGGGCGAAGGAGGGGAAGGGAGGGGCGGGCCAGCCAGCCGCGGGCCACTAAGAATGACCTGACGGGGCGGATTTGGCCCCCGGGCCGGACTTTGGGCAGGCCTGATTAATGGAACAGTGTATAAAGTGAATGATTGCTAAAATTAATTAATAAATGTTTGCAGATATGCTTTATAAATTGGTTAGCTTATTGAGCACCAGCATGCTGACAAGTCTTTTGGTCTGAATCCCAAGTCTGAGTCTTTAATACCAGGCCCTGCATCCCAAGCCTGAACTTTGAGTCCCTATTAAAAATAAACTCTTTCCCCAGGAAAGAAACAAAAGGAGTGGGTAGATTCCAAGTCACAAGTTGGTTCCAAGTCATGGGGTGGGGGTGGGGAGATGGGAGAGAGAACGAAATCCAAGTCAAGTAACTGATAACTTAAGTCCAATTTGACAGCAAGTCTCGTGGCTCAAGTCCCCAACCCTGTTGAGCACCTAAAGTTTCACTTACCTGAATATTTTGTTAAAAATGATTTAGAAACACAAGCGTTCATGTGGGCTCAGGTGGGTTTGTATGTATTTGATAATACTGTATGCATAAGAATATATTAATATATTTGTAAGTTCTACAAGTGTGTAGTACAAGATATTGTACTAACTTGAAAAGATAGAGTAAAAAATTACTATATTTCTAATCTTTGATTTCCTGTGCATAATGTAAGACACTAATTTCTCCTTCTCTTTCTCCTTCTTCTTCTCCTCCTCCTCCTCTTAGGAAATTCAGAATTGGAGCAAATGTTACATCCTTCTTGTTCTGAAGGCATTCAGACCTAATCTATTATGTACCTGTTGGCTGAAGGAATGTAAACCATAAGGTTTTAGATCTGTTCAAAAATTGGCAGACGTGCATTTGACAGGTAAATGCCATCTTAGTGTGCATAATGGACTGCATAACTGGTCTCTTCAAGTGTTTTAATCAACTGTTGTTTCGAACAGATATACAGAAGAAAAGTATTTCTTAAACATTGTGTGCTGAGTCTCTAAACCCTCATTTTCAGCGACTTGATTGTGATAATTGTCGTGCTATTTTGTTGTTTCTGTTGTCACTACGGTAATTAATAAGTCAACAACAGTGAGTTGACATATATACTGTATTTTTCGCACCATAAGACACAGCGGACCATAGGACACACCTAGTTTTTAGAGTTATGTATGTGTGAAAAAAAATTACTCACGAATGCATACTGTGATCCTGTATATCTCCAGCCCCAGTTTACTTTCCAGCCATGTGGCTCTTGGCAGGCATGGAGTGGCATGGGTGGAGAGTAAAATGTGAAGACAAGCCCCCCCCCCCCCCCCGGCCGGCCTCCATGCTGGGAAGCCTCCGGCTCTTGCAGAGGCCTCCGGACCCGATGCAGGTCCCAGCCCCATCTGCAGCAGAAGCTTCCCAACCTGGCTATTTTGTTTTTTTAAATTACCTTGCATGATTGATTTGTTCCATCGAATAGAAGCTAGAGAATAATCAGCCCAGGAAGCCTGTGGGAGGCCCCAGAAGTGGTTTTGGGCGATCTGGAAGCGACTTCCGGTTCGCTGGAAACCACTTCTGGGGCCTCCAATAGGTCCGGGGAGCCTGTTGGAGGGCCATTTGGGTCAGTGCCAGGCCTGGGGTAAGTGCAGGAGGCCTCAAATGTGCCCTGTGCAGCTTGCCCCAGGAGCCCTTTGTTTTGTATAATGCGGTCCCGTGATATACCAGGACCGCAGTATATGAAACGTGAAATGGTATGGGACGGCTGTATTTGATGGAGTGTCTCTGTCCAGAACAAGGGCCGTTACTGAAAGGGGAAATATCTTCTCCAGGAACCTTTTGAGGACAGTATCATAAGAAGGCCTCTTAAGTAACTTCTCTTGGAAGTTGTAGTGGTACCAACACTGCATTTTGGTGGGTGCCAACTTCCAACCAGTTTGTTCCCCAAGGCGTTCAAAATAGTCATTTGGCATATTTGATTGCCTCTGATGCTCTGTTCTGAAGATAAATGTTTTAAAATTTTATTGTGTAAATTATTTTAGTGTGTTATATTTTTGTAGTGTGCTGATAGGTGTAAAAATGAATTGTGGTTTGCTTTTTTTTAAATAAATCTTGGTGCTTAAATTCATCGACGTTTACAGGTGTTTTGTGTGTTAATCTCCCCTGTAAGAACTTGTTAAAACTGGAAATGGAAACATTGCTTTAGGCTGCCATTAGTATAAGTTTTAATCCGTTATCCTTCTGTACACAGATTTCATGTTTGAATCATAGTTCAGTGTAGATGAGATAATTTAAGCATCCAGAAGAATCAAATAGGGGAATTTGGGACTAATACTGTACATTTTGTCTGAAAGTCAGATAAAACATCTTTAGCTTTCATGTGAAAACTACTGTGGGGATAGGAGATAATTGTAAGCCTTTTAGCTTTCCATGTGCAAGGTAGAGGGAAGAACATTCACTATGAAGATACCTTGCCTAGAGTGAGACAAGGTTTGTAAATACGTATGGGCAAGTTTCTAAATAGTTAATTAACATTGTTTTCAATTTTACACCAAAAAGTTAATGACACCTGGTGCCCTGGTTACACTGTGATACCAAGCCAAGGGAAATCATTGTTTTAGCTGCCTTGAATCTTTATTAACTACTTGGGCTCTTTCCGTAGTTTATATTTATCATCTAATTTTGTTTTGCAGATTTCTGTAAGCAAATATGGGCGCATTTTTGGATAAACCAAAAACTGAGAAGCATAATGCTCATGGGGCAGGAAATGGGTTGCGTTATGGCCTCAGTAGTATGCAAGGATGGAGAGTGGAAATGGAAGATGCTCACACAGCTGTTGTAGGAATTCCCCATGGTTTGGAGGACTGGTCCTTTTTTGCTGTTTATGATGGTCATGCAGGATCTCGTGTGGCAAATTACTGCTCAAACCACTTATTAGAACACATCACTAACAATGAAGACTTCAGGGGAACAGAACAGCCCGGCTCTGCTCTGGAACCTTCCGTGGAAAATGTAAAGAGTGGAATCAGAACTGGCTTTTTGAAAATTGACGAGTACATGCGCAATTTTTCAGACCTCAGAAATGGCATGGACAGGAGTGGCTCAACAGCAGTGGGAGTTATGATCTCCCCTGAACATATTTACTTTATTAACTGTGGAGACTCGCGTGCTGTCCTCTATAGGAATGGGCAAGTCTGCTTCTCAACACAGGATCACAAGCCTTGTAATCCCAGGGAGAAGGAGAGGATCCAGAATGCAGGAGGGAGTGTCATGATTCGGCGTGTTAATGGCTCATTAGCTGTTTCCCGGGCTCTAGGGGACTATGACTACAAATGTGTGGATGGGAAAGGCCCAACAGAACAACTTGTTTCTCCAGAACCTGAGGTTTATGAAATTGTAAGAGCAGAAGAGGATGAATTTATTGTCTTGGCTTGTGATGGAATTTGGGATGTTATGAGCAACGAGGAGCTTTGTGAATTTGTTAAGTCTAGGCTTGAAGTATCGGATGATCTGGAAAAAGTTTGCAATTGGGTTGTGGATACTTGTTTACACAAGGTACGTAATTTATGCCATAGAAATAAATAAATATCTTTAATGCTGACAAGAATTTTTATGAGTTCTTAATAGAGAATTTAGTTTCTTCCCATTTGTTGCTTGTTCTCCGAGAGAACTTAATACATGTGCACGAATTGGAGCCTTGTGGTGCAGTGGTTAAATTGCTCTGATGCTCAACAACCTGGAGTCAATCCCAGATAGCTTCTGAGCTAGGTAAACTGAGTGTCCACCTTGCTGCGAGCAGCAAAATGCAACCTGTATAATTAGTTGTAAGCCACCCAAAGCATGCTTTAAGTGCTATGGGGCAGTATATCAGCAGCACACTTTGTAATTTGAATAAGATTTAGATTTTTAGACCTAATTTGTTCTTACCTTGCAAGTTGATATTGTTCAGTAATCTGAAAGGAAATACTTAAAACCCCAAAATGTTAAGTTCATTGGAAAAGGGCAAACCCCTCTGTGTTTCACATGATTGGATATTAGATATAAGCTGAAATCATTTTGCTTAATGTAATAACTTGCACTACACGGAACTTATGAGTTAGTGGGGATTTGTGAGTTACTTCTTCCCTATGTTCTGTTGATTCAATTGGGTCCATTCATTCATTCATTCATTCAACTTCTACTGTATATTGTTGGAACAGTTCACAACATAAAATAATACAAACAAAATCATATTTAAAATCATATTTAAAATAGAATGCAACAATGTCAGACAATATAAAATGCATTCTAAAATGCCTAAATATAAAATGCATTCTAAAATACTTAACATTTAAAGTGACGGTAGTCAATAACATTATTGACTGTTGGCTTCAATTGTAGTGGTTTCTGTGGGTAAAATGGTTTAAAAGGCTTGCTAGAATAACCACATTTTTAGTCCAAGCAACAGAATTTCAGCTGCTGTGTATGTCTAGTAGTTAATTATTTGCAAACCTAATATTGATGATTCTGGGACTTACCAGAATTTTATATTCTAAGAAATAGACTTCTTAGATCAACATTACTGCTTTTAGTGCATATGTGTTGCTTTAATGATGAAATGTATAGTTGAATTAGTAGATTATATTGAGATAGAAAAACTAGTGTGAAATTATTATCAAGCTTTCATCCATTTCCAGTGTAAGGATAAAAATATTATTGCTGGTCTAGCATAAATGCTATAATTTTTGACAACAAAACGTAGAAATTATAAAGTCAGTGTAGATATTATCAGTTGCATACAGAATCATAGAGACCAGAATGCAGTAAATCACATCCACTCTGACTTCATAACTTGATGTCAAATATTGCACTGTTTGTATTTTGTCTGCAATAGGATTCCAATCTGTGGTATGCAAGATTGGAATTGTGTAAACATTTTTATTGCTAAAAACTTCAATTTTGAAAGTTTACTTTAGCAATGTGGATTTTCACATTTTGAAATATTTTTCCACAGTGCATCTTGGTATTCAGAAGCTCGATGTTATGTAGCTGAGAAGTTAGGGCTAGGGTTTGTTTTCTCTTGCAATTTAAACTTTGAAAATATTTTTTTTCAAAAAGTCAATGGATGGAAGAGCATTTTTAAAAATTCATGACAGTTAAATGAAGCATATTTTATATTATATATTTAGTTGTCAGTTCAGTAGATAATGGGGGTAAAGCCTGTTTAGGACCAGTTACTTAAGTTACATCTAATAGTGAGAATTATCTGACCACTACTGTCTGGCTTTTGAATATTTGACACTGAGTAACCATGTCATCTGAGCTTGTGCAAAAGAGGCACTAAATTTCAAATATGTACTATTTTTTCTTCCAAAATATAGGGAAGTCGTGATAACATGAGTATTGTTCTAGTTTGCTTTTCAAATGCTCCTAAGGTCTCAGATGAGGCAGTGAAAAGAGATGCAGAATTGGATAAGCACTTGGAAGCACGGGTGGAAGGTAAGAAATGGCATTCTATCTTGGATTTTTATTACTGTTACCCCAGTCACTGAACTCTTACAAAAAGTGGAAGTACTTTTAGTCAAAATTATCACAGAATATTCATCAACTAAGGGAAATAGTGATTTTTTAAACTTTATTTTGGATGTATGGATGGGGTGGGTGAGTGGATAGGGATATGGTTCTTATTCTCTGCTATAGAGTCCAGATGCAGTTTAGTGAAATTGATAGTGTGTTTGTCTTGCAGGTTGCCAAAAGTGTGCATTAAATGTAATGAATTTACATTTACCAATGACCTTGTAATACGTCTTTAGACTGATTTGTAATTCAGTATAAGGAAGCAAGCAGTCTCATTATTGCAGTCAGTGATCAGTAGATGGCAGGTAAATGGGATTTAAAACACAGTGCCCAAACTAGTATGATATAGAAAAAAGTCTTGAACAACATTTATTTATAGTTGTATTGTACTAAAAAATCAGCTCTGACAACTATAGTATGTTATCAATTTGATAAAAGAGTTCTTTGGTGGATGTTACTTAGTACAGTGCAAATTTTTGACACATAAAACAAAGTGGCTGCCTGGCCAAGAAAACATAGGGTATCTTTGCTTATCCAGGGATTGTTAACAAAAAAAGAGTCAATAATAAAGATACTAGGATACATTGATAACTATTCTGAATATTTTATTTCCAAAAGGGATAACGTAGCTCATAGAAAATCTATATGAAAATCCATCCAGAGTGATTCCTTCCAATGGATTGGTAATCATCCTGTAGGGTAAAATAAGCTAGGTCATTTGGGAAGAGGATTAACTTCAGTTGAAGATGTAAGATAACTAACCAATCCAGGTTTCAGTTGGAGAGCTTTGCTTGGGGCATAGCAAAGTAGGTTTTGGTTCACTCTTGGGAATTGCATCACATTTTGTCTTGAGTACTTGTACGTATCATTAAGAAATAAGAGATTTTGTGAAACAGAAACAAGCTTAACAGTGCATTCATTTGTTAACCTGTTGAAAACAAATAACATGTATAAACTATTCTAGACCTAGTCAGAAGCAACTGCGTTGTGAACAGGAAGAAGCTGTCATATTTTGATTTTCAGTTCCTTCATGAGTAGCTGCATGCTAAGATTTGTTGGGGGTTGTCTTCTTGGAAGAATAACTTACAAGTTCATTTCCTGTGTTTAGCCCATTGAACATAATTGATTGCAATAAAACTGCCCAGACAGCTATAGATAAAGTGTAGATACATGTGGCATGCAAAATTGTCCTCAGAAAAATATAGCATCTGAAAAAATAATGAAATATC
>JAHTLZ010000275.1:7045203-7101370 GCA_023846285.1 Phrynocephalus versicolor | reverse complement strand
TTTTTTTTTGCTCTTTTTTGCATTGATCGTTCTAATGGTTCTCTTAATTTCCACATGCTTTCTGAAAAGTTACTCATCCATCTAGGCTTTTATTTTCTTATAGGAATTTTCTTTTGGCATATTTCCATAATTATATCTCCCGTTTCCATCCACATTTCTTCTAGTTTGCGGTCTGTTGTGTTTAGCAGTGCAAATCAATTTTTGTATGGAGTTTAAATTTATTAGAAATCTTACTAAATTTCTATTTTGGTACTATTGAGAATTTTTATTTTCTTTTTAACTCTAATTTTTGATATCAACAATTTGTGGTCAGTTTCATGCTGTACATCTGGTCTTGTTTTGACAGAGAAATAAAGTTTCTCCATTTATTGCTTCTGGGTTATTTATTCTATTTAATTTCTGTATTGGCCATCTAGTGATATTTGTGCCATTGTCTGTTCGATTACCTGAGGTGTGTATTTGCAATAAACGGACTGCTAAATCCAAAGATTTATTTTAATTGCTCTCCTGCTTTTTTCTGCCTCTTTGATCATTTGATTCTGCATTGTATTCCCCTTATGTTGTGTCTAAGAACTGTGATTACTTGCCTTGTTGATCAATTTGCTCTTGGACACATGTATAAAGGCCTTCTGTTTCTTGGTCTTCAGCATCTGTAGTTGAAGCTTGGACATAAATTACATGGTATGAGAGCCATTCCATTTTTTTTTTTACTTCTGTAGCAATACATGCTGTAATTGTCTGACTGCAAATGTCTTACTACAGACCACTTTAGTTTGCCCGCATCAACTACTGCAGTGTGTTTAAATCAGTGGTTCTCACCTTGGCTGCCCAAATGTTCTTGGACTACAACCCCTAGAATCTTTTGGTTAGCACAACTACCGGTGAAAGCTTCTGGTACTTTTACTCCAAAAACATTTGAGAAGCCAAAATTTGGAACCACTGGTTTAAACAATCCGTTTCTTGATTTATAATTTCCAGTTTATTTAGTTCATACTTTTTGTGTTCTGTGTTCCAATTGTATTTTGACTCTAGACTTTCCTTTCATTTTGCACCTTGAGCACTAGACATTCTTTTGAAATTATTCTAGTCTAGTTGCTTTGATAGGAACAGCACAATCCATATTTGTCATTTACTATTACCCACTAGTGAATTGAGTGCCTTCAGATATTGGGGGGGGGGTCTCATCTTTCACCACTGTATTTTATTTCAGTTTGGATTGTCTCATCGTAGGAGTTTCAAGGTAGGCAATTTTCAGTAGTGATTTACCATTGCCTCCTGTCCACTACTAAGAAAAGTTAGGTTGCATGTCACAGCCATTGTCTTTGTAAGGTCCTCTACCAATGCCAACTTTCATTACTAACGCTACCCAGTAGCTGCCCTCAAGGATTTTCTTTGCCACATCATCACTGAAAGGATCTAGGACTCTTAATTTATTAAGGGGGTGGGGGTGTCTTAGACTGGTATCTTAGCTTTGACAGCCTCACCTTGAGTATTGATCCTGTTAGAAGTTCAGACTCATATCCTATGGAAAGCATTGCTTTCTGCTTCCCTAACACACTCAAAAGTGTGTTAAAGTGTGATAGAAGAGAGGAAAGCTGCACCGAGGCTGAACCAATTTGTATCTGTAAAGATATTTTAAATACAGAACCTGTTGTTAAACACAGAAGATTATTCTGGAGAACAAGCAAATTTAAACATTACTTTAATTTTATGTATCTAGTGCCCTCATGACAATCTGAGGTTAAAATGGGGATACAAAAGGCCTGAAACTAGGTTAGCATTAAGGTTCCATCTCGGGCACGTGGGTGAGCATGTCTCTGGCTCCCTCTGCGCAGGGCTTTTCCTCCCCCATGCCCCTGGAGCTATCATTTTTGTTTTGGCTGCAATGGAATCCACGAAGGACAATGGAGTCATGTGCTCTCATCACACATGTGCACATTTGGAAGCAGTGCAAGAAAATTAGAGGACTTTTTGTTCTATGTGACATAAACAATACTTCAGTGCATTTTACTTTCCATACAAATTATTTGAGGTACAAACCACTTGTCCCTAAAAAGAAAATATTACCTAAGGACACTGTATTCTGTTTTCATAAGAGAGGTTCACATCCTATTATGCTGCCTGTCAAGGACATTCAAGGCATCATCCTTGTGCAAAGACCAGTAGAAACGTTGGTGTTGGCTTGTACTTTATTATTCTTGTTTGTTATGTTAATGTCTTGCATTTTCCCCTTTAAACTCAAGGCAGCATATGTGACTCTCTGACTTTACAATTCTGTAAAATAGGCAGAGCTGAGTATGTGGTTGACCCAAAGTCACCCACTGTCATTGAATTACAACTTCGTTATGTCGTTTTTTAAATGGGACCCGTATTTGTTACTAAAAGTTGTGAATCATAACAATAAACATTTCTTTATATCAGCTGCTGTAATTGTAAATTTGTTTCCATTAAAAATCTTAACTTGCTGCCAAAACTGTTTTGAATGATGGTGATAAGCGGAACTCCGCAAGAAGGGCATTTTCTAAAGCAGAGATTGCTGTTAGAAAAATGGAGCAGAGTTTCATCATTCATTTGTCAGACCATAGTATATGGCTGATGTTTTAACTCTCTCTTGATTCAGAATGTTGTGGGCTTATGCAGTTTACTTTAGGCTAGATACGATGGAAAAGTTTAGTGATACAATTGGTCTAATTAGAGAGAGTGAAAAGATATGAGGCATGGTTTCTGTTTTGCTCATTCATTGAATAAATCAAATTAGGGACATGTCTGAATCCTTTAAGATTGGATATTGCAGAGCCCTTAAAAAAACTTTTGCTCGTGGTTATCTGTCCTGGTTCATCTTTTAGTTGGAATCGGGAGAGGTGATGAAGACCAGCATTAGGAGAGGCAGTTATCCCCAAATTTCCTATCTGAATAGACTTAGGTGGTGCCTGATCTTATGACATAGTGTATTTGTTCAGTATTGGTACAGGGTATGTGTTGACTTTAACCGCCTACCACCATAAAGGAAGTCTCCCTCGTATACTGTAAGATATATGCTGATAAGCCTCTTATACTCTTTGAAGTCAAACGGCCATGTGTATTTGTGGGCAGTCAGTTTAATTGTTTGGATTGTTTGTGCCTGGAGTTTTCAGTTTCTTTCTTCTTGATTTCCTGTCTGTTAGAGCAGGCCTGCCCAACAGGTAGACCTTGGGCTGCTGGTAGCCCACGAAGGGTTCAAAAGTAGCCCACAAGCCATCAATAAAAAAAAGTTCTCCACCCCTCCCTCCCCCGTCCCAAGGACCACCATGGCCCCAGCAAAGTTCTGGGTCTGCCAGCCCACTGTCTCAGCCAAGCAGGGCAGTTCAAGGGCCATGGTGCATTGAAATCTGTTCCCTCCAGAACAGATTTAATTGGTTTTCAATGCATTCCTATGGGAAACCGCTGCTCTACTTACAAAAGTTTTTACTTATGAGCATGTGCTTGGAAAGGATAAAATTTGTAAGTAGAAGTTTAAGTGTAGTAGCCCTCAGGCACTTTGGGCCGGAAAAAGCAGTACCAAAAGCATCAAATAATAAGATTTCAGATTGGTTTTGTTTAAATTGTCAATGAATCTTCCAAAATAGAGAAATTCTCCTTAATACTGTCTTTGCCATTGTCTGAGCTTTGCAATTGTTGTGCATTTTAATTAGGGTTTGGAGCTTCCTGAATTCTCACTGGGTACAAAATAAAATATTTGTTAACTTTAACCATGTGATGCCAAAATTAGAAAGGAATAGGATGAATGTGATTCTTGGTTGTGTAGTTGGATGTTTGGCCAGACAACTCATCAGTTAATCCCAGTTATCTAGTGATATAAAATGTACATGATCCCAATATGTTTCTGGCCTTTACCATTACGTATCATTGGTGTGTACTATATGGCTTACCCGGCCTAACCCATGTGCTGTGCTACAAACAGTAGTTTGTGTCGAGTCCCTGCTTTGCTTAGTTTTTTAGACTTGTGGACATATAAATGATACTGCTGAACTTGTTACAAGAAATATTTTATATAGACTTCGGTATTACATTGTACAAAAGACACCAGTTTGATGCTTATCTCCATTTAGAGAAAACTGTTGCATTTCATGGAATAATGAGCTTTTTAGCACCATGTCAGTGCTGTATTGTACTTCATAACCTAACCCTCACACTGCATTACAAGCAGCAGTTTACTCCAGGAGCTTAAAAGCTTAGTCCATTGCAATGGCTGGGAAGTACAATAAATGCATTGTTTGTATCAGTGGAATTCCATTTTAAGAAGTAACATGTTGAGAAATTACCATGGGATTCTGTACAGCAAACAGATACAGGGACCAAAAATCATTCATTCATCAAGCAATTTCATATACAGGAGAGATCATGTGTAATGTTTTGCAGTACAAGTAGTCAGCAAATTTCAATACTATGTGTGCTGCTTTTGATTTTTTTCCCCTTACAGGAATTACTCAAGTCATTCAATGTCCTGTACGTTGGATGAACTGTAACAACTATAAATGACATACTTGACAAGAAATGAGAGTTAGAGTATTGAAAGAATTTTATTTCAAGAATAGAAGAATGTAAAGAAAAAAGAAGAGAATGCAGAAGGATACAGACTTATTTTTCTTTACTCCTTTATTTCATTTTCTGATTTTTCTTGACTCCAATAAATGCTCTAACTCTGCCTTTTGACAAATGTCTATTGTTTCCTTAATTAAGCAGCTTGAACTCCAGTAAAAAAAATGACCTAATTATGATTTAGCATCATTTTTGACAAGACAGCAGGGGAAAAACCTCATGTGCCAATATGACTGTTTGAGTTCTCTCTTAATGAGACATTTATAAGAAAACCTATTCAAAACCGGAGTTTAAATTTATTCACCATGTTGAATCAGGAAGTCATTTTTAGCAAACTTGAAGAAGAAAAAGCTGAGTTTTTAAAATCTGAACACTTATTTTTGGAGAATGCCGGGTAAAGGGTACATTCAGCCAGATGAAAAACTTAAGTAGAAAATGCTGCAGTTTCTTATGCAGACAAGCATCATTGGTACATCATGTTTGCTTTTGGGAGGCTGGTGGTTGATTGGCGTATTTTTGTTTATATTGGTGTGCTTTTTTGTTGTGTTTCTCCCATTGTGCCAATAAGTGTGCTAACTGCTCATCTCTCTCTCCCTTCCTCATTTTGAATATACAGCTGGGGATTAAACATGGCAGTAGAGATGAGCATCTCTTGTTTGATGTGACTGATAAAATGGTTTGTCCTTCTCTTCCCTTGTCAGATTAACATTTTGATCATGAGTTTTGATGATATACTTAGAATGGCTATAAAGGAGATAATAGTATTACAAAGTATGTTTTGTGATACAACTAGTGAAAAACTACTCGATTCAGAGAACTGACAGTATAAGAAACAGCTACTTGAAAAGAAATTCTAAAACATGTTCCTACATTGAGTATATGGAGTCTATCTATTAGGAACATTGTTAAGAGTTTATGAAAGGTCTATAGTTTTGTTATGTTTCAGACAAAGGTTTCTTTGGAAAGAACCCTGTTTTTTTGTATTACCATTTTATTGTAAGCCGCCCAGAGTTCCCATTGGGAAGATGGGCGGGGTATAAGACTAATAAATAAATAAATAAATAAATAAATAAATAAATAAATAAATAAAGCTACAGGGTGCAATGGTGAACTAGATGGTTATCATAATGTGCAAATAGTCAAATGAAAGTAAATAATGGAAGAAAAGAGGCACACTATTTTATAAGAAAATAAACTCTTAGAGAAGATGGAAGAAAAGAGAGAGGGAGAGAAGAGGAAACATTCACCGAAACAAGGATGAGAAAGCCTCATTCAGCCTGTTTGAATTAAATGTCAGAAAAGTTCTTAAGGGTCACAGACTTTTTGATGGATATAGCCAAAAGCACCAATGTTGGACCTAGAATAGCAGCATAAAAGTTAAAGTTTTCCCCTGCACATGCATGCTAGCTAGTAGAGATGGGCATGAAATGCCAAAATGGCATTTCGTGGTCATTATTTGGGCCCTGGGGTCCGCTTCATTCCGTTTCCGTTTTTCGGGCCCACTTCGTTTCTGTTTTTTCATTTTTCGGGTGGGGCAAGCTGCGGCCGCAGGGAGCCTTCTGAGGGCCGGGTGCCACCGGGCCTGGCGGCATGCAGGCGGATAGAGCGTTCCCACGGCCGCAGGGAGCCCTCCCGGGGCTGGGGCAAGCCTCCTGGGAGAGCCGTCCCGTAGCCACAGGGAGCCCTTCCGGGGCCGGGGGCCGCCAGAGCTGGTGGCAAGCCTGCCAGCAGGAGAGCAATCCCATGGCCACGGGGAGTCCTCCCGGAGCCGGGTGCTACTCCGGTCACCACCCCCAACAGGCCGCCACCCCCGGAGCACTGCCAAGCGCCGCCCTCCCTTGGGCTCCCTCCCCAAGGACCGATGCACCATGCCATCCACCACCCCCGTCAGGTCGCTACCCCCCGGAGCCCCACACAGCGCCGCCCTAACTGGGGCCCTTCTTCCTGGGAACCACTCCACCCTGGGAGCCGCCGCCCCGCACCCCCCAGTCCTAGACCCGGGAAACGTGTGTGGGGGTGCAGTTGCACTCCCCCGTGCTCCAACAACGCCCCCTGCTCCAGCTTCTGAGCAGGCTGCACCGTTGCCGCTTCGCCACGTGGCTGAGATCCCAGAGCCCAGCCCATAAGGGCTCGGATTTCGCCTGTCCTTGGGAGATCTGCAAAGTCTCGTGTCTTTGGCTCCAGCGGGGAGGGGCCAAAGAGGCTCCACCAGGCTCAGCCCCCTCTCACCGCCCTCCGCTTGTTGAATGACAGCCCAGCAGGCTGTCATTCACCAATCGGAGATGGCTGGACAGGATCCCAGCCCCCTCTCGCCACCCTCCGCTGCTGCATTATTCATTGCGCAAGCGGTGCGACGGCAATAACGGAAACGAACAGAACTGAAGAAAAGTTTCTTGGTTCTGTTCGGTTTGAGCCTGCCCCATCGCAACGGTCAGAACTGAAGAAAAGTTTCTTGGTTCTGTTCGGTTTGAGCCTGCCCCATCGTATTGTTACGTAACGGAACGAATAACGGAGAACGGTAATGAAAAAATGGTCGTTTCGTGCCCATCTCTACTAGCTAGTTGTGTCCGACTCTAGGGATGGTGCTGATCTTCATATTCAAGCCGAAGAGCCAGTGTTGTGCCAGTCTGTGGACACGTGGCTGGCATGGCTGCATAGAAACTCTGTTTTACCTTCCTGCTTTTTACAGCGGTACCTATTTATCTACTTGCATTTTACATCTTTTCAAACTGCTAGGTTGGCAGAAGCTGGGGTTAACAGCAGGAGCTCGATCCACTGTGTGGCACCCAGGATTCGAACTGCCGAGCTGCCAATTTTGCAGCTGACAGTTTCGGTGTCTTAGTCCACTGAGCCACCACGCCCCCATTGAGTAGTATCAGCATATTGTGCTTTAAATTTGTATTGCTAGTATCTAAGCCTAGAAACTTCTTTTATAGTGGGGAAATCACATAGAAAAGCTGAAAAGCTTCCAGATAATAGTGTCACAAGATAGGGATGTTTCCATATTGATAAGATTTGGCTCCAAGCCTGGACAATCTTTCCCTTTGGTTTAAAGGGTTATAAACTGTGGAGAAGGACAGATTAAATTTCAGAGTTCTAAAATCCAGGGATGGAACTCAGAGAAGGACAAAATCAACCTCTTAGAAGTTTCACTCTTGGAGCAGGTAATTGAAAGCATTAGAAGCTGTGGGAAATGAAAGAACGTTATGACAAATAATTACTTTCAGAAGTGCATATTTGAAAATATAATAGCCCCACATAATTTTAATTTGTGAATGCACTGTGTGTTGAGCTGTTAACTTATCTCCATAACTGAAATATGGTTTTTTTAAATTGCGGAATTCAAAAATTCATTAGCGTTTCAATATGTCATCTTATATCTTAACACCTTACAAAGGAGGGATCTTTTAGAAACACGGTAAAATTTACTTCTGGTCAAGGTTCCCGCTGAGGCACATCCTTCCAGGCAGCCTTATTCCTCCTACAAACACCAGTAGTGATCATTTTCAACCCTTTTGGTTCCATCATGCACATGCATGTGCAGGTGGTGGTGGTGGAGTTGTGTGAGAAAGAGGTAGGGCTGAAAATTAGAGGGAATGTTGCTTCTGGTTAATTAAGTTCGACTGTCTCATTCATCCAATAAACCACTCCAGGTATAAAATGAAATAGAGACCTAAATTAGGATCAGAATAACTAGAGAAGATATTCCTTCTCAACATTTCGTGACAAATACCTTCCCTAAATAAATGTCAAAAACCATATTCTTATTTTATTGTATTGCATCAGGTACGTGTGTGAGAGAGAGTTTGGGACAGACAATTGTATTACGGTCAGGTGCTCTGTAAATCTGAATTTTCCAGATGAAGCACGTGATCTGACAGAGTCCTGAAATGTCTACTGGTGGTCACTTCAGCTTCTGTAGATATGCATTTCCTAATTTTTAATGTTACAGAATTATGGTGTTTTGCCTCTTCCTAGAGAGCAGTAAAACAATATTTTTATTTTTGCTTCTGTCCCTGCTGTTACATTTGGATTGGTGGATCTCCGGCAACTCATTCTTTTTATTTCTAATACTTTTTTAAGAGTGAGGTTTATTCACATTTATGTGTGAGGCGTATTAAATAGCAAGAGTTGAAAGCGAGGCAAGCAGAATTGAAGTCTTCATACTTGTGGTTTTGCATGAGCACAATCGTTAATAGATAATGTTAATGTTAGAGGTTGCCTGTCCTTTGAGGGAGAAATGCAATGAAGAACAAGGCATGTTGCAAAACACTGTAAAGGGTGTATCTAAAATTTATTATATTGATACACTTTATAATTTATTGTTTGAAATAGCATGCATTTCTGTTTGGGAGTAGGTACTTTTACACCTGATATTCAGATGGAATATGATGTGTGGGGATTTATTTGACTGCTGTTTTTGAAACTAAATTGAGGGTTTTCTTTTAATTAGAAATTATGGAGAAGTCAGGAGAAGAAGGAATGCCTGATCTTGCCCATGTCATGCGCATTTTGTCTGCAGAGAATATCCCAAACCTACCACCAGGAGGTGGTCTAGCCGGCAAGTAAGTGCAGAACATTAATGAAGCTCTTCATTATAGCTTTGAACAAATGTGTCTTAATTTTTACCTAAAGACCTTTCTGTTTTTGGTGAAACATTTATATACAGTATTAGAGCATACCCAACTAGATTATCCAGACATCTGTTTCATTGCTCTTTTCATGTAAAAAAGTAAGCAATTCATGTCTAACATACATCTAAATGGAGGAGTGGCAGAACTAGTTTAAATCTGTAGCTTGGGTGTATAGTTTTTGCTGCATCTTATTATTTCCAGCAAACATGCATGTCAGTTATTTTTTTCATCCTGCCCTTTTTCCAAGTAGTCTGAAGTGCACCCCAGCTTTATAAAATTGTTTAGTGGCTGGAAGAAGAGGCAAGAGGATCTGTGCAGATTCTCCGTCATCCAGGTGAGTTTATGTGGATGTTGAGTCATGGCAACTGGACTTCTTTTCTTGAGAGACTGAAATGTTTCTCTGCTCATCCAAACAGCTTCATCAGTCTGAGGAAAGCTAGTTGCAAGTCTTCCATTTTTAAGTTCACTTTGACCTCATGTCAGCCTGGTTTGAAATAGGCTCATAAGATGATCAATGGCCTGAATAGGCTTGTTAGGTAGACAGCAGTATCAATAGCCTTAAGGTGAACAATGGCCTAGGGTGCTGAAACCCATAAAGTATAGGTAGTTGGCTATGACCTTGGTGTTGGATGTGTGAGGTATTTTTGATTTTTCTGGGTATTGTTGAAATCACTGCCTGATAAGTGGCAAATGGACTGTGCCTGAGCCCCCCACCTCTGTTGAGAGAGGGGTTTTCATTACTCACATGAATGGCTTTCTTGACCCCTTTCTTAAACCACCAATCTTCTCTGTCCAACTTGTGTACATCTTCAACTTTGAATGTGTGCTCCTTGTTCTTCAAGTGGAGGTGTACTGCATTATTCATCTTATGAGCCTATTTCAGACCAGGGTGACATGAGGTCAAAGTGATCTATAAAATGGAGGACTTGCAACTAGCTTTCCTCAGACTGACGAAGCTGTTTGGATGAGCAGCAAAAATTTTCAGTCTCAAGAAAAGAAGTCCAGTTGCCATGACTCAACTTCCAGAGAAAGAAGCAAGAGGATGTCTACTGAAGCTACCTAGTGAGCTGAAGACCCATTTACTTTTTATATTCTTCCTTGGAGTGAATGTCATCAACAGAAACAACATATTGTCTCTAATTATGGGGTTTGTGGATGTGCTGACTCTGAGTCTATAAGGACAATAAGACCACATTTCCATCATGTTCAACATGTTTTCCTCCCAGATACACCCAGGAGATCCACAGGCTGGACAGAAGGTGATTAGCTCTGTGTTTCTCAAGAGCTGATATACTAAGTTCCAAGTCTGAAATGTGAAGGATCCATATAGCCCAACCTGACTGTACAGTCGTCCCAGACTATATTGCTGCTAATATACTATGGCACTGGTATACTGTGGGACCGCAGTATATGAAGGCAAGGGCTCCTGGAGCGAGTTTCCCCAAACGGGCCTCTGACGGGCTTCCCAGGCCTGTTGGAGGCCCCAGAATTGGTTTCCGACGAAGCAGAAGCGGTTCCACAGAAACCAGTTCTGAGGCTTCCGTCAGTTAAAACCCGACCCGGCATCCTCATAACACAGATTTCCCTTTATTGCGGGTCAGGTTGGGTCCCGAACCCTCATAGTAAATGGGGGATTACTGTATACAGAATGTTGAATGTTGCTTTTGTATGTAAAAAGCTGCCTAAAGCATAATTACAATGTTGTCTTTGTCTAGGCGAAATATTATTGAAGCAGTTTATAACAGACTGAACCCACACAGAGAGAATGATGGGGTAAGTTCTACCTTTGACAGCCAGTTTTCATAGACAGGGAACATATGTATTGCTGATGACAGTAGCAGATGCTGTGCCTGTGTGTTTAGTCCACACATGGAATGATCAACTTCCATAGGTGAAATATTTTGATGGTTAATGAGTTCCTCTTAGATGTCTTTTTCTGGAGACAATATTCTTACTATAAGAAATTATTTTAAAAAATCCCTTTCTTTTTCAACCCATTTTAAAAAGAAAAACTACTAATACCCATCCCTGTTTGGCCTCCCATTTGGTAGTGCAGTCCAGAGGCTTCTGGCAGGTTTTGACAAATGTCCTTTGGCTTCTCTGAAATCTGCCACCCTTCTCTTATAACCTTTGCACATAGTCTTTTGCTTCACTTGATATGCTCTTTTATCAAATATTTTAGTTCAGTTTTCTGTTGTGTGTTCTTTTTAGCTTATGTAACATAGTAGACAGTGTGATATACTATAACAGTAGAATTACTGATGAAATATACGTAATGAACACTAGTTTCTGGTGAAGAAAATACTTAAGAGAAGTGATCTGGACAGAATACAGTAATGCCTTGAGTTATGAATGCCTTGAACAATGAAAAACCTGAATTGCGAAAGGAAATCCGCTTGTATAGGGAAATTCCCAATTACAGAAAAAAGGTGGAGTTTTTTTGAATAACGAAAACATTAAATTAATATTTATTCAAGGCATTCAAGTAGGAAGCCTACCCTGACCCAGCAAATCAGGGGAAGAGCTTCTCTCCTTTACTGGGTTGGTGGAAAAGCCCCTCAGTTGACCGGCAGCTAAGCTGTCAAAATCACCTGGCTGTCAGCTGTGATTCTGATATCTCAGAAGAACATAAGAAGAGCCATGCTGGATCAGGCCAATGGCCTATCTAGTCCAGCTTCCTGCATTTCATAGTGGCCCCACCAGATGCATCTGGGAGTGCACAAGACTAGATATCTGTCTCCTGATACCACTCCCCTGCATCTGGCCCTTGAAGTACCCTGGTTTTAAGCCTGGAGATTACACATCTCCATCATGGATTGTAACCTGTGATGGACTTTTCCTCCAGGAGTCTGTCCAATCCCCTTTTGAAGGCATCCAGGCCAGATGCCATCACCACATCCTGTGGTAGGAAGATCCACAGACTAACAACATGCTGGGTAAAAAAAAAATTCCTTTTGTCTGTTGTCGCTCTCCTAAGCCTCAATTTGAGTGGATGTCCCCTAGTTTTGGTATTTTGTGAGAGGGAGAAGAGCTTCCCTCTATCCACTTTACTCATGCCTTGCATTATTTTGTACGTTTCAAGCATATCCCCCTTCAGGCACCCTTTTTCCAGACTAAAGACCTCCCATTGCTGTAGCCTTTCCTCATAAGGAAGGTTCCCCCAGCCCAGTAATCATTTTAGTCACTCTCTTCTGCACCTTTCTCAGTTCCACTATGTCTTTTCTGAGATGCGGTGACCAGAATTGTACACAGTACTCAAGGTGCGGCCTTACTTTCGGTTTGTACAATAGCATTATAATGTTGGCTGTTTTATTTTCAAACAAACCCCTTTTGATAATCCCTAGCATGGAATTGGCCTTCTTAACCGCTGCCACACATTTGTGTGATCAGAATGTAATTCTATGGTGTATTTTAGTAACAAAAGAAAGAAACATATGTTTCTTGCCTCCTTCTCTATAAGAGTATTGTATCAGTAAAACCTAAGAAGGATATTTAAGGAGGGCCGATCCTCCCCTGGTTGAGATCGGGTGGACCCAATCTTGGCTGTCCCATTCTCAGCCAGGGGAGGATCATGTGGGTGGTGACTTTGCCAGCCGCCCAACCCTCCCCTGGCTATCGTCCGCCTGCTGAAGGAAAAAGCAATGTGGCTGCAGAGCTGTCAGAATCATGTCCAACAGCCAGGTGATTTTGACAACTTGGCTGCTGGTCGACTGAGGGGCATTTCCACCAACCCAGCAAAGGAGGGAAACTCTTCCCCTGCTTTGCTGTGTCGGGACAGGCTTCCCATTGGTATCGATTTTCAATGCATTTCTATGGAAAACCCCATTTTGAATTACAAAAGTCTTGAATTATGAAAGATCCGTTGAAATGGATTAATTTTGTCTTAAAACATTTTATTTATCATGTTAATATAAACCATTCCATAATAATTTTTTTCTAATTTTTTCAATTTTTCAGAAAAAAAACAAAAAGGGTTTAGGGAAAAAACAGGGAAAAATGTTTTCCCCCATATTTTTTTGTTTTTTTTTCCCAGGCCTTCACATCTCTACTCACCCCTTTACTGACATCCAATCTTTTTTCCATCCTTTAACTATCGCCATATCCCTTCCAGAAATACATTTAGACTTGACTTTGCATGTGTTTCCAAGAAACTTGGAAAACAAACTGAAATTTTTGGAAAAATTGGGAAAAAATGCTGCATTAGCACCACCACCCCATTACAGCTTGAAAGTCATTCTGTTATTTTAGGAACATAAAATATGATTATGCACAATTTGACTTGGCATAAAATTATCACAACTAGCATATTAAAATATAGTGTAGCCAAACAATTATTACAAACAGAATTTACTTTTAAATAATATTTATTTGTAATTGTAAGCAACAAATGGAGTAATAAGTTTATGTGGAACCAAAAACCTCTACAAAACAATGTTTAAAAATCCAGAATTAACAATTAATTCATATTTCTTCTCCACAGTATTAAATAAAAATAAAATAAAATCCTCATTCTCATAAGAAGAGTTGAAGAGGGAGGAAATGTATAGAAGGGGTGGGACTAAGTTTCAGTGATAATTTTTAGAAATGATTTGGAAAATATGTGAACATCCTGTCTTAAAACATTTTATTCATCATGTTAAAATAAACAATTCCATTATCATTTTTTCTTTCTTTTTTTAATTTTTTCAATTTTTTCAGGAAAAAAAGGCTTCAGAAAAAAACAGGGGAAATGTTTTCCTCCCATATTTTTCTGGCTCCCCCCCCCCCCGGGCCTTCACATCTCTACTCCTCCCTTATTGATATCCAGTCTTCTTTCCATCCTTTAACTATCTCCCTATCCCTTCCTTAAGTACATTTAGTCTTGACTTTCCATGTGTTTCCAAAAAACCGTGGGTTTTTATTGCTGCAAACAAAAACCCATCTGTATTAAAAAAAAAAACTCATGAGGTTGAAGTTGAAATTTATGTAATTACTTCATAGTTATTTCCTGCAGCATCACAAAACATAGCCCTTCAGCTTTGATAAATTGTGCAAAATCTGTTGTGGTAGCTGATGCGATTGGACTGCATTTCTTCTTTGATGATGAGCTGAGTTAGTCTCTGAACATACATCAGTTTCATGCTATGCTATTATAGGAAGCTATATTTACCATATGATGGAAAATGAACAAAAAGCTGCAAGTTTTAAGTCACAGAAACTAATCTGGCATCAGAGTTGACTTGACATACTATGTGTTAGTTTACTATCCGATTTTATAAGTGTTGAGCTCTTCTAAACAGTCATTCATGGCAAGTTCCTATTAATGCAGAATAGAGTATAAATTAATGAAATGTGTTAAGGGTGTTTTTTTCCCCCTTTGTTAGAAACAGAGTTTTGAAGTTAGTGTTCCTGTGAACAGCTTAATTAAAATGCGAGAAGAGTACATGAGCTTTAGCTTGTTGCAGTAAGTTCCTAGTTTATTCAGTCCAAGGCGCCTTCAAAAGAAGGGAATGGTAAACCACTTCTGAGTATTCTCCTGGAGATCCCCCAAGTCAAAATTGACTTGACGGCATATGATTATCATTATCTTTTACATCTGCAGAAGTCTTGTTGCAAACACAGAGCATAACAGCTCTGCACACTGGGTTTCCCCTGGCTATTTCCTGCTTTTACATGTGTAAGTGGAAGATCACCCCACGGAAAACTCGGGGCATGTACACTTGTGCAATGGGTTTATGACTTACCCCTTATGAAAATAGCAATGAAAAGGGGGAACTGCACATGGAACTGACTGTTCGTTCTGCAGGTGGTTCGGGGTAAGTAGGATACCAGGCAGTGTATTAAATTCATTTGAAATTTCACATCTAATGTTAAATAGGTTCAGTTGAAATCAAATCCCATCAGTTTCAGCTGAATTTTTAAAGGAGGGTTTTAGGTTCTTTGTTTTAGGCAAGAATCTTTCAACTTTGTTTTCAAGTGATCAGGAGTATTCTATAAATTGGTAATATCAGACACTAATGCATGTGAATTGATCTTATCACATTTAGAATGTATGCATATACATTTTGACTTCAGAAATTAGATATGGAATCCATTGAAAATGCCAGTTTGTGTATACCAGTGTTGGCAAACCTATGGCATGGGTGCCAAATGTGGGCACCAGACATCCCCCCTTCACAGCCACCTGTATTGAGGTTAAATTGCTGTATTGGCAGTTTGCGGAAAATTAGTGGGTTTTGAATCGCAGTTTGGGCACTCAGTCTCTAAAAGGTTTGCCATCACTGATCTATACTGTATTGAAGCTTCTTCACTTATTTCTCAAAGCATATGAGACCACTATACCGTATACTGCATCAGGCCAGTGGTTCATTAGTTCTGCAGTGACGTTGTTTCTTTGAGGATTTCAGACAGGGTTTTCTCAGCCCTGCCCTGCTCTCAGAAGATGCTGAAAATTGAACTTGAACTCTTCTGCATGTAAAGCAGTTGTAGAGCAAGTTTCCTTAATCTCTGATTTACAAAATAACTTAATGGATCCATCTGGGAACTCCTTATTCTGTTCAGAAAATACTATTGAGTTTTCTCCTGTTAAGTTGCCAGACCTAGTAGTTGTAAGTAAAACCATGGTGAACCAAAAAGAGAAATCGGGACAGGTGCAGAATTCCTAAGAAGGTTTTAAATTCCAGCCTGCTAATATGGAGCACAGAGATCTAATTATGCTTGTTCTCATCTTAATTATAATAATTCCATTGGGGCTTGGTTGTAGTAGGAATAACATCTGAGCCTTGTGGCACAGTGGTTAAAACTGTGCTTGTGATCAATCCTAGGTAGTTAGCTCTGTGGTTGACTCAACCTCCTATCATTCCCAGGTTGGTATAATGAGTACCCAGTTTTGGGAAAATGGGGGGAATGTGTAGCCTGCATAATTAAGTCATAAACTGCTCAGAGTGGAGTGCTTTAAGCACTATGGGGCTGGGCCTGCCAGGGTTAACCCAGCAGTAATTTACCAATATTAATGACTTGCATCACTGGTCCTGAGGTTCCCCAAAGGTTCCCAAGGGCAAAATAGATCCTTAGGAGACCTTGGAACCAAAATGGAGGGGATATGATTTTTTTATATTAATTCAGTTAATAATTTCCATTGTCAGATGATTATGCCAGCATGATTTCAGACGTAGCACTTATTTCCCTAATTTGTGATACATGAAAAGATAATATAATAATATGCATGCATTTTAATATTTATTCAGTATAAAAAGCCACATGGATTAATTTATATTAACTAATAATACTGTTTAGTCAAGCTCTGAAATTAAGACTATCTTTGTAGTATTTGATTGTTCTAATAAATTGTGTAAACCCAAATTTGAGCCAGCTGTTTCTCATTCATGGAAGCTTGAATTCATAGGTGACATTTTTGTATTCTAACTTTTCTCCCAGTTATTTTAATCAGTATTTATATAGGTACAGTATAATTTGCCAATGTTCTGTAAATTAAATCAGAAAAGTAGAAGCATATAAGACGTAAAATAAATGCAAAACAGAGGCTTTTGTAGATCATTCATGTTGGGGAGAAAATTTAGTTTTTATTTCTAACTTCAGTGATTCAGAAAAAGAGGTAGTAGTAATAGTTTCCTTGTCCTCAGTGGAGCACCTATAGTTTTCAAGAAAATCAGCTCTTAAAACAGTTGAAACCAGATCATAAAAGCATTATGCTTTTGTGTTCACTTTCTCTTCATTCTGTTTTGTACCTCTTTTGTGCATACAAATATTGCCTTTATACTGAGTCAAATTATTATTCCATATGGCTTGCTAGTGTCTTCCCAAAGTGGCTGCAGTTATTCAGAATCTCCATTTATTTATTTAATTTATTTATTTATTGAATTTTATACTGTGCCATCTAGCCCAAAGTCTACTCTGTGTGGTTTACAACATAGGAAAAATGCAATTATAAACAGTAAAGAATAACAAATATAAACTAATATGAAATTATTTAAAACATAATACCTGTACAAGAATAACTATAATCAAATATGATTATAACAAAAATTAAATTAAACTAGCAAAAATGGACGAAAGGAATCAATCAAGGAAATTGAGTCAACATAAAAAAGAGGTGGAGAAAAATTCCAGACGTTGTAGTTAGTATGTAAAGATCAAGATTATGGGAAAGCTACCATAAGCAGCCATGTTTTCAGTTAGCTTTTGAAAATTTTGAATGTGAGGGCCAACTGTATTTCAGGGGGCAGTTTATTCCATAAATGGAGTCACCAAAAGGTCCCTGATTCTAGTTGATGTTTCATGGGCTTCTCTCAAGTGGTCCAGGCAGTTCTATTTGGGAGAAGCTGCTCTGATAGATAGCAAGTGACAGGTTTTCGCATTTTCACCTGGGAACACTAGTGATTTAATTTGGGATGTTCTCTCTGTGAAACTCTGCTATTCCCACTCCTCTCTGATCTTTGCTTGTTTGGGGCACAATCAGTGCAAGGCTTGATAATAAGGAAGGAGAACTGCATGTAGTTAAGTTTTATTGAAACACCAGGAAATTTATATTTAAGCATTTTACTGTGTAACTGACTGAAAAAAAAGAGAATTGTATTAATTATGAGTCAATTATATTAAGAGTTCAGGATAATCAAATATAAAATAGAGGTCCTGTATAAATCAGTGATCTAGATGCATAGGAGTAAGCCAACTGTATTTATGAGGAAATCCACAAGCAAGATAACACGTCATACCCCTTTGCTGCTGTTTGTCTTCAGTATCTTGTATATAGTAGTGTACTGCTTTTGATCTGAAAGTAGCATACTGTATAGCCATTGATACACCATGAAAAAGCCTCATACCCTTTAAAATCAATCTTGAAATGTCATCTGTTGGAGTATTATTTGGTAGCATTGTTCTATATTTCATGGTTGTGTGAAATACTTCTTTCCCCCACCCCATCCCCCAGTCCTGCGCCACTTGCGTTTCAGCTTTGTTGTGGTGCCTTAAAATCACCATCTTATACAGACCAAATTTAATCTCTTGGGTTCTAGAAATATTGTTTGAAGAACCTTTATTAATGGTGAAAAGCTTTTTCAGTGACTCATGTATTCTGAATGCACTTCTGTTTGTAGGGAATATTAGCTTGGAATTTGCTTTGAAAGAAGTACCTAGTACTCCCTTTTATTAATCTAGTTAGCAGTGGATGTGGGTACCTTCATGTCCATCACTCAATTGTAGCTAAATACTTTTCCATAAAACAGCTAAATGGCCATTCATTTTATTTAAGCTGTTCATGGGTTTCTTAAATTGTGTTTTACTATACTGTATGTTAATGTTCCATAATACTGTATAGTTTTACATACCCAAATTACAAATAATTCCTAGTTATCTACAGGTAACTAAAAGGAACACAGCTGATGACCAGCATTTGGCATAATATAAAGTACTAGTTCCATATTTTTTATTTTTTCACTGTATGAAAATGTCGTTTGAGTCTTACTAGAGAACTCAAACTCATGTAAATTATTTCTGTAACAGCTCACAAAGATTGTTTGAAAGTTTATTTCTGAGTCACAGACTGTTTTATATATATATATATACATTTATAACTTGTCTAATGTATTAAATATTTTAGAAGTACATTAGTTTACTGATTTTGGGGTCTTGACTCTTAAATAAGGACCCCAGTGAAGCCGCGGAAAGTGGAACACAGGGAAAGTTGGTGGAAGCTCTGAGACAAGTGAGGATTACTCATAGGGGCAACTACCGCCACCTTCTGGAGGACGTGCTGATTAGTTACAGGCTAGCTAAAATGCAGGGAGAAGATGGCTCTAATGCTGAATCAGCTGCAGCCTCAACATCAGACTCCAGTGAAGGATCCAGTGATCAAGTGACAAACTCCAAAGCAGAATGCGTACACCAGCAGGCTGAAATGCAGAATACTAATGAAGATGCAGAGATGAGAGATGAACATTACGATGAAAAGATGTAACTCCACTTTTTGCAAAGTTGATTTGATGCTTTATCCATTATGTCTTGGGTCTGTTCATATTTGTTATGTCTTGGAAGGTTAACTATATGCATAAAAGGCATTTTGTGTGTATGTGTGCTTGCATGGGAGCTATTTCTGAGAACCTTAGGCATTATGATCTCTGGCTTGAGTAGAACTGTCATTGCTTTTTCTTTGCACACATGACAGAAAGCAGAGCACATTGTGGTCCTAGATATTGGTCAAGATATTTGGATGTATTTAAGTCACAATGGCAATTGGGCTGGGATGTTGCATTGTAAATGGTGATCAGGGACAGATTTTTTTCTATTACTTTCATTATATTTTGCTAGAGCCTAAAATTGTCACCCTATTCTAGCATTTACAATTTATTGATTATAACTCATTTTCTTTCATTTAAAATGGTGATGTAAATGCTGCATGTTTGTTTGACTTGTGCATAGTTCATATCAGTAACACATTGGTCTTTCTAGTTAAGACGTGTTGGTTTAGTCATTTCATATTTGGTACTCATGTTAGGTTGTAATTTGGACTATAAGAGTTGATTGTACCCAATTTCCCCAAACTGTATTCAGGATGCATGTATAGCACTATGTATCCAATGGATAAAATGTACTGACAATTAGTGTTTAGTTTATGAGTTCTTGTTTAAGACCAAATAAAAAAGTGTGAAATAATATCAATGCATATTGACTTTATTTGAAACAGTTTTGGTATTGTAAGTGATCATCAATCAGAGCAATGATAAATTATTTTAAACATTTAAGAATAATATACTGAATTTTATAACATGAGAGGGATCAAATTCATGATAAGTTTGAATTTAGTGGACAAATTTGATATTATCAATGAAATCAATATTCAATATCTTTAATAGCCTTTTTACCTTTCGAAGAGTACCATGTAAAGAATGGCTTATAAGTTTCTACCTATAATGTAATTTACAAAAATTAAAGTAGCTCAAGTGTTAACTGTGCCTTTTTGCGTATGGTTGCCATCTAGGCTTCTTGGGTTCTGTACACTTTAAATGATTGGTTGGCATATATGTTTGTCAATTTTTTTGTTTCTATTTCACATTATCTGTATTGTTATTGAGATGGGAAAGGGAGGCACTGCTTCTCTTAAAAAAGTGGCCTCATGTGGATGGGGAAACTTTTTTCCATGCTTTTTTGTGCATGTCTCCTCTACAATATAGATTTTGTCTATTTTAGGTCAGTAGAGCACTAACAATTTCCCTCTTCTTTTCCTGTAGGGTGCTGGCGATCTAGAAGATCCGTGGTAGCCTTACAGATCTGCTAAAATGCTTTTGAATCTGAAAAATGGGGGAAAAACTTTTAATCAGTTTTCTTCAATACAAGGGAAAAATTCTGGTGGATTTCCAACATTTTGTGAAAAGGGCGGAAAAGAAATTATTGGGATTTTCCATCATTTGTTCATATTTGTGTTTTCTGATATTGCCACTCTTAGCATTACCTGTACTTCAGTATTTTTACCAGCACTTGGGCATATTGATTACACCTTTAACAGAGCCCGAGCACTAAAAAAAACTAAAGGAATAATGCTGGGAGTACATCACTAAATGTACATAAAGTACCATGGGATTCTATTTGTACTCTGAAGACACACTATGATTTAACAAAACTTACAATACGTGCGCGACTGAGTGCAAATAATTGTAATGAGACACTTACTTCACCTTAACAAGATGGAAGGCTTTTGCTGCTCTGGGCTTGGAAGCCATTTCAGTTGGGCAACATGCTATAGGATGCGTATTTTTTTTTTTAATCCAGTTTTACCTGTATTATTAGACTGTTAGGTTTTCCCCTACGGTGTCCAAATTGTGATATGTTGCCTAGTGCTTGCTTAAGATAAAGTGTATTTGGCAATAATATAAGGAGATTTTAGGCATCTAAAACCAATAAGAATTTTACGCATGTGTATAAACACATCCTTAAACTCTTGCTAGAAAAAAAAATCTTTTTAAACCAAACAACTTAATTTATGGCTAGTTGTAATTTGCTTTGACATCTCACACATTGCTGCAAGTTTTTTTAAATGCTGAATATTTGCCTTTATTATAATGTAAATTGTGATTTTGTTCTAAATGTGGTTTTCTATAGATTTTTTTTCCTTTGATTTCTATCAGCTTAAAGAGAGGTCTTGTGTAATATGGATATAATTTTTAATTGCATTATTTACAAAGTTCAAATTATCACTTTGAGATTACTATAAATACAGCTAAAATTATCTATTTTAAATCTAAGAAAATATTAGAGATATTTTCATGGGTTCAGTGACCTTTCATTTTATAAGCAATGGGCATGGTACAGAGTGGCCGTCATGTAAGGTACTTGAAGATTCTTAGTTTAATTCTATTTTTGCAATAACCTTATTTTTTCTTAATTCTTTTGAGTTGTGCATGTATTGAGTCCAGTTAATGCTGAAAGTGGAGAAGAGTAAAGTATTTATCTAAAAAATAAATAATTAAAAGCTATTGGGGAGGGGAAACAATGAATGTATCCATCTGTACATGATCTACATGCTGTGGATGCCTTGTAAACATTTTCCTATTTGTTTAAACTGTGTTTCAACCAGGATGTAATTGCCCTTGTGTGTATTTTAAGCTAACAGTCATCAACTGGTTTTGTGTGAAATAAAATTCATAGTATTTTTCTGTAAATCCCACCCCACCCCAACACACACACACACACACACACACACACACACACACACACACACTTGAGTGTGGATCCATGTACACTCTTTCAGTCTGGTGCTTATTGCCAGTGTTCCCAATCGTTTAGTTCATTGTGTATCTAATTTGGGGGAGGGAGGGGTCTAGAGAGGATTATTGCCACAGTATATTTTATTTATTCATTAGATTTTAGCCTTGTAAGTTAAAGTGTTTAAATGATAATGTTAACAGGTATTCGTCCCTATTGGGTTTTTCTTTGGGTTGTTAAAAGCTAGGGAATGAAGAATGCAAAATGGTTTATTGTTCAGACTGTTTGCTCTGGTCCAATCCTATACTGATAGTACCTTCCCAGTATGATATTGTGATGTTTCATACAATACAGTGAACATAACCGACTTGTTATCTTCAATAAAGGATTGCTAAAACAGTGAGAGGCGCTATTTTGTGAGAAAGGAATTAATGACAAAATAATTGTTTGTTTATTGAATTGTAAGTGCTGTGTTTTGGAATGTATGTTCATGTGATATTTGACCTTAAAGCACTTGATTTCTGATAATAATGATACAATACATTGGTAATGCACATGTGTGTATAAATGGGGAAGGCCTTAAGACTTTTCACTTTGCAATTGACTTGTTCTAAGTCTCTAAAAGAGACGTGCAAGTAAAATAAGGTTATAGTCAGGCATGTCCAAACTTCGGCCCTCCTGATGTTTTGGATCACAACTTCCAGAGTTCCAAGCCTGTACTTCAAATGGCAAATGACTGTGGGAATTGTGGTCCAGAACATCTGGAGGGCCGAAGTTTGGACATGCCTTGTTATAGTGCTTCATAATATGTTGATGCAAGATAGTAACCCATGACATTCTACAAAACTGCTGTTAATTTTTTTCTGTAAAATACTGTGGTGCCCTTTAAACTAGTCTATAAGATTTGTTCTGCTTTTAGCAACAGTTTTGAAACGAAGAGTTTCTAAATTAGGAGGAAGAGATAGAGAACTTAATTATTTCCACTACCTACAGAGTGTAATAACTTTAATAGAAGATGGGATTGAAAAATATGATTAATGGACTGGGATCCTTGACATCAGCATCAAAGTGCAAGTGCCTATATTCATGCCAAAGTTTGTATTTTATGTCTGATGGAAGAGTATTTCATAAACCATTGCTTAGCATTCTTGTTTACCCTATAGCGCATGACCACATAAGAATATCTTATTCCTTTTTTTAATACACATTAAAAATAAATGCTAACGTTTTAGTATAGCTTCTCTACCTGAATGAGGCTAGCTTATGTTTTGTAATTGAAGGTAATGACTCAGATCTGTACCATCACATGTGAGATATTTTTTTCCATTGGGGCAAGGTGGTACTTGCTGGGAACAAGGTGGTTCCCCTTGTTCCATTCTTTTGAGCAGTTCTGTGCAGTCTGAGAACTCTCTTAAACACAATGGAAAGGATTTACCTGTGAGGGGGTGGAATGGTTGACGATCACCTCTCCTTTCTTCCCGTTGAGGACCTCTTCTGGATCTTCAGTGAAAAGAGCCCTTCCTTTTGTAGAAGAGATTTTGGAGACAACCCAGTAGACTTTAAAGGATGTCATCAGAATTTATTTGTTCACAAAGATACCCTGTATCAAATATTTACCATATTGAAATCAAGCTTCTTGGCCAGAATATTGCAGTGAGAATGGTCAGAAGACTGGGCATGTAACCTAAATCATCAACAAAGGGGGATTTGTCATTCACTGGCTTCAGAAAGTTGATTGATTTGTAGTTTAAACAATATAAATTGTTAAATTTTAATACTTTCTTGGTTCTAATCCACTCATAAATGGTTCATAATAGTACCTCTGAAGATCTTTCTGATACCATCACTTTAAGTTGAAGTCTAGTTTTTCTGCAATTCTACACAAAGGACTACCCTGTTCCATAGAGGTGATTCCATTAGACCCCTTTGTGTGTCTTGGTTCATAAGAATAAAGTTTGGCTTCCTCATTACTCAAATTTCTATAACAAGTTCACGTCCAGAAAACAGCTTGCTGCCAGCCACAGCAGGTGATACTGTTTTGTTGGCAGACTGACCATTACCCTGTTTCCCCGAAAATAAGACCTCCCCAAAAAATAAGCCCTAGCAGGATTTCTATGCATTTGTTAAATATAAGCCCTACCCTGATAATAAGACCTAGTGATGGGCGTGGCTATGGTTGTGTGCAGGGCTGACATTCAAGCATATTATACTTAATAAAAGTAAGACATCCCCTGAAAATAAGCCCTAGTGTGTCATCTTGAGAAAAAATAAATATAAGACAGTGTCTTATTTTCGGGAAAAGACGTTAGTTCCACTGAAGGGTGATCTTAAGCTAAACCTTAACTTGCTTCCAAAGTAACTCTGTCTTCTTAATGCCTGCTGCCACCACTTGCTTGCTGTGTTGGGGTTTAAACTGTTGCTAGCTTCATGCAGAGACTTGAGGAATAATGAGTCCGTTGATTAAGAATAAGACTGCCACAAATGAGCTTGATAGGACTACAGTTTGTTCATGTTCTACTTAGATGTCATGCCTACTGTTTGCAAAAGGTGAGCAGTCCTAAAGTCCTTTAATTTATATTCTGATTTGAAATATTGCCACCACACAGGTGCAGCAATGCAGCAGATTCAAATGCAGACTGCTCAGTACGTAGAACATTCTATAACTAGTACCTTGCTGTTTGAGTGTGGTACGTCTCTTTCTCCTACCCTTCATTGTACACCAGTCCAACGCTTTCCTCTTTCCCATGTAATTGCTTTGTTGATATTTATATCACTTGTGTGCAGTTTTTGGGTGGCTATGCAGCATAGCCTACCAGGCAGTTTGAATTTCAGGCAGTCACTACAGCTGATTGGAATGAAGCCCTGACCAATGTCATGTTTGCTAAGTTGAGCTGCTTCTTCCTCTCCTGCTCTGGTGCTTTCCTTTTCTTATTGTATTAATAGTGACAAGGACAGAAAACACTGAGTAGAGTTGCAGAAAACCTTTGGATTGGCTATAGCTTTTTGCATTCTTTAAATGTTAACATCACAACTGTACTGCTCCTTTTGAAAGAATAAAAATAGGAGTAAAAACATGTCTTTGTGTGACCAGGAGGATTAAAGTTGAGATCCACCTTCACATTTAATCTAGGCTAATCCTTGGATATAAGGAATTGTATTGACCCAAAGGGATGAGAAACGAGGGCTCATTTTTTAGTGTCATGTGTCTTTGTCTGAATCTGTTTCATTTCAGTGTTGTAGAAAAGTCATTGATCTCTATTTATGTTGCATCCCCTAACTACTAGCCCTGTTCCTCATAGTGTTTACAGCTACTTTCCTATCTTGTGCTTTTTTTTATGATTGTGAGCACCACCTGAACATCCTGTCTCTTTTGTTCTTTTTAAGATCCTGCTTAATTACAAACCCTGTACTCTGCCACATTTAATGAAGCTGTAACATTCTCTGTGATGCTTGGGGTGTCTGTAAATTTTGTGAAACTGGTGCATGTCTGTTCATAAGTATAAACATTGCTTGTGTCATAATGTATCCTAATTGGTTTTTATTCACGGTGTTTATAAAATGGTTGCATTTTAAGAAAGCAATAGTTGCTGGTCTAACACAATCCCAAGCAGTTTACATTTCACTGCCTGAATTTTACTCAAGTTTCACGTAGTTAAAATGGAATCAAGCCTTTGGCTATTTGGGGTTTCTTGGCTTCTGGAGTGTATGGTGCTGAATGAAATAGCTTCACAGTCTGTTTAATAATCCCAGATACCTGTTCAATTCATGATGCCAACAGTGATCTGAAAAAATAAATAACGTGACACAGTTCCATTAATTCTGGTTTTATTTAATTCAGGGAATTGTTGCCTCTTTCAAGGATTTTTAGCTAATTAAAGTTAACTGTATTTGAGGATTGATCAAAGTCTATTTTTGAAGCTTGTTTACTTTTGTGAGGTCTTCTTGATTAATGACAAATGTTGAGCAAGTGTGGAACCTGTCTAGGAACTTCATAACTTCTCTGCCAAGGGGTAGGTAAACGCCTGATCATTGGTCAATAAATATTCATGTTTATTCTTGTTACATTCAAAATGTTCTTCCAGGCACCTAATAGTGACTTAAGGTATATAGTTGAACAGTTGGAAACAAAAACCATTTTATTTATCCTGTGCATTCCTTCAGTGTGTGCATTGAAGTTTTCCCAAAAGGGGGAAAAAACAGGTCTTGATTCCTTTCTGATGCTGTGGATTTGAAATTTAGAAAGCAAAAAGCAAAGTGCTCTGCTTATATATCGCCCCATACCTCTTCAAGTAGTCTCTGGGCGGTTTACAGTTTAATTACAGTATGCGGGCTACACATTGTATTTTGTCTTAAAACACTGGCCCATTATCAAGAGAGGAGTCTGCTGTGTGGTAAATTGTGTTGCAGCATCTCTTTTACCTGTCGGGTAACCTATTTTTACTTTTTTTCAGTTGTCTTTTTCATGGAAACTCTTGCTAAACTCACACCAAGTACTGTGTAATTTCAGAGCAGTAATGAGAATACAACAACATATTTGGTTCGTTATTGACAAACAGTAAAATGTTTAAATTCCAAGTCTATGTACGAGTTGTAGCATATAGGTTTGGTACAAAGCAAACTCAGTGGGAGGAAAGATGGTTTGGAAAGAGCAACCCATTCAATTGATACTGCAGCTTCTTGGACGTTTATGCTGTAAAGCAAAGCTCATGGGCATTGGTCTGAGCACTGTTCAAGATAGGCCATCATATAGTATATGTGTAGCAAGAATGCATGTAGAATTGGACTATTGCTGATAACAGGTATAAATCTGCAAAAATAAAAAAGAGAAGAAGCAAATATGTATTGGTCTTAGTGTAGAGGATTTTGAGTCTTCCTCTACCAAATTGCTTTCAACCATCCTACTGAGAAACAACTAGAATTGAAAAACCAGTTGCTATGATTAGTTTGTAATATTAAGTACAAAACAACCACAATGTTACATGTTTCACTTACTTAAAAACCTTGAATTTAAAATTGTAACACTAATAAAATGAACTACGCAAGAAGATTAGAGGGAAACTAATCTGATGTCAAAGGTGGTTAAAGCTTTTCATGGTTATCCAACAAATTCCAGCCTCAATCCTATTAATGGGTAAGATTTGTTAGACATATAAGGCTTTTTTTGAATAGACATTGATATGGGCTTTGCAAAGAAAGTGTTGCTTTGTTTATTTGAGATCATACTTGTGGGCAAGCATGGGGGGACAGTTGTCGCCATGTGCTGAGGGTTTCAGAAATTCTGTTTCAGCATTCTTTCCCTGATAAAACCTTGAGTGTAATTATTCCTTATTAAACCATTGCTGGGGAGTTTTTCCCCCTCACTGAAAAGAGGTAAACAACATTAAAGGGATCCCAAGGATTTTTTGTGTGGACAGGTGCTATTTAATTTGTTCATAAATGATTTAGTATATTGAATGAACCAGTGCCAAACTGAGTTTTGTGAAGGTGCACTCTGAAAGGGTTCATATTTTTTTCTTCTTCACTGGGACAACAGAATTGGAGATACTCATCAGTTGTATAATTAATGTGTGAGAAGCAAAGTGTGTTGCCTATATACCACCCATAGCACTTAAAGCACTCTGGGTGGTTTATAGTTTAATTATGCAGGCTACACATTGCTCCTTCCCTCTTCAACCTGGATACTCAATTGACCTACCTCAGAAGGATAAGAAGGCTGAGTAGACCTCAAGGCAGCTACTTAGGACTGAAAGTGGATTGTGAGCTGAGATTTGACAGTAGTGATGCAGTTTAACCACAGCACCATGAGGCTCCTAAGGGGCTCAATCATGTTCCGGGGCCCTACTTGTGTTCTTATAGCAAAATGTTTACAATCATATGGCAAGGTAAGCCCTGTGTCCCTATCATGAGTTGGTTGTTGAGCTGATTCCTCTCATTTGTATTCACTGTTAAGTGATGCATAACAAAGACAGGCTTTTCAATTTTAAGCCTTTGGTCCTTTGAAGGTGAAAGGCAGGGTAAGAGTATTTTAAATATATAATTAATTAAATAAATGTGGCTGTGCATACACAAGGAATACAATAAAATGTTGGCTTTGACACAAAAGAGCTAAGTTCAGGTTCAAAACATGTTAACCAGAATCCTGTTGGTATTCCCTGTTGGCTTAATATTTTTTCAGAGAGTGAAGAATCTCTTCTCTTCCATGCTCAGCTGGTGCTTTTTGGAATCCGCTAACTCCCAACCTCAGCACCCAGTTGCCTTCTGAAACTGCTGGCTAAGAGCACATGGTTCTGCAAAAGTAGTCCATGGGCAAACTTGAGTTGCTGGCCCTGTGATATCAGACAGTTCAAGCCACATCTGGGGTTGGAGTCATGGCTCTATCCCATGATGTCAGCTGTTAGATGGTGCATTGGTGCATGCACCCCATATGATTTCCTAGACTGCTTTTGGAGTGTGAAGGTTGAGCAAGCTGAGGTGTCACCGTTTACTCTCAAGAGAAGCAGCAGATGGCTTTTGGAATCCTGAAGCTTGTAGAAGTAGATACACACTATGTGTGTGTGTGGGGGGGTATGTCTTAGGGGGAATGTGGAAGAAGCCCTTGAAAAAGGGTGGTGAGAACTGAATGCCATGCTGAATTCTGGATTGGTTGTTGGAATGGGACAAAAATGGAAAATTGGGAGAGGAAGAGTGGGATAAAGTACATTATTTTCCCATTTATAAGACCATATTTTTGTCTAAATTTGAGAGTTGTTTTATACATGGATGTAAGCTGAGGAGGGAACCATGTGGTTGTGAAACTAATTTGGGAAAAGTGAGTGTTGTCTTATACATGGGAGCATCTCATAGAGAGAAAAATGTGGTATCTTGGATGAAGGCCATAGGTAGTCAGCTGGAACTTTGAACACGAGCACTTCACACTGCGACGTTTTATTGTAGGTTCTACTTCGCTCTCTGATTGCCAGATGCTGTGGAGCAAAAAGTATTTGACTACCGTCATCATCACCTGTTTATGAGGTTCCTGAAGGCACGTGACTGCCCATATTTGGAGGACAACTGGTGGATTAGGTGGAATCCATTACAGGCAATTGTTAAGTTCTTGTGTTAGTCTGTTTCATATGGCACAATGTTTGCTTTTAAAACATCTGTAACAACGCAAGAATTTCTCATAAGACCAAACATCTTCATCCTGACCTCAGTCTCCAGGCATTTTGTTTTGAAAACAAGAAATAATGCTACTCCTTAAGGTGTGGTAGATTAGTGTCTTTTAGATGGGAAAAGACGCCATAAGAAAAGAAGACAAACTCAGCACAATATCAACCATTAAAAATAATGTTTAAAGAAACCTTTTGTTTAGTGCTAAAAGAAATCAAAGTTTATTTCACAATTAGGGTGTGGCTGTCACCATTGATTCTTTATGGTCTCTACTATATTTACAGTGGCATAAAAGCAGTCTACCTTGCTGCCATGCTGTGGGTTTGTCTACCCAAAGATCTGGTGTCCAGATTCAAAGGAAGGAGATATGTAGCTCACATACAATTCCTGGGGACCCAAGCAAGGAAAGAACTGCTGATTGTTGTCTATTCAAATCAGTTGAGCAGGGCTGTTCCAACTTCGAAAAGCTGGAATTAGGTTATATCTGCTCATAATCAAACAACCCAAAACCATTTGACTGATCTTTGTTGGCTTGTTTGGAAGAGAAATGTCACACTGCTGCTTCTAGCAGTAGTTGAGTGGAGTCGATATTTTTTTTGGTGCAGTAGTGATTGATTGGACCACTTCCAGGTCACAAAGCAGCTGGATAGGTGAAGAAAGAGGCAAAAAATTAAAAACAGTTGGCTGCTATCTAATACATTCTTCCTCATGGTAAACAGAAGCAGATCTAAGTTCTGAAAAAAGCAACAAACTGGATGTTTTGAGACTGCCCTTTGCATAAACCTTTACCGTTACCTCTGCTGTCTAGGGTTGTTGAAAGTTTTGTGCTGAAATACCGGGTGAGCACAATTATTTGTCCTACTGTAGGGAAAGAGAAAGCCAGCCAAGGGGTTATGGAAGAAGGAAGCAGAAGTTTGAATAGTATTTATATTTATAGGAGTTGCGACAACCTGCTGTATAGAATCATAGAGCTGGAAGAGACCTCAAGGGCCATCCAGTCCAACCCCCTGCCATGCAGGAACCCCATCAAAGTACTCCCAACAGATGGCCATGCAGCCTCTGGTTAAAAACCTCCAAAGGAGGAGACTCCACCACCCTCCCTGGCAGCATATTCCATTGCCAAACAGCTCTAACCATCAGGAAATTCTTCCTAGCGTTCAAATGGAATATCATTTCCTGTAGTTTGAAACCATTGCTTCGAGTCCTAGTCTCTGAAGCCATGGAAAACAAACCAGTCCTCTCTTCAATGTGACTTCCTTTCAGATAGTTAAAACATGGCTATTCTATCTCCTCTCAACCTTTTTGTAAGGCTAAATTATTCCCAGCTCTCTAAGCTGCTCATAAGACATTTCTTCCAGACCTTTAACCATCCTGTTTGCCCTCCTCTGGACCCATTTGAGGTTGTCAACATCCTTTTAAAATTGAGGTGCACAGAACTGGACACAGTAGTCCAGGTGGCGTCTGACCAGAGCAGAATAGAATGGTACTATCACTTCCCTTGATCTAGACATTGCTTATGTTGATGCAAGCAATAATCGCATTGGCTTTCTTGGCCACTGCATCACACTGCTGACTCATGTTCAATTTATGCAGAAGGTTGTAGGGTTTTCATTACATATTCAAACACGAAACGTTTGTTAATCCCACCACTTCACCATGCAAAAGTATAGTGATACCTTGGTTTACGAGCATAAGTCATTCCGGAAACATGTCTGTAAACTGAAACACTCATATCAAAGCAAATTTCCTCATACGAAATAATGGAAATGCAGACTATTTGTTCTGGGGTCCCATAGACCACATGCTGTATGCACAGAATGCCAAAACACACGAAAACATTTAGCTAGAAGTCCATGTCCACACCACGGTTTAGGTACTTAGCTGCGGAATCTGCTCTGCTTGGGACTAACAACTAGATTTTACTCTGTATTTTTAATGTGACAATAATAAAGCAAAATTTGTAGCCTTATATACACTTGAATAGCTGCCCCACCACTAGAAATGAGTTGAAAAAAATGATGGAAACAAATAAAAATACCAATATTAAAAAAACATAACCTGCACTCCCCATTGAAAACGCTTCTGGCTGGTGAAAGGAAGACCTCCCTTCCTCTCTCCCCCATCTGCTTTGGAAGTTGCCTAAGACAAAATGTTCCAAACAATCCAGCAGGTGAAGAGAACAAACAAGCCACCATTTGCTCACTTGTGATCATGTGACCTGCTCCAGTGCTTGTATTTGCAAGACATTGCTTGTTGATCAAGGCAAAATTTAGAAAAATGTTTGTCTTGCAAAATGCTCTTAAACCAAGGTACTCTTAAACCAAGGTGTTACTGTATTACCAGTTCATGACTAGGATGGTGCTCAGAAGCAAAAGCCTAGTTTCTGGTTTCTAGAGAAAAAGTGAAAGTGAAACCTGTTTCTCAGGTATCTTGGAGTGATTTCTTGAGAGATGAAACTGAAAAACACTCCCACAAGGGTAGCAGGTGCAGAGAACTCAGTATCTCCTCATTGGAGTTGCCATGGGTTTCCCAAGGGAAGAGAAGGGACTGAGAGCAAAACCAGTAAAGAATGTCTGTCTGCATGAATGAAATTTAGAAGCCAGCACAGGCACGAGAAGGTATTATTTCACATTTCTTTTTTCCAAGTGGAAGTAGGCATAAAGGGAAAGGTTTTCCCCACACTTGCGTGCTAGTCATGTCCGACTCTAGGGGTGGTGCTCATCTTCGTTTCCAAGCCAAAGAGCCAGTGTTGTGCAAGGCCGGCATGGCTGAATGTATTTCTGTGCAGGGAGCACTGCTCACCTTCCTACTTTTTATGGTGGTACCTATTTATCTGCTTGCATTTACATGGTTTCAAACTGCTGGGTTGACAGGAGCTGGGGTTAATAGTGAGAGCTTACCCTGCTGCATGGTACTCAGGATTCGAACCACCAAGCTGCTGAATTTGCAGCTGACATTTCAGAGCTCTAGCCCACTGAGCCACCACACCCCAGTGGAAGGTGGGCATAACTACACTACTTCTAAATCCCTTGAACATTTGCTCTGAGAATATACTCTGGTGCAAGCCCATACTGCAGCAGTTTTGTTTATGTCCTGTTCTAAAGCCTCAACTTGCAGTTATATTCTCTAAATCTCATTGTTTATAGTTAACATAATTAGGAAGAATGTTTAGGTTTAGTAAATTCATAGATCAGTATGTTATGAATCATGCTGAAAATATTTTATTAGATTTAGACCCCTTTGAGGTGTATCAGGTAGGGGAATAATTTTGTTACATAGAGATAGGATATAGTCCCAGACGCAGACAAGATATATTAGTAGTTTGTATCATAGAATCGGAGAGTTGGAAGAGACCTCAAGGGCCATCCAGTCCAACCCCCTTTTCATTTGAAGGGCTACTGTAGCAGAATCAGATGCTGTTATTGTTTGGACAGAGTCTGTAAGCAATATGAAATGTGGATGTGGTAGAAGTAGACATTTGGGAGAAGTCTGCAGGATAACTTCCTGCACTCACTGTGGCAGCTTCTACTGAGAGGAATGGCAGAAGCTAAGGAAAAAGAAGCTATGCCTGCTATGAGGAGTCCTCCAAACAATATCTGTCAATGAGCTGACTCGTTTAGCACTGACACTGAGAGAGAAGCAGGCGGAAGTAATGGATGTGTGTCCTGTTAAGGATTTGGCAGAGGAGCCTCTGGTTCAAGGTGGGACAGATATGAGTGAACCTCAGACATGTTCCAGTGACATCTTTGAGCAATCTAACCAGAGCACAAGGGGATGGAAAAGCTGGTGAAGAAGACACTTTTCTCCCAAAGAGCTGGAGAAGGATGAGGATGGCATCTACGCTCAGCTTGGATAGCAGCAGTCTTGCACCTTTGGTGGTGGGAAAGGAATTTCCTTCCATAACCATACAATGCAGCTCCATCTTATTCAATGAAGGATTTACCTCCAGACCCCCTTCCCTGTAGGTCTCTTCTGTGTGAAATAGCATTGCCATCAGTGGGAATTCCTTTTCCAAGTACATTGACATGTGCCCTGGGGGGAGAAGGAGACTAAAGGGGCTCTGGTGGCTAATATTTCAAAAGCATGTGACACTGAAATTACCCCTGCATCTCCAGCTGTATGTTGTGCGGGCAAGTGGCTTCCTTATGGTGAAAGGTAAGAGTCATCAGAGAGCAAAGGTTTAGCCACCAGCCTAGGATAGCAGGAAGGAAGATGAGCAAATAGCAAGAGATGAGAGGCAGTAAATCCCAGACCCACATCTCAAGAATAAGTTTCAGGCTCACTTAGAAGAGCTTGGAGGGGGTACAGAAAAAGGCCTTATGCATATGTAAAAATACCAGGATTATTCTTTACCTAGGGTAGATGACAGCTCTATAACTAACCATTTTGTCTGGTGGAGAACTCAGATACATGCCTGTCAGGATATTGGTGGTTTGTGGAGGCATCAAACATAGGGCAACAGACAAAGATAGGATACAGATGGGCTTTGGGGTGGGGGACAAGCTGCAGCAGTGAAGACTGGCTAGAGATTGTCACAATGGGGCAAGCTTGGTGGCAACACTGCAGGCTGGGAATATGAAAGAGATGTAGTGTATGGTCCACACTATCAATCTAATGCAAGACTAGGCTATAGGTGATACGTTTATAGGCCACTAATAAAATGACAAAAAAAATCATTGAAAGCTTTTGAGGGCAATGCTGTCTTAAAGCATGTACCAAAAGTCCAAACATGGCAAAAGCCACATCTGCCATGTTCGGACCATCTAGTCCAGCTTCCTGAATCTCACAGTGGCCCCACCAAATGCATCTGTGAGCACATGAGACTAGATACCTGTCACCTGATGCCACTTCCCTGCATCTGGCCCTTGAAGTACCCCAGTTTTAAGCCTGGGGATTACACATCTCCATCATGGTTTGTAACTTGTGATGGACTTTTCCTCCAGGAATCTATCCAATCCCCTTTTGAAGGCATCCAATTAAGTGGCAGAGGTAGAGGAATACAGGCAAGGGCCTTGCAAGACAAATGAGTCTGATCCCTTGTCTTACTGGACTGAGAATAAGTTTTTTGAGGGAGATTTAGTCCCCAAAAGGTGGCAGAAGAACAACTATTTTGCTCACCAACTTGTGTGTCCAGGGTTCAGTCATAATGCCCATTACAGTCATTTCTTAATTGCTCAAGACCACACAGCCTGGCTTTACTCATAGGAGGCCCCAGGGAGGATCTATGATCTATGACCTCCTAAATAACCGAGCATACATACAACTTTGTGGTGCCATGGTTAAACTACAGTATTGCAACCAAAAGGTGCTCACACTCCAGGGTTCAGTCCCAGCTGTGAAAAAACAGGAAGCTTGGCACTTGCACTGTCCCCTCAATTGCAGAGGCCTGAGGAGAAAAAGCACTAGAAAGTCAAGTGAGGCATTTAAAAATAGGAAGAAAACCACACGGGAATCATTTGGTTGTATAATAGTGGGAAACGAGGAGGAGGAGGAGGATTTGCTGTGAGCTATGGGGTGGTGGCGGCGGCCAGAGAATGCTGGGTAAATGAGGTGAAGGAGGAGGAGCTTTGTGAGGCGGTAAAATAGGAGCCTTGGGGGTAACATTCAAAACTGCCAAGAGAAGTGGCAGAAAGGGAATGGAGGAGCAAGGAAGCCTGGAAGCCTGTGTGCAAGGGTGAAACCGAAGGCAGACGTAAGCAAGAATATGACTTCTTTGAAAGAGAGAGGCTGAACAAAGAAAACTGGAAATGCCTCTCTTCCTGTGAGACAAATCATGGGAAAAGATCCTTACCACCTTTCATGCACAGACAACCCCCCCACCCCCCACCCCAGGGCCAGAGACCTTGGGAGTAGAAGACCAAGCATCTCCATGGACCACAAGTTATGAAGTTGGATACCAGCATTGTGTGGGACTGATGCTTTGCTACCTGTTGCTTCTTTCACAGAACCTGTAGGGAGACTTATTGTTTCTAATGTTTGTTCTACACCTAAGAAGGAAGTTGAGGAACTGGAGGGAAATTTGAGGAACCATTTATTTGACGCCATTGGAAAGGTGAATAAACCTTTTCAATTGGAAGACATGTGTGCCTGATGCTTCGGGGAAAGGAGGAGGGGGCCCCGGGTGGGGGGGAGGGGAATGTGTAGCCTGCATGATTACAGTACTTGCAAATCGTCCAGAGAGTACTTTAAGTACTGTGGCACAATATATAAGCAGCGTGCTTTGATGTGATTTGCTCTCCTTTTTTTAAACCAAACACCACTAGGATTCCGGTTTATGCTTACAAATCAAGATAAGAAGCTTCTGTGCAACTGTGCTGTCATTGGTGGAGGTAACCCATTTCCCCTCCCTCAGAGCACACAGAACAGAATTTGGTTGTTGCCCTTATGTCAGCAGAAGACAAACAGCGTAACTTGGAGCAGCTTCTCATTGGCAATTAAAGAGATCGTAGCATTCAGGTCCGTTGACACATGCCTGAAAATCCAAGTAGGGATTAATTGCAAGGAAGAAGGTTCTGTGAATTGCACCATTTGCTTGCTACAGTCTTGCCTACTTAATAGGATTTTTGGCCATTTCTGAGCTCCTCCTCCCACTCACTGTATATCCATCCTGCCTAACTGCTTACCAAAGGCTTCAGAACCATCCAAGGTGAGAGAAGACTTTGGAGGAAGGATTATAATTTTGTGATGGATTACATTCTTTGGGTGGAATCCTTGAGCAAAGGGAGGCAGTAACAGAGAAAAGGCATTTATTGACATATGAAAGATCAAATGCATCTTTTATGTTATGTGGTCTCAAGATGCTTCCAACTTACGGTGACCTTATAAACTAACAATCAGCAAAAGGCCCTTTGATGAATAGCCGTGTTCAGCCCTTGCGTACTCAAAGATGTGGTTCTCTTATTGAGTCTGACTATCTCTTATTTGGTCTTCCTCTTTTCCTTTTCCTTCCTCTTCCCTTTAACATCTCCCAGGATTATTTCTCCCACCTATAAATCTTAACCTTCTCACGATGAGCCCAAAATATAAAAACCTCAGTTTTGCTTCTTGAGAGAGCTCAGGCTTGTTCTAAAGCAGTGGTTTCCAACCTTGGATCCCCAAATGCTCTTAGACTACAACTCCCAGAAATCCAGCAAGTGGTGGTAAAGGATTCTGGGAATTCTAGTCTAAGAACATATGCAGACCCAAGTTTGAAAACCACTGATCCAGAACCTTTGTGTGTGTGTGTGTGTGTGTGTGTGTGTGTGTGTGTGTGTGTCATGGGCTTTCATGTTTGTTACCAATATACCATTCATTAGCAAGGTTGTTGAGAGGGTGGTGGCGGATCAGCTTCAGGGGCTCCTGGATGAACCTAACACCCTCAGTCCATTCCAGTCAGGGTTCAGGCCGCACCATGGTATGGAAACGGCATTGGTCACCCTGTATGACGACCTCCTGAGGGAGACTGACAGGGGCAAATTGTCTTTGTTGGTCCTCCTCGATCTCTCAGTGCCCTTTGATACCATTGACCACAGTATTCTGGGAAGGCTCTCTGAGTTGGGGATTAGAGGCACTGTTTTGCAGTGGTTCCACTCCTTCTTAGAGGACCACCCATAGAGAGTACAGCTGGAGGAGATGGCCTCCACCCCTTGGTCCCTCAACTGTGGGGTGCCACAAGGTTGGTAATCTCCCCCATACTCTTTAATATCTATATGAGGCCAGTGGGGGGGGGGTCGTCAGGAGGTATGGGGTTTCATGCCACCAATATGCTGATAACACCCAGCTCTATATCTCAATTTTTCCATCTGTAGTGGATGCCACTTCGTCTCTGGATTGCTGCCTGGATGCCATGCTGGGGTGGATGAGGACGAATAGACTGAGGTTGAACCTGGACAAGATGGAAGTCATCCAGGTGGGGGTCCCTGGTGTTGGTGGCTTGGGAAACCCCCCTCATTTTGTGGGGAGTAACTCTTGCTGCGGAGGACAAAGTGTATACTCTGGGTGTAATATTTGACCCGGTTTGCACCATGGAAATCCAGGTGGCATCACTAGTCCAGTCCGCCCATTACCACTTCTGCCAGATGTCTCTGCTATGTGCCTTCCTGGACCCAGATGCTCTCACTATGTTGATTCATGCACTTGTAGTCTCGAAATTAGACTACTGTAATTCTCTTTGCTCTACTGTAATTGCTCTGCCCTGTGGCGTTTACGTCACGGGGTTCCACAGGGCTCTATATTGTTCCCCATGCTGTTTAACATCTACATGGAACCACTGGGAGAGGTCATCAGGAGGTTTGGGCTGAGGAGTCAGCAATATGCTGATGATATTCAGCTCTACCTCTCATTTTCCACCAATCCAGGTGTGGCTGTCTCTATACTGAACTCGTGCCTGGGCCAGATAATGGACTGGATGCGGGTTAATAAATTGAAACAATCCAGACAAGACAGAAGTGCTGTTAGTGGGTGCTTCACCAGACAGGATAGAGGGCCATCTCCCTGTTCTGGACGGGGTTGCACTCCCCCTAAGGGACAGGGTCTGCAGCTCGGGGATACTCCTGGACCCCAGTCTGACTCTGGACGCCCAGGTGGACTCAGTGGCCAGGGGTGCCTTTCTACAGCTGCAGAAAATATACCAGCTACACTCCTACCTGGACGAACGGAGCCTCATGACAGTTACTCATGCACTGGTAACATCCCGTATTGGTTACTGCAATGCGCTCTACGTGGGGCAGCCTTTGAAGACGGTCCGGTGAATGCAACTGGTTCAGAATCATGCAGCCTGGCTGGTGAGTGGTGGGGCTGCAAGGGATCATATCACACCAATCCTACACAACCTGCATTGGTTACCAGTTGTTGCCCGAGCCCAATTCAAAGTGCTTGTCTTGGCATATAAAGCCCTAAATGGCTTAGGACCTAGATACCTGAAGGACCGTCTCCTTCCATATGAACCTACCCGGCAATTAAGATCTAGCCAGGGAGCCCTACTGAGAGAGCCATCCCTGAAGGAGGTGAAAGGGCTGGCTTGTAGGTCTAGGGCCTTCTCGGCAGCTGCCCCCAGGTTGTGGAATGCCCTCCCAAGTGACATCCGCCTGTTGCCAACACTGATGACATTTCGATGCCAGGTGAAAACCTTCCTGTTTCTGAAGTTTTTTAATTGACATGACATAGATTGTGGGTCCTGGTGCCAATTTTAGTGTTTTGTACTTAAATGTTTTTACTGTTTTAATTGTTTGTTGCCTTTTTAACATTTTAACTGTTTTAACTGTTCATTTTAATTGTAAGCTGCCCAGAGACCTTTGGGTAGTGGGTGGCATATAAGTTGTATAAATAAATAAATAAATAAATAAATTTATGTGGGGCTGCCTTGGAGGTTAATGCAGAGGCTGCAACTAATACAAAACTCTATGGCCAGATTAATAATAAGGTTGAGAAGATAACAACATATCTCTCTCCCCTTCCCTGGATGCATTGCACTGGCTACCAATTTGCCACTGCATTGACTTCAAGGTTTTAACATTGATATACAAAGCTCTAAAAGGTTTGGGACCTTGTTATCTGGCAGACCGGCTCCTCCTGAAAAATTCTGCTTGCATCACCCAGTTGTCAGGCAGGTCATTTGAGGGTCCCAACACCAAGAGAGGCCTGCAGATCTACAACAAGGAATCAGGCCTTCTTGGTAGTGGGCCCTTGTTTGTGGAACCAACTTCCACCGGATATTCATTTGGCCCGCACATTGTTGATCTTTAAAAAAAAATTAAACACATGGCTATTTAGATCTGCTTTCCTTGACCATTTATTATTTGTTTCATGATCTGACATCCTAATTTGTCCACTCCACCTGTTCTATGTTTCTGTAAACATTTATGGATTTATACATTTGTATACCTCTCATCTTCCAGAGGAACTCCAGGCAGTTTACAGCAGTCACAAAATACAATATATATATATATATATATAATATAAGAATATAAATAGTCAAATCAGAAATCAATAAAAATCAATAATCATAAAAACAGCTGAGACAACTAAACAAAACCTGAGAATAGCCAGCAAGGCAATCTTAAAACCCCAGGACTCAAACAACCAAAAAAGCCAAAATGAAAAAATAAAATAAAAACACACTAGTAGTTGCCGAACACCTCTTTGAACAGCAGAATCTTGAGGGCTCTCTTAAAAGCAGGCAGGGACTGTGCAAGGCGATTCTCACTGGGAAGTTTATTCCAAAACATAGAGGTGGCCACTGAGAAGGCCCGATTTCAGTTTCTGAGCCTCCCTATAGATGGCTGCATGAAGTGAGAACACCTGTGAGGCTCTGGTGAGTTGAGCTGCAGTTGACCTTAGGGAGATCCGCTCCACCAGGTATTCAGGTCCCAAGCCGTGGAGGGTTTGTAAATCAAAACCAGTACCTTGAACCTTATTTAGGATGCAATGGGCGACCAATGCAGGTGGGCAAAAAATGGGGTTATGTGGTCATAACTGCCTGCACCCACCACCAATCTGCTGACCCCTGGAGCACCCCACAAGAGAGCGTCCAAGGAAGCAGCAACTCTTTCCCCAGCCTAACATGCTGGAAATGGCCTCCAAGGAAGAACCAGAGCCAGCTGATAGCTGAGCCTCCAATCTCCACCTCAGAGAGCCGATCCAGCAGGATACCGTGGTCGACAGTATCAACGGCTGCAGACAAATCCAGGAGGACCAACAAGGTACAGCAACCCTTGTTGGCTCCTGTGAGGAGGTCAACCTGCAGCGCAACCAGCGGCCTCATATAGATGTTAATACATCAATGCACTGTATTAATTATATATTAATTAATACATCATTGTATTAATGATTTTATTGCTGTTCCAGTTGTTTTGTTTTATTTGTATGTTATTTTTATATTGTATTTATTTTGTTATGATGTACTGTGTAAACCGCCCAGAATGGACTTGTTGCTAGATGGGCAGTATATAAATCCAATTAATAATAATAATAATTAACAACAACAACAACAACAATGCAAATACAAGCTGATTGCTGGAATAATAAAGCACTGCATGGACAGTTCCTCGAAAAAATCAAAGGAAAACCTGATTTTTGCAGCTCAAAAACAAGTTATTAGAACAAATGCAGTTAAGGCTAGAATAGAAAAATCAGTGGAATACCCCACATGTAGACTCTGTAAAGAGGCAGATGAAACTATTGACCATTTATAGAGTTGTTGCATGAAAATTGCTCAGACTGATTACAAACAGTGTCAGGAACAAATAAGAAGAAACTTATGAATCTCTGAACACTTTTTGCTAATTAAAATTGAATAAAATATCTCTCTGTTTGTAGTAAGCTTAGCACATCAGTGAACAATCTCTGCTGTATTAGATTGTTGACGCAGAGATCCTTTGACAGAGAACAGCATTCAAACATCTGATGCATCCTGCAAGTTGAAGCAGTCCAGTCCAGAATATTACCACCTCACCCGGCATCATGTGCACAGCAGTTCTAAGCTTCTATTATGTTTATTACTTGGACCGTGCAAAGGTTGCTTATGTCCTTGAACATTCAGACTGATGTATTAGATATTTTATGGGCAGCATAAAGTCACCTCACCTACCAGCAAATAGCTGTTCCTGTCTTCCTGCCTGTATTTGCCCAAGAAATCTATAACCCTTTGTTTGCTGGAAATGTGAAGTCAATTAAAGGATCTGTAATTCTGTGCTTACTTAATAGAACCTAAATCTTGCTCCATACCTGCAGCAGATTGTGGTCACAGAATTCTGAGACTCAAAAAGTGGCTGTATGTATCCAGGCTGCAAAACGTTGATTACAATATTGGAACTCCTCCATCCATATGTTTGTGATGATTCTCAATCATGCAGGTAAGGTTATTGAGAAGTTGAGTCAGAACAACTGGACTTCTTTTCTTGTGAGATCGAAACATTTCACTGCTCATCCAAGCAGCTTCATCAGTCTGAGGAAAGTTAGTGACAAGGCCTCTAATTTATAATTCACCTTGATTTCGTATCAACCTGGTCTAAATAGGCTCATTAGGTGGACAGTTGTCTGAATAGGCTTGTTATGTGGCAATGGCCTGGGGTGCATGAAAGTTCCACCTATGCAACCCTTCCCAACACCCATTAAGTATGGCCTTCAGAAGGCCACAGCTAACGACCCATACTTTACAACCACAAGTATTCAATGGGTACCAACTTTGCTCTCTAGGGAGATACAGGAATTGATGTAAGCATTACAAACTGAATATGTGCCTGGCATTAAAGTGTTAAAGATGCAGCCACTGGGGGAGGAAGGAGGCAGAGGAGAGGGGGAGCCTTATCCCACACTCACCCTTCCTGTAATGCTTGTACTTTTTCTTTTGAAGCCTGCTTGGAATGAAGTGGATGTTTGTTCTCTTGCCACATGTTGCCGCTGTGTGAAGAGAAGTCTTTCCTTCAAAGGGAACGAAGCACTTGAGGCTCCTCACCTCAGTCAGACTTTGGACTGGTCGGTCGGGTTTATTTATAAACCAGGGATTAATGATACCAACTGTTGGCATTTTACTAACCAGGAAGGTACTCTTCCCACTTTCTCTGGGCAGCAGCCAGCTTTCTTGAAACGAAACAGAGACAAGATTGAGTGAAAATGGTCAAGAAGGAGAGTCAAGTTGTCTCTGTGGAGATGAACGAGAAGGAGGGCATAGACAACAATGGATTTGTTCCCATGGAGGACTTGGATGAAAAGGAAGCTGATGCCATGAGCCAACAGGAGTTGCCCAAATCAAGTGCTCTCGGTGTGAATCTCGGAACTGTGGACGAGTTAACTCTACGGCCTTACGCAGGAATGCCCAAAGAGGTCCTACTTCAGTTTTCCAGCCAGGCGCGCTACAAAATTACAAGAGAGATCCTCTTTTGGTTGATCATCGTGTCTTCCCTGGCGCTCGTAGCAGCCACGGCTGCCATCATCGCCATGTCTCCCAAATGCCTCGGCTGGTGGCAAGCCAGTCCCATTTATCAGATCTATCCTCGGTCGTTCCGGGACAGCAACAAGGATGGGAATGGTGACCTCAAAGGTTGGTGTATGCTTTCAACTGTTCCACTGTGATAAGAGTTGCTTAGTATTAAGCTTCATCAGCAGCATGCCCTGAATTAAAAATGTCTTAAAGAATGAAGCATAACAAAGAGCTTCATGGCACTCTGAAGACTAATAGGTCTTATCTGGCATCAGGCTTTTGTTGTTGGTAGCCTACTTTCTCCAGAGCACATCTGATTCTGGGCTTCAGTACACAAAAGATTGTGCCAAATAACACTTGTTAATCTTGCCACTAAACTTATTGGTTTTGATGCTATAGTATAATCTAATATAGCTACTATTTGGAAGAGAAGGTGTTTTGGAGCACTGTTGGCTGAAGTAAGGGGGAAATGCCTCATTCTGCAAGGTTCAATCATCTAGAGTAAGAGGCCTTGCAGGAAATGAAATTTAAAATAAAAATCATAAAAATAAAGATAAGTTGGAAAACTCTAGATTTAAAGTTCATCATTAAGCTGACAAGTGTTTATGTAGCAGGCATTGTCAAATTCTCAAGGGAAAACCCCTAGAGTTTTCTGAATGATAACTACCTGACCATCTATTTGGGGGAGGATTATTGGTGGTTATAATTTTGAATGGCTCCAGCATAGATTTATTCCAATTTGCTTAGATTTACATTCAGGAACAAAATTAATCTTGATTGTAATCTGAGGGACAACCCTACAGAAGTAGACAATAGTGAGGGGTAGATGGATGCCAAGAGGGGGACCCAAAATGAAATGAAATAAAATCTCAGATAAGCTGATATTGTAATAGCAAGAATTTTTAAGATGGAACTAGGGAGGCATGAGATGTCTCAGCATCTTCAAAAGAGTTAAGACTGTTGCTTCCATCATCCTCAGCTAGCCCTCTGAGGATGATGAGAGGTGTAGTCAAAAATCTTCTGGAGAGTACCAGTTTAGGCAAAGCTTTCCTACAGGAAGAGAGACACATAGAGTGATGTGCTCAAGAAAAAATAGGGGAATAGGAAAAAATGATGTCTCACCAATGTGTGCTAATTGGGGAAAAACTGAATTTCAGAACAATAGTTTTCTTCTATAAAAATATGCCCATTAAGCAATACCTGACAAAACCATCATTGTGGACTAGGCAAGAAAATACACGAGATTTTGCTCCATACTCCTCTCTCTGGTTTTCCATTGCAAGCTCCAAGCAAAAAGTTCAGTTTTTATTTCATTTTTTTCCGGATTCTTGTGAACTCTTCTTCATGAGCTTTTCCTTCTTAGGAGTGAAAGTGAATTCATTCGTAAAACAGGCATTTATTAAGACAATCATACACAATTTTTCACTTCAACCCCCCCCAAGGCAATTTGCAGCATTGAAACGTCCAACTCATACAATACCATACAATCAAAATTCCAACGGGATTGACCAAAGAACAATGAACAGAGGGGCACGTCAGTCAAGGTTTTGGTTTACTGTAGTCATTAACCTTCCTTGAATTTCCTTGTTGTTTGTACAGTGGAATTTAGTTACTCATTGATAAAATCTCACGATGCAAAACCAATATTGTTTATTCAACAACACCAAATCCATAATAGGGAATGTTTATTCATGGAGCTGTCTGAGACAAGATTTGGGGGGGAGGGAGGAAGAAACACACCTTTCAAATAAATACGGAGGAAGGAATTTGTAAATTGGAAGCTATCAGCAAAACTCTGTGGTTGTTATGTGCCATCATGTTGCCTGACGTATGGTGACCCTATGAATGAGTGACGTCCAAAATGCCCTGCCATTACAGCTAGGCTTGATTCTTGCAAACTTAAGGGCATGATTTCCGTTATTGAGCCCATCCATCTCATATTTGGCCTTGCTCTTTTCCTGTGGCTTCCGGCTTTTCCCAGCATTACTGTCTTTTCCGGCAGAGTTCTAGTAAGGTATATTAGGAACTAAAGAAGCTGCCTTATCTCAAGTCAGACAACTGGCCTCAGTAGAGTCTGTCCTGACAGTGGCTTTCTAGAGTTCCAGCTGGGGGTTGGAAATCATAACTTTTTTTTTCTTTTTACTAAAAGCCCTAGAAAGCCTGAACTGTCTTGCTATTCAGTACCTAAGAGCTTTTTCAAGATGGTAGTGTCAGTAAGCTTTCACCACCAGCTGTGCTGGTCAAGGTTTCTGGGAACCGCAGTCCAAGAATACCTGGGTTCCCCAAGTTTGGGAACCACTATACTAGGTGAGAGCTGCCTAGATACCCTAAGCACATCTGATCTCGCCTGATTTCAGAAGCTAAGCAGGGTCAGCCCTGGTTAGTACTTGGATGGGGGACCACCAGGGAATACCAGGTGCTGTAGGCACCTGGAGTAGGAACTGGCAAGCCACTCCAGTATTCCTGCCAAGAAAACTCCATGGACATGGGGTCACGAAGAGTCGGTCACGACTGTAACGACGCAACACACACACATACTAGATGAACGCTCATCACAGAGCAACTTACTCCTGTGGCATATTTATATCCGTTTCTGAAAAACATATGATCAGCTCTGGTTGACATAAGGACAACTTGAAGGATAATAAAGATGATAGCAGTGACAAAAGATGCAGTCTACAGACCCAAGCAGTTGACCCAAAAGAGAATAGAAAATAGGACTTTAGCTCTTCAATTGCTCTAGCATACTTGCTACTGTCGTGAACTATGTTCCAAGGGCAGAAAATAGGTTTCCAAAGTTACCTATCTGTCAGAAGGGAAGTGAGTTTAGAAACAAAGTCTTGTTCATGGTCACCCCAATGAGCTTCATAGGAAGGATTTGAAGATGACTTTCCCTGACCTGGTTCAATCACTTCTGCTGCTAAATCACATTGACTTGTTGTCACCATTTGTTTCTTTCCCTGAGAAAAGGCAAACCATGTATTTCCCGACCTTTCTTTTCCTTACCAGGTATCCAAGAAAAACTAGATCATATCCAATATCTAAACATAAAAACAGTCTGGATCACATCCTTCTACAAATCTGCCTTAAAAGACTTTGGGTATGGAATAGAAGATTTTCAAGACGTAGATCCCATGTTTGGCACAATGAAGGATTTTGAAAACCTAATAGCAGCAATCCACGACAAAGGTTGGCTTTCTTCTAATGAAACAGAAGTGCTTATGTGTATTACAGTTGTAGCCTGGGTTGAAACAAAATATGATTTCTGTTTATGTTTCCTACAATGGAGGATATTTCCTTTTGCATGGATGCTGGAAGTGTCCATAACTGTACTTTCAAGACAGTATCTTCAAAAAATGTATGCCTTTTCTGGTTATATAAAGTATTTCATTCCTAGAAAACTCAATTTGCCTTCAAGGTTTCAACAGAACATCTAAGAATTCATGGCAACAACATCTGGCCTGGATGCCTTCAAAAGGGGATTGGACAGATTCCTGGAGGAAAAGTCCATCGCAGGTTACAAACCATGATGGAGATGTATAATTTCCAGGCTTAAAACCGGGGTACTTCAACGGCCAGATGCAGGGGAGTGGTATCAGGAGACAGATATCTAGTGTCATGCGCTCCCAGACGCATCTGGTGGGGCCACTGTGAGATACAGGAAGCTGGACTAGATGGGCCTTTGGCCTGATCCAGCATGGCTCTTCTTATGTTCTTATGTTCTTAAAACTTAATATTGCAATCTCTCTCTCCCCCCCCCAACTAGACTTGAATGCTTCCCATGGTTCGACATAAAGTAGAGAAGCATCATTATCTCTGTATTCTTGAAGTCTTTCACGGCTGGATCTGATAGTTGTTGTGAGTTTTTGGGGCTCTTTGGCCGTGTTCTGGAAATTTTTCTTCCTGATGTTTTGCCAGACTCTGTGGCTGGCATCTTCAGAGGCCAAGGAGCTCAGGGAACTAGGAGTTCTCTCTGTGCTCTGGGGCATAAACTCTCACTCACTTTATACCCCAGAGCACAGTGAAAACTCCTAGTTCCCTCAGCTCTTTGCCCTCTGAAGATGCCAGCCACAGAGTCTGGGGAAACGTCAGGAAGAAAAACTTCCAGAACATGGCCAAACAGCCTGAAAAACTCACAGCTATTATTATCTCTCTTTTGCTCTTGTACATCTCTCCTTTTATATTAAACCTCAACAGCTGCCTAGTTCTCTTTGTGGAGTGACACGTGTATTCTTGCTGATATGTTGTTCTTTGCATCTTGTAAGGTTTGAAAGTGATAATGGATCTAATACCTAACCATACCAGTGACAAACACAAGTGGTTTCAGCTCAGTCGAAATCGTACAGGAAAGTACACAGATTATTACATCTGGCATGACTGCACACACATTAATGGAAACACTATACCACCAAATAACTGGGTAAGTACAGGATGTTAGTAACAAGTGACAGACTGAATTAACATGTGTTCATATACAGGATACAAGATCACAGCACTGTGTGTGGAAAGAAGACCCTCTTTCCTCTTGTTGGTACCCTTCAGATACGTTTGGATTACAGCTCTCGTCATCAATGGGCATGCTGAATGGAGTGATTGGTGTTAGGGCAAGAATTAGAGTGAAGCATTTGCTTATTGTTAAGCAACCTGATATACTGTAGGTAAATGATTAATTAATGGATTTTTAAGACATTTCAAAATTGTTGAAAATTAGTATTTAAATGGTCCCTAAAACAGCTTTGCTACTGAAGACAGAAATTGTGATGAATATATATATATATAAGAAATGGTAATAAATATGATGACTGCAGCTCGATTGCTAAATAGCGAAAAACTGGAAGCAGAATTGGGACTTTCAGCTACAAGAGTGGTAGAATGAAATAAGGAATATAGCAGTTAATGATAAATTGACTTCAGAAATTAATTTTTAAAAGGGAATAACAAAGATTAACAGATTTATGGAAATATTTATATTTATATTTATAAAAGCTGTATTGTATAAAGGGAAGTGGCAAAAACCAGGCAATGGTTATATGCATTTCTGGAAGGATTTGGGGGATAATAAAAGAGAAGTAAAAGTCTGATTATAGATAATTTATGTAAGATGTAAGATCCCAAAGGGGAGGGGACCACTAATATTTTAAGTTTGTGTTAAGTTTTATGTATATAAAAATAAAATAAAATAAATGGACTTGGCATTGTTACTAAATGGAAGAATATGAGCATCTGTTAACTGAATGTTCATTAACCAAAGCCAGTATTGCATTTAAAATGGTATAGCTTACTAATGCAACAGGTAATATTCTTCTATTCAGTTAACTGAGCTAATTCTGAGCTTAGTTCTTAGGGTCTCTGCTTTGATCATAGCAGCATAGATTTATCCAAATGTATATTAAATTATGACCATGCTTTAAATATGCTTTAAGTAAGAACATAAGAAGAGCCATGTTGGATCAGGCCAAAGGCCCATCTAGTCCAGCTTCCTGTATCTCACAGTGGCCCCGACAAATGTGTCTAGGAGTGCATGACACTAGATATCTGTCTCCTGATACCACTCCCCTATAACTGGCTCTTGAAGTACTCTGGTTTTAAGCCTGGCGATTACACATCTCCATTATGGTTTGTAACCTGTGATGGACTTTTCCTCCAGGAATCTGTCTAATCCCCTTTTGAAGGCATCCAGGCCAGATGCCATCATGACATCCTGTGGCAGGGAGTTCCACAGACTGACAACATGCTAGGTTAAAAAAAATATTTTGTCTGTTCTCACTCTCCCAGCCCTCCATTTGACTGGATGTTCCCTAGTTCTGGTATTTTTTGAATTGGAGAAGAGCGTCCCTCTATCCACTTTACTCATGCACTGCATTATTTTGTACGTCTCAGTCATATCTCCCCTCAGGCACCTTTTATCCAGACTGAAGAGCCCCAGATGTTTTAGCCTTGCCTCAAAAGGGAGGTTCCCCAGCCCAGTAATCATTTTAGTTGCTCTCTTCTGCACCTTTTCCAGTTCCACTATGTATTTTTTTGAGATCTGGTGACCAGAATTGTACACAATACTCCAGGTGTGTCCTTACTATCATTTTTTACAATGGCATTATAATGTTGGCTGTTTTATTTTCAGTCCCCTTTTTGATAATCCCTAGCATGGAATTGGTCTTCTTCACCGCTGCCACACACTGGGTAGACACCTTCATTGAGCTGTCCACCAGCACACCAAGATCTCTATCCTGATCCATCATGGATAGCTCAGAGCCCATGAGTTGATAGATAAAGTTTGGATTTTTTTGCCCCAATATGTCTTACTTTACATTTGGCTACATTGAAACACATTTGCCATTTCGCAGCCCATTCCCCCAGTTTGGAGAGATCCTTCTGGAGCTTTTCACAATCTTCTCTGGTTTTTACCACATGGAAAAGTTTTGTGTCATCCGCAAACTTGGCCACCTCACTGCTTATCCCTGTCTCCAGGTCATTTATGAACATATTGAAAAGCACTGGTCCCAGGACAGATCCCTGGGGCACACCGCTTTTCACCAGGTCCCCTTTCCTTCCTTTTTAAAAAATTGGTGTGACATCCACTATCCTCTAGTCCTCTGGCACTGCGGCCGTTTTAAGAGACAAGTTACATATTCCTGTTAAGAGATCCACAATTTCATTTCTCAGTTCCTAAATACATCCTCTCTTTCAACCTGTATTTGATTTAATTCTTTAGTCAAGAGGGGCCATTCCGGCAGCTGAATCTTCCCAAGATCTTCTGTCTTGAAGACAGATGCAAAGAAGTCATTTAAGTTATCTGCAATATCCAAGACATCCTTTACCTCCCCTTTTCCTCCCTCACCATCCAGAGGGCCAACTGGTTCTCTGCAGGTTTTCTACTTCTAGCATATTTAAAGAAGCTTTTATTATTTCCCTTTATATTGCTAGCCTTAATAAGTTAAAGTTGTTTGAATGTGTTCAAGGTCCTTAGAACAATGCCAACAGAAGGTCAGATTGTTATAAGTCTAGAAAAAATGATAAGGGACAGAAATAGAATCAACATTCTAAATTCAGTGACTTTGTACATTCCGACAAAGATGCATTATAATAAACACTGTAAAGAAACAGAAGAAAACAGTTAAAAGGGAGGGGGGAATGAGACATCTCTAAGATTGAAGAGGTCAAAGGAAATTTTAAACAAAGATGCAGAAAAGTCCAAGGCAGGTATATTATCTGTCAGATAATATTTACCAATTAGGGTAAAATAAAGGGAAGACGGAAAACATATTGAAAACCTATATAGAATTCACCAAGATTACTAGCAGAGACAGACATATACATAATCTTGCAACACTGCAGTTGAGAAGAACATACAGCTCAGTATGTAACTGCCATTTTTGGTGGCAGGCTGTTTCCCATAATGCTTGCTTCTGTATTTAAACTGAAATCAATATGACTGAAGTATGAATAGCTGTGGTTCATCAGAGAACAGAAACAGACAGAGGCTGAAATCCTGACGCTTTTTGCATAGGCAGAAGACAAAAAGGCTAATATTTGCTTGCTTCCAACTGGCAAGTAGCAAGTCCCCTCCTAGGATTCTCTAGTGTGCACCAAGGCACATGCCTTTGAGTATCACAGCGACAATTCTTTAATTGCCATCTGAAACAGAATGAGTGTTATGCCCAACTGTATTCCACATGTATAGCTGTACATCAGAATTTTAGCTAATGTATTTGAAATATATTGATAGGTTGGTACATTGTGTTTCATTGTTTGGTGTAATATTTTCTAAATAATCTTGTTAAAGGGGATATTGTCCTTGTGTGCTTAGGTGAGCATAGTAGGGAATTCCAGTTGGGAGTATGATGATGTGAGACAGCAATGCTATTTTCATCAGTTTGGAAAAGAGCAGCCAGATTTAAATTTCCGGAACCAGAAAGTTCAAGAAGAAATTCATGTGAGTATCAAAGGGATTCTTCTCCTTAAGAAATGTAATTAATCATCAAATAATAGGAGTTGAAGCAGCTAATATTTATGAACACTGATAAATCGGGGGAGGGGAATAATGAGAGTTTATGATGAGTACGACTAGCAATATCATGTCAGTGTTGCTTCCTAGAATAGAAGTTGAGATGATAAGGTAGCAAGGTGTCAGGGGGTTATAAATGTATGGTAGCATGCAGTAAATCAGAACTTGGTATGGTAAGTCGGAAGGTTGAATGCATGAACAAGGATAGCTGCCCACAGAAAATAAGTCTGTTAGGATAGGATGAAGCTTTCCCCCAATTCACAAATTTTCTATAGACAGAAACCCCCTCATCTCTATTTTAGAACAAGTGTCATTGTTTAAGAGATGTTTTAGCATACTGCTTCTGGTGTTGCATGAGCTAGAAGACCTTTTGTGATGGGAAGTTGTGATGGCCACAAAATGCCCATCTCTAGTGGGAAAGAATGTCAATAGTGGGAAGGACCAACCAGACAAAGGCTAATCTATAGCTGAACACTGACACTAAAACATTAATGCACAAGGAGAGGAGCCAGGTGGTGCATCACAATCAGAATGCAGATTTGCTTAGTGGTGGTACAGCAAGACATCATCACTGGACTGCTATTTCCAGAGCTTGAGAAGATCATTTTTGTAACTACAACTCCAGTGAGCCTTTCTCCAGATGGGCTGGATGGGGGATTCTTGGAGTTGCAGTCCAAAGTGGGTGTTTGCCAGTGTTGTAAACAGTGGGTACAGTGGAGGTGGGACAGAAGTCAACTCTAGCCTGTCATATGATCTGGCCATGTTGCATGTTTGCTGGACAAGGTGTGAACAGCGAGTGGCCAGAGTCATGAAGGATGAGCCCAGGATTCCTTAGCCAGATGTTTATCAACTCAGATTCTATGGTTGGACTCTCTGTGGCAGCTACGGCTGTTCCATTTCAAAGGATAACAGGATACTGCTGAAATGAAGGGAGAAAAGCCAACAAAGCTATATATGGCATCATCTGCTCAGACGGCAGTCAGTTTTTGCCCTGAATTATAGAATTAGTTTGTGACCGTTAGATGACAGTGTGAAATATGGTCATCGTAGGCTTGGATGTTGAGCAATAAATCCTTTCATTCCCTCTCATACTCAGGATGTTATTAGGTTTTGGCTTGGCAAAGGCATTGATGGATTTAGCATTCATACTGTTAAATTCCTGCTGGAGGCAACACACCTGAGAGATGAGCCACAAGTGAATAAATCCCAAAATCCGGTAACAGTTTTTCTGCTTTGTTCTCTCACAGGAGATGGACATGTAGAACAAGTCATGTTTTCTAACTCTTGCCAGTAGGCTTATATTGTTTCTGTTCATTGCTAAAGTGGGCCTTTGGGCTAGGTGGGTGCCTGCATGGTGTAGCAGAGCCAGAGTATGAAGGGGTTAAGTACTAGTATTTTTTTTTAATATTTAGTCAGTAGAACTCATTTGAAGGCTACCTTTCTTCCAATAAGGGGAATTAAGGTGGCTTACAATGTTAAAAGAAATAAAATTAAATACACAATTAATTGCACATTAAAAGCCGATTAAACAGCAAGAGCAACAACAACAACAATGGTGATGATGATGTATCAAGTGATTACAAATATTTAACCTTTTAAAACAAACATATTCAGCTATGTTATCAGTTGAATAATGTTTTAAAACTACAATATTTAGAACTGCATTAATCTATTTTCTGGTCTTATACCACAATACAGTAGGACCCCGGTATCTGTTGGGGATTGGTTCCAGGCCTTCCTATGGATAATGAAAACCATGGTTAAGAGAGAACACCCCCCCCCAAAAAAACGTGCTGTGTTGTGACAGTAGCCTGCTTTACAGCTGCTGTTTGTGATAGTAGCTTGCTTTGTGGCTGCTGAATTATTTATTTAATTTTTTCCCTCTGCCATCCATGGATAATTGAATCTGTGATTAATGAATCAGAGGATACGGGGGTCCTACTGTATAGTTATTAAACTAATCATCCATTTAGCTAAAAACCATCACCCAGTGATTCTGTTATGATTATTAACAGCCTGCCTGAAGAGGTGGGTCATCAGCTGTGAGTGGAAGGTTAAAAGAGAGGGACTAACCTAAACTCCTGAGGGATAGCAGTCCACAACCTGGGTGCAACCACAGAGAAGGCCCTCTGTAGTATTTCCTGATTTGAGGAGATGGTAATATCGTCTTCTATCTTCTTGGGTTTTCTTGTTCCTTCTGAGATTAGCAGTTGCCCTAACAGTATAGTGGTACCTTGTAAGACGAATGCCCCATAAGGCAAAAAACTCATAAGCTGAACCAAATTTTCAGAAATAGGCATGCTTCACAAGACAAACATTCTCTTCTATGGGATGCCTTGCAAGATGAAAAGCTGCTCCACATTTTGAAACAAGGTACCCAGGATGCATTGCTCCCCTGTAGCTTGTGGAGGGGTGGGAGGAGTTTTTTTCATCGAGTTTTGGAGCCATTCTGGACATTGTTTTGCAGCGGTTTTTGGACTTTTAGAACTTGGAAAGGTAAGGAGCTGAGGTTTCATTGCTTTCTTTTGTGTTTTTGCATTGGTTTTCATTGCACTTTTGGTGGGAACAGACTGGGGTTTGTCTTGGAGCTTGCTTTTGATTATCTTTTGCTTGGCATTTCATTGCACTTTTGGTGGGTATGACCTGGGGTTTTTCTTGGAGCTTTTCTTCTACATTGCACTGTGTGTATGGGGGGGGGTCTGGGGGGGAGTCCCAGCTCTTCATGCTTTTAAAGTGCACTTTATAAAGATGTCTGAACAAAAAACCCACATTTTTTGCCTTTTTTCTGACCTCTGGAACGATTAATCGGTTTCCCATTCATTCCTATGGGAAACCATACTTTGTAGGGCAATTTTTTTTTTGTAAAACAAATTGATCTGTAGAACAAATTAAATTTGTCTTGCAAGGTACCACTGTACTGCCATTTGGCAGTGCTTGCCCTTGAATTGTTGATTAAGAGCCTTCGACTTTTCAAAAGACCTCTCCTGGTGCAAATAAGAAGCACCAGGTTGGTTTGTTGATATGGATCAACATAGTTCTCTGCATATTGGGGTTCTCCTTGGGGACCCGGCTATAGCAACATTGCACATGGTGGAGTCTGATATCTCAAAGGGAACAAAATCTACTGATAGGTATATTTATCTGTGGGGGGAGGGAAGCAAAAATTGATCAGTGGATTAATGGCAAACATCTCATTGCTTTTCAAGGACAGCATCACAGCCTATTCCGAACTGTATCACGATTATACCACCACCCAAGTTGGCATGCACGATATTGTCCGCAGTTTTCGGCACGGCATGGAGAAGTTCAGCACCGAGCCTGGGAGATACAGGTATGAGAACTAGACTTCAGCCACATGACTTTTTTAGATGACCACTTTTAGCATTCTGGGAGGAGTAGGCGGAAAATTAATGTTTCCAAACTAGAACCACAGCAGCTTGATAGCTGCCAGGTTCAAAAGTGAAAGCACAGTTCCTCAGTCTGTCCTTGGGATGGCTTTCATTTTCTTACAGTAGGACCCTCTTATCCATGGGATCAGCATTTGTGGTTGTAAATATTCCAAGGTCTTAAAACATGAAAAGAAAAAAAAACAAAGACCTAGAAATATGTACTTTCACAATGTAGTTACCAGAACTGACCACTAGAGGGTGAAAAGAGATATCTTATGAATGAATACATACATGACATTTTCTGGATTTGTTACTTTTACCCTGCTGGTTTTCAGCACCTGTGGCAGGGTGAGGGGTTGGAACCAATCTCCCATAGAAATGGGTGTCAGCTCTATAAAATAAATGACAATTATTTAAAATAATATATCTTTTAAGAAATCACACATGCATACACAAATGTTATCTTTTTAAAAAGATTTATGGGCACAGTAGCTGATGAGCACGACAACATTGAAGGCACTATGATGTACTATGGGACATCTTTCATCCAAGAAGCTGACTTTCCTTTCAATCGCTATCTCCTAAAGATGGAACAAATCTCAGGAAACAATATTTTTGATATTGTGGCTCTGTGGATGAAAACTATGCCGGAAAAGAAATGGCCAAACTGGATGGTAAGTTTCTCCTTAAAATAAATAAATAAATGCAACCCATTCATTTAGAACAGGAGTGGGGAAGCTTTGGTCTGCAAATCCCAGATTTCTGAGCCTATATTTCCAACAATAAAGGATTGGGGTAGTTGTGGTCCAAAACATTTGGAGGGCCGAATGTTCCCCACCCCTGATTTAAAACTTGGATCAAAGATAATCAAACAATTGCTTATAGTATTTATTTGGACTGCAGAGTATAAGATTGTATGGAAGCTGCCTCATACTGCATCGGATTCTCTAGCCTAGTATTGTCAACTGTAACTGGTGGTGGTTCTCCTGGGTTTTAGACAAAAAGCAAAGCAAAACAAAGTGTTCTGCTTGTATACCGCCCCATAGCTCTTAAAGCACTATCTGGGCGGTTACAATTTATTTATGCAAACTACACATTGCCTAGCGAGCTGGGTACTCATTTTACTGACCTCGGAAGGATGGAAGGCTGAGTCAACCACGAGCTGGCTACCTGGGATTGAACCCCAGGTCATGAGCACAGTAATAGCTGCAGTAGATCCATAGTCATAGCTGCAGTACAAGATTCTGTCCTACCTGGAAATTTCCCATGTTACCAGACTTGAGCTTGCTTAACTTCTGAAATCAGATGAGATGCATTTCTACACAGAAGCAAATCTGTTGAGATCAGTGGGAGTTACTTCCTGGTAAATGTGTATCTGGGGAAAGGGCTAAAGTCTTGTAGTCAATAGGACTTAACTTGCAAGCTGGGTTGCCCCCCCTCCAAGTTTACTTTGATTCTGTTTGTCATGAAACTAAAATGACAGTCCTGCAGAGGTCCTGTATTACTGACCAGACCATGCAGAGGGTTGCAGTCTCAAACAGGTTTGTACCTGCCTCCTTAAGGTCAAATGGCAACACTGATGGGAGCATTCGCCCTCTTTTCTCTTCACAGTTCTTTTGTGGTTGTTGGTGAGGCTGAGAAGTAGGGTGCCGCTCAGGTTTACCCGTTCTGCTCACGGCTGCGTTGGGGCTGTGCTTTTGCTTTGACCTGCAAATAATGTTGTTTTTAACTCATCACATTTTAAAAGCAGCCTTATAAAAGCTGGGGGTGGCAGGTAGAAGTTTTAGCAACAACCCTGATGCCCTAATGGGAATAGGGTGTTAGTCACATGGTTTCCTGAACCATGAAAGAAACGTGGCAATCTCCAAAATAACGAGATGCAGAAATTATCAAAATGATGGCACGGTTTTGTCTGCTTGTGCTGATTTTTGTGCCTTTGTATAATAAAATGGGATACCCTGCTGTTTAAATTTAATATTTTGTAGCACCAAGGTTTTTTTTATCTTTGATAATTAGGCTTCCTTTGACAAAACCATTCCTTTGTGTTTAATGACCTCAGAACAATTTATTTCCTCTGCTCTGCGTGGAGTGAAATCCTTTTTAGCGGAAAGCAATATTAAACCAGTTTATTGTGAATATTGAGCGACATGGTTAAAAAGCATGTAAGCACTCAGTCAATATAATAAAATTATGAATGAAACTTTTCCATAGGTGGTATAATCTATCCAAGTACTTAATTGCATACAGCATTTTTTAAAAAAATACTGATTAGCTCACTGGAAATGCTAAGTTCATTTGTTTAAATCCCTTAAATTGCACATGTATTGTTCTAGATGAGAACAAGAGATGAGCCTTTAACTTTTGTCGGGGATCTGAGGTAGATCAAGAGATTATGCTGCTTGAGACAAAGAACAAGATGCAACCTCCTGTTATTTCACATAAAAATCTGACTTCACTGCTGGTTTATTTTATTTTTCCAGCCTTAGTGATGGGACAGCATCTTTGACAGGTAGCAGGCTAGCTTAGGGGGCTGGAGTCGCACAAGTCTGAGAACAGTATCTCCTGGAAATTTCTAGTTTATGTATATGTTACGGTTTCATTTAGAAAAAATAAAGATGAGACATAAAATGCAGAACACGCCCAGTGTAACGATAGCAGAGATAGTATTTGTCTACTATGGGGTTACCCGTTTTGCTAGTTTTAGCATGTGTTACACTCTCTAGTTCTCTGAAGAATGTATATATAGTTTAAGTGAGTGTTGCAAACACTAATTTACACACACACACACACACACACACACACACACACACACACACACACA
>JAHTLZ010000275.1:7030689-7044567 GCA_023846285.1 Phrynocephalus versicolor | reverse complement strand
GTGTGTGTGTGTGTGTGTGTGTGTGTGTGTGTGTGTGTGTGTGTGTGAATCATATCTCCTGAAAGCCTTCAAGGTCAACACAGTTCCGCTTCTAGCCTCATAGTGCAGTCGTTAAACTGCTGCCCTGCAGCCAAACTGTGCTCACTGGGGTTCTATCCCAAGCAGCAGGCTCAAGGTTCACTCAACCTTACATCCTTCTGCAGTAAGTAAAATGAATGCCCAGCTCACTGGAGTGGGATGGAGGCTGAGCAACATGTAGCCTGCATAAATAAATTCTAAACTGCCCAGAGAGTGCTTTAAGCAGTATCTAAGCAGCACACTTTTTTTTGTTTTGTTTGCTGAATAGGTGTCAGCACTGGAAGTAACAAGTTTTCAAAACCGGAACTAGACTTCTAACCAGTTCTGATGGTGGCGGTGGCAGTGATGGTGGTGGTGATTCCTTCTCTTCTCTTCTCCTCCTCCTCTTCTTCCACTCCTCCTTCTTTGTATTTCAATTGTCTGTGACCCCCTTGGACATAATAGTCTGAGGTTGTTAAACTGAGCACTCCCCGCGCTGTGAGTGGGTGCGTTGTGTAGCCTGCATAATTAAATTGTAAGTCACCTAGAGAGATCTCGAACCATTATGAGATATGCACTTTTCTTTTGTTTTGCTTTAGCATTAGTAGAATGAAAACACAAGAGGTTATTTTCGTTTTAGGCTGGCGATCCCAGCAGTGTCCGAGTGTCCTCTCGGATTGGGAAAGAATACATAAATGTGATCAACATGCTGCTTCTAACCCTTCCTGGAACAGCTACAACATACTACGGCGAAGAAATTGGAATGGAAGATGCCATGTTGGAAAATGTGGGTTAAAACGTCTCAAGTTCCAACCTTAAACCTCATATTTAAAAAGGACTTATCCAGCATAGAGCAAAGCTTGCTAAATCAAATTTATCTGCAATCTGGGTTTTTGGGTAGATGGGCGAATAAAATTATTTGTAAATTACAGATGGCATATTTATAAGTACAGTAGTCCCCCATTTATCGCAGGGGTTATGTTTCCAAACCACCCATGATAAACAAATATCCATGATACTGTCACCCCCTCACTGCTGCCAGCGGTACCATCAACAATGACAGCAGCAGCAGTGGTGGTGGTGGCAGGGACAGCGGCAGGGGTGGTGGAGACAGCGTTGGGGGTGACAGGGTGATGGCGGTGGCAGGAACGAGGTCCATATATTGTGTTCCCGCAATACAACAGGACTGTGATATATGGATCACGACATAGAGGGGGACTACTGTAATTACAAAATGAAGAAGACACTTCAGATTCTTTATGTTAAATTTTCATGATCCCAGGAACATGACCTTGACAGGAACTAGTAAAACTACTCCTTAAATATCTCATGTATTGAAATTTATTGAGCTGTATTACGGACACTGTAAGTCAGTTCCAACTTGTTAGCACGTAATGTGAAATACATTTTTGAACACATCGTTTTGCATCTTTGTATGCTTACAAACTAGCAAAACACCTGCTGACCACTGAAAAATTTGTCACTTCTTGCCACTTACAATTTTTCAATTTTGGAACTATTGTTAGGCAATCCATTTTCCAGCAACAGTGATAATGGCATTTTGTTTAACTATGAATACTATTTTTTTTTCTTGTCAGGCAACTTTCCCAGAAAAGACACCCATGCAGTGGGATGATAGTCCTCATGCAGGCTTTAGTGATGGCAATTCAACCTGGATACCTGTAAATCAGGACTATCTAAATATCAATGTGAAAGTAAGTATGAATGCTGAAGCTAATTCACACAAATATGTACTGTATTTAAAAGGCTGCTTTCTTTTGCCAGGCAGGCTTGAATAACATGATCTTTAAAGAAAACAAAGATGTCAAGTAGGGTAGTTCAACTCTGTTTAAGATCTGTCCTTTCAGATACATAGCAAGGCAACTCAAGGGCACTTTCATATCAGATTCACAGAATGGATGGAAATCTTTGGTTATAGCTATACCAGTCCTAGTGCTGTTGCTGGAAGACTTGAGGTAGAGGTGCCACCAATGTCATAAATTGAAATCGCTTTTGTGTTTTTGTAGGTTGTGGTAGGAGATGGATCTTTCACACTTGTCCATTTGCTTATCATCTTCAGTGTTTTTTCCCTTCCATCTGGTCAATGATGTCTTTCCCAATATGCCCACAGAATGCCCCCTTTTTTGGTCCTATTGCCCATAAGATACCACAGCTGATACAGCAATGGAATTTTACCACAGCAATGGAATTTCACCGTTGCATATTTCTAATTTGTAATTATGGGCGCACACAGGAAGCAATATGTACTACCTTACTGTAATAAAGCATCTGGAATTCCTTTCTCCCTTTTACTCTTAGAATAAAACACCAGATTTCAAATAGCTTCAAAAAGCAAAGACGCCAGCCCTTGACATGACTTAAGCAGTCTCTTGGGGCAGAACAGAAGAATGCACATTTTAAAAATAAAAAGAATAATTACTTGCAGCACTACATATTGAAATTGTCCTCAACAATTATAATCACACACGCATACCCAATCAAATAGTCATTGCTTGTTCAGGTTGATTGATTTACTGTTTTTTTTGCTTCTCTTACAGCTCAGTGACTGAACAAGAATAGTTACATCCAATTGCTAGTCTCAATGAGAGTAGACCCACTAAATCAACTGCCGAATGCCAAGTCAAAAATTGCATTGGTCTCTGTATTTGGGACTGGCCACTGGATATAGGCTTAGTTATTCACAGTTATTACTGGAACTGGATGAATGAAAAAGCCAAGCAGCAGTTAAAAACGAGGCTTAAAACTTGGAGAAGCAGTGGGCAACAACTAGAGGTCAACAAGTTGAATAAAAATGACCTTCCTTCTTTCCATTCTCCTCCTTAATTAGGTCAACTCATCAGATATATAAAGTAGTCCCACCCATTCCAATGTCTCTTTCATTGCCCTTCTACGCATTGGGGGCCATGAGCCTGAAGATGGAGAGCTCCAGTAGTCATGAGGATTCTCCATTTGCATGGGAAGCTCTGGATCCCTACTCATGTGGAGAGCCCCTGTGAATATCAGAGCTCTTCTCTGGCCACTCCCCATATATAGGATTAGGAAGGCAGTGAGACTGTAGAGAGAATAGGGCTGCAGTGCTCTCCTCTAGACGTGGTGAGTTTATCTTAATATACAGTACAGTGATCCCCTGCCTATCGCTGGGGTTGCGGACCTGATCTGACCCACAATAATTGAAAATCCGCGATATGCAGATGCAGGTCAAGTCAGGCCTGGAGGGGGCTAGCTGGGGCCTCTTGTACTTACCCCCAGCCTGGCCCTACCCTGAATGGGCCTGTGAGAGCCTTCCCGGGCCTTCTGGTAAACCGGAAATCATTTCTGAAGCCTCTGACAGACCTAGAAAGGCTCTCAGAGGCCTCAGAAATGATTTTCAGTGATCCGGAAGTCACTTCTGGTTTGCAGGGAGGCCCTTTTGTGGCCTCCAGAAGGCCCAGGAAGGCCCTCACAGGCCTGTTCGGGGCAGCTCCAGTCCTGGGGTAAGTATGGGAGGCTTGAAACAGGACTTTCCCTCTTACTTTAGGGAGCCTTTTTTCATATACTGCAGTCCCGCGATATAGCGGGACCGCAATATATGAACCGCGAAAGGGCGGGGGACCACTGTATTCTAGAATTATAGAGAACCAATGTGTACTCAATACTTTGCAATCTAAGTGGGGAAACAAGGAAGAGAGGGAAGAACAGAGGGAAGGATTGCTGTCTTGGGTCACCCTTTTAGGAGAAATGAATGAATAAATAAGGGAAGTACATGGAGAAACACCCTTTTATAGTCTTACAATGTAGTGAATTGCATCAATTGTATCGATTTGCTGGATGCCTATATCTTTAATGTGTTTTTACCAGTTATTGGTTATGTATTTTATTCTTTGTTGTTTCTGTCGTTGATTATGTATTTCGTTCACCGCCTTGAGTTGCCTTGTGCAAGCCTGTGGTATATAAATCCTAAATAAAATAAAATAAACTAAAAGAAAGGTGGTATGTATCCACAGTGAAAGGTTCTTCCTTGCATAGGGAGTGGCAAGATAGACTGTTTTTACATCTTGAGTGTGGCAGAATTAGAGTGAAGGTTGCACAACAAGAAACAAGTGTGTCTTTCCATCTTTGAAATTACTTGTTGCACTATCACGTTGCAGGTTCAACAAACTCAGCAAAATTCTACACTTAACTTGTATCGAAAGCTCAGTTCCCTTCGTACCAACGAGCTTCCCATTCATAGGGGATGGATGTGTTATATCTGGAATGACAGCAACGTCTTTGCGTATGTGAGAGAGCTGGATGGATTGGACAGAGTCTTCATGATGGTCCTGAATTTTGGAATGAAGACCACCACAGATCTCCAAAAAGCAGTTCCCGACCTCCCTTCAGAAGCTTTAATAAAGCTAAGCACCAACTTTAACAATAGTGACAAAGTTGTAAGCACCAAAGCGATCAACACTGAAAAGGGTGAAGGACTGATCTTAGAATATAGGACCACCAAGCCAATCCACAAGATGGAGGCTTTCAAAGAGAAATGTTTTGTTGCAGAAAAGGCATGCTATTCTAGTGCCTTCAATATACTTCATATGTATTGTTAAGAGCCATTGTATGTTTCGTCTAAAACCAATCATCTTGTGATTTCTTTACCAAGGAGGTGCCAATACATCAGGACATGTACACAGATTCCACAGTCACTCTGGGTCATCCCTGGCCCTTCCATCAAAAATAATTTCCTCAGCTAACAAAGAAAATAGATGACATCATCACCACTATCTTCTTACACCTCTAAAATTCAGTGAAACATCAGTTTTTCTAACATACCTGTTTGTTCCGTTTCATTGCCTACCTCATAAAAAGACAAAGAAAATGTATAATTGGGGTTTAACTTCCAGACAAATGCAAAGGAATTCATCTGTAATAGTTGTACCAAATATCTCCGATTTGGGTTTTGCAAGGCTGGCCATGTGGGTCTGATTTTGAAGTCTGTCTAAAAGCTGAGTCCAGAAGGCCATTAACATTCTGGCAGGGGTCATGCCATCAGAACATAGCACCTCAGATGCTTTAATAGTGGCATGGGTTAGCAGTTTGTATCATGACTGAACTTATGTGTTTGGAATGTCTAGATCGCTTAAGTGTCCTTTAGCTAACCTCTTGTATGAATTTTCTTAAGAATTTGAATATCGAGCAACTTCCTTTGCTTAAAAATCCCTTAATTTAAAAAAAAAACACGCCATTTGCCCCCTCCCCCAACACGGTCTGATTTTTGATAGTGGTAGGGATGATATTATTGTACTGTATTTCTTAAGTATTCTGAATTGTTTTCAGGTGGATTAAATACTGGTTTTCACTGATTCTTGAGCTATACTGTAGTCACTGTTTTATTCTTAGAATCACAGAGCTGAAAGAGACCTCAAGAGCCATCCAGTCCAACCCCCTGCCATGCAGGAACCCCATCAAAGTACTCCCAACAGATGGCCATCCAGCCTCTGGTTAAAAACCTCCAAAGGAGGAGACTCCACCACCCTCTCTGGCAGCATATTCCATTGCCAAACAGCTCTAACTATCAGGAAATTCTTCCTAGCGTTCAAATGGAATATCATTTCCTGTAGTTTGAAACCATTGCTTCGAGTCCTAGTCTCTGAAGCCATGGAAAACAAACCAGTCCTCTCTTCAATATGACATCCTTTCAAATATTTAAACATGGCTATCATATCCCCTCTCAACCTTCTTTTTGTGAGGCTAAACATTCCCAGCTCCCTAAGCCTTTTTACACTGAGGTGTGCAGAACTGTACACAGTACTCCAGGTGGGGTCTAACCAGAATAGAGTGGTACTATCACCTCTCTTGCTCTCTAGAAATTATGCTTCAGTTGATACAAGAAAGAATCGCATTGGCTTTCTTGGCTGCTGTGTCACACTGCTGACTCATGTTCTTGCTTTGTATTTTGTGACTTACATTTGTTATCTGTGAGATATCTTGAGTACATCTAGGCTTACAAAAGCTAAAAAGCCAACAAACAAGTATACAAAGTAATAGTTTTATTAAATTAAAAAACACACACAAAATGTGGAGGAATGTGAATGTAAGCACAATCTGCTTTTTCTTCAAGAAGACAGATGTTACAAAGTTGTGGTATCATTTAAGTTGTCTGTTTTTAAAATAATCAGTGATCAGATCATTTCTCATTTAGCCAGAAACCCTTCTGATTTTAGCAGTTGGTGCAAAAATCTCAAGCTTCGGTGATTCACTCCGGCTTGTCAAGTCCTAGTTCTTTGTAAAGAAATGCTAGTTGTGTTGCAACCTAAAACAAATTTGAAAAAAAAAGTTTAGTTGTTAAAGAATGACAGGCTTGCTCTTTGAGGTATTTTGCACACTTCAGAGAGGTATTACCAGCTCTTTGAACTCCATTGCTGGTCCCCCCCACCCCCCAAAAAACCTATTCGTGCTCTTGTAACACTGGAGATAATAATGTGGGTTCTCCTGCAGACTGAAGAGTAATCAGAGTTCTTCCTGCTCAATTCTCTTTAGAAAATGGCAGCTGCTGTAATAGGCTTTTCACTGAGATCAGAAAAGCTTCCTGTGAATTGAGCATTACTGTCAGGTAGAACACAGCTTGTGACCAGAACAGCGACAGCCGCTCTGAAGCTGGTGTCACAAAATGCTTTCAAAATTGCTTTGCTGCCTTCTACCACAGCCAGGGGACGAAGGAAGTGTCTTGTTTGTGTGCCTGCATTCTTATGCTAAGTAGAACATTTCATATGTGTTATTTCAAAATAGCTGAATGCCACTGAAGTGCATACAAAGAACCAACGGTTTATGCTCTGGCATTTATCTATATATATCCACTATATCGTATCTATATCTGCTTTTCTGTTGTCAGGGCCTTTCTGGGTAGAATTCCTCTCAGAAAACACAGCCACTTGCAGAAAAAAAAGCAGGATCAAACTCGTGGGTTTGCAAGATATAAAGCAAAACAGTTACAAACATGGGGGAACAAACTTTCCAAGTCACTTCTGGATGCAGCCTCCCCTCTTGTGCTGCATTACCCCACAAAGTTGCTGAAGTGGGTTTGGAAATGGCATGGGGAAAACTAATGTTCCTTCTCCAGTTTGCCAGGTGGCCTTCAGAAGCCTCTGGGGGGACAGGCAACTTTCCATCTGTGAGAGGAAGATTCTAGGCTCAACCCCAGATAAAAAGTGGGGTGGGAAAACCTTTGGCCTTCTTGATGTTTTAGAAGTTGAGAAGCCCCGACATGCAAGCCCAGTGGAAAGAAATGTATGGAAGTCCCAGTCTGAAACATCTGGAGGGACGGAGGTTTCCTGATGCCTGTGGTTTCCTGTGGCCCAAATATATCAATCCCCAGTGATGGGGATAGGAGGGTAAAGCCTTCACTGAGAGGCTAGCTATGTGACTTGGAATCCCAATACATAAGCAGGAGCCCAGTGAATGGTCTTCAATGGGCCAATCAACTATGAGGGTGGAGGGAAGATGAACTGAATTCAACCCTTTGCCGAGATCAATGAACGGGGGGGGGGGGGGGGGGGTAGTCAACAAGGTTACCTGTTCTAAAGAATCATCCCACGAAGGAGCACAATGGCTGCCTCCTGATCGAACATCTAAGATGATCTTAGACGACTGAAGTCCTGAAAGAAATATGAGAGACAAACAAAAAACATTAATGGGAGAAAAGATGCATTGCTCTCGTGGTTCCCAACCGTGGGTCCCCCGATGTTCTTGGAGAAGAAATCCCAGGAGCCTTTACTCGTCGCTGTCCTGGCCAGGATTTCTGGGAGTTGTAGTCCAGGAACACCTGGAGACCCATGGTTAGGAACCACTGCTTTATAGTCATACTTTGTGTTGGTGATCAAAGAAAACCAAGCATTTCCCCATAAAGCAGGTTAGGCAACTCTGAAGGATCTATGTGTCAATCCTTCACTTACAGGGTACCAGAAAAAAGCAAAGGTTATGAAAAATTAATACAAATATTGGTGGAATTTGCTGTTTTATTTTTTTATCAGTTGGTGGAGGAACTGAAAGACTGGTGTACATTATTCTTGAGATATACATGGCTCTGAAGTTTCCATTACAATAAAGCAACTATGTATTTCTACAGTATGTTTCATTGAGCAATGCTTTTTGTTATCAATCACAAAAGGATTGCTACTGGAGTTTGTCAAGAGCAGAGAATCACAAACTTTTAACGCTCTTTCTCAGGGGGTGGGGGGAGGGCATATAAGACACGGAGGCTTTATGTGGCCCTAAAGATTTAAAGGTTGGTGGGTGGTGCTGGTGAAATATTCCGTAGGTGTTTCGTTCCTGTTCATTCCAAATCATTTTCTGATGAAGACAACTATTGCCTCCTTTTACATATTAAAGCACATGATTTCAAACCAGTGTTTTTCCACTCCTACCATAAGGAGGACCCCTTTCATAGGATAAATTGTAAGTCAGAAGGATGTACTTGAAACACTAAGTTCCTACCTTTCCACCCCATCTTTGCCATCTGTAACAACTGAGTGATTAATTGAACCTCTTCTGGTTCCTATACAAGTATGGGGACAATGATACTTGGGAGGTCAAGAACTGTCTGGGTTTGACAACTGATATACTACTGAACCTTGCTGTAGTATCTTACTCATCCACTATTCCTCCCAGGTGGCAGATGAGGAATCAAACCTGAGAGATTTTCCATACTTATGGCTTAAGGCAGTTCCTGCTTCAACTGCTTGTATTGGGAAAGTTAAAGCAGAAAACTGGAAACTGGCAGAATGGAATGGGAGAATGAAAATGTTTAGTAACAATTACATATGAATCTGAGACTGGAAAAGTTAAGTTTTTTGATTGCCCTGGCAAAAAAAACCAAGCCAAACAAAAACATGTAGCACCTTAAAGAATGATTTGCTACACTTCACTGTGAATTTTGGTGATACAGCCAGTTCTTCAGACAGATTGGAGGGAACCAAAACCACAGGTTATATATAGCATAGGCAAAGGAAATTGGTTAAAAAGGAAACAATAGCACTGTTGACACAAGTACTTAACAGTAAGAATGCTGATTGTGTAGACCTTCTGGTTACAGTGGATAGATCCACACTCCCTATTTTGGGGAGTACAAAACCTAGAAATCTGCCAGCATGACCAGCAACCTGATCTGAACTGGAATATCTGTCATCACCAAAGACAGTGATGTTAGAGACGATGTAATAGAGACAGATGGTGTAGAAGGAACCATATTCCAGCCTCAGAACAAAAAATGTTTCTACAAAGTCCTAGCTTGCTTGCTAGAGACATGTGCCTCTTTTACTTGATTAAGAGTCAATTACTTTTTTTATCCTGCTTTTCTCATGTACTTTCTGTACCTGGAATAAGAGAATGGCACAACTGCAAAGCTCTCCACTTAGGGGTTGCACACACAATTCTTGCTCTTACACTCAGGACAGGCCCTTCTCTCCATCATACCACTCTCACAGGTATGTCTCGTGGGAACACGTGAAAAGGCCTTCTCGGCTGCTGCACCCAGACTCTGGAACTCCCTCCCACTAGAGGCCAGGACTGCCCCATCCCTGCTGTCTTTCCAGAAACAGGCAAAGGCCTTTCTCTTCAGGCAAGCTTTCCTTGAATGATGGACTACCATACAGGGCTACACAGACTTGTGTTTATACCCACTTACAACTTTGTGCTTGTATCTCTCTTTGTGTGATTACACTGACACTATGTTATCAATTGTTAGTTCCCATCCCTCATAATTTTTAGATGGGCTATTGTACATGATTACATGGAATTAATACTCTTTTCTTAATTGCTTGCATTCTCTTTTAGCTTTAATGCTGTCTTCTAATGCTGTAAGATACCCCTCAATTCCCTGTTCTTAAACTTGAATATGTATTAATTGTACTGGACTGTATATTGTCCCTCATTACCGTAAGCCACCTTGGGTCCTTTTCCAAGGAGAAAGGTGGGATAAAAATACTCATAAATAATAAATAATTTTAAAAAGTAAATCCACATTTGCATAGTTGCACTTGTTAGCTGACCTGAAGCAATAGTCCTACTACTCTATCTTTTTTCACACAATCATTTAGCCACCTGTATCTAAATCTGAAGATTTCTGATATTACCTTTTTCATGATCTTGGACAGCTTTTCTTAGTTTACGGATGTATCTTAACAATCCTGCCAAATGTATGCGCTGATCGCTTTCAGAGACTGTGATGAAAAGAGAAGGATATTTCTATAAAAAGAGATGGGGTAGGGGCGGAAATGTTTGGGTTAACAGGATGGAGTTACTGATGCCAATCTGTGCAGGCATTAAATTTTAACCTGGTGGAAGCTCTTTTGCAAATGTCAGCGGGGGGGGGGGGGATACAAAGATATAATTACATAGATGGGGGGAAAAACACCCACACCATAGCTACACTTGAGAAATATGGGAAGATTTTATCTGTGACACAGTAAATACTTGTCCTTTCTGTTAAAACCTCTGCAAACATCCTCTGTGATTGAGACTGGACCCAAAGAAAACTTGCCAAAATCTTTGTTGGCACAACTCCACTGCTTTCTTCCTCTTCAACCGATTGAAAGGAGTACAATTCTAAGAGCTCATTTCTGTTTTTTAAACCACCAAATCTTGGGTCTCTTCCTCTCTAAAAACTGTAGTTTATCCCCAGCTCTAGACAATAACATTTATAAGGAACCTTATATGGCCACTACCTTATAAGGAACCCGAGGTAACTTGGCTTGCCAATGATTGCCCTTAAATGTATACCTAGTTTTTACTTCCCGATTCAGGTATTGTTTCCGTAAGCCACAATATGAGGTGGGTAAGCCACATTTATTTATTCCATCTCTATCGTGTTTAACTTCTGTGTCTGGAGAAGACATGGGATGAGGTAGTTTTCAGAAAGGTGAACAGTATCCTGAAACCACCACTTGAATTCACTGACACCAGGGCTAACCTGCAGGACCACTGATTTGCAGGGGCCATTTTCTAAGCATCCAAGCATCTCCACAGAATAATATTTTGCAGTGTTATTGTTCTAAAACAGTAATGATGGGGAAGGTGGGGAAAGCTGAGGGCCATTTCCCATTCCAGAATATTTCTTTCTATAAATGAAACTGGAAGTGACTAAGAGGCCATTAAAAGAAATCCTGGCCATTTCACTAAATCTAATAATGGTGAAGCATATACACTTTCTTGTGAGCGAGACCGATAATCTACAATGTGATTCTCCCATTTTTAAAAATGATTTTTCCTTCTTGGAAAAAATATCATTTGTGGTATGTCTGGTATGGGTAGCTTATGTCCCACAACGCTCCTGGACAACAAAAATGGGGACCACCTGCCACTGGGAGTGAGGGGAGTGCAATTTCCAATATATCTGCTGCTTAGAGGTCACCATGTTTTGTTCTTCTTCCTAAAAATCATCCCTCCCCACAATTTTTCATCAAAGACTGGCAGGCCTTTTCTATTTTACTGGTAATCAGAAATGAGTAACTGGTGGAATCTGTTCCCAGTGTCCTAATCTACAAGAAGATTCTTTCCAGAGAGAAAAAGCTGAGAACGTTAGCCAAAAACCTACTGTATTAGTGAATGCCCGTGAAAGCGAAATGGGAGTACCTTGCAATGGCAATTTGCTGTACCATTTGATTTTGTTCTGGACTACATATCCCAGAATTCTTCACTCTGAGAGGCCTACCTGACAGATACACTCCTACAGTCAACTAAATACAACTCATCTAGACCAACACCTAAATTTTATGGCTTTCCACAGGCCCAGGTTCTCTCTAGTTTCTTGTTCAGAAAGGAAGCTGACCTGTTAATTGTGGATGGCACTGAAGCCTAAAGCACCCACTAACAATCTCCCATTGAAGTAAAAAATGAGTTTTGATGTTTGCAACGTTTGCTGCATTGCATTTTTGTTGAAGAAACAGTTTTAATGGTTAAAAACTGTTTTTTCAAATACATTGATACCTCGACTTATGAATTTAATCCGTTCCAAATGCATGCTCGAACTACTCTTAAGTTGGGGTACCTATCTTAGAAAATTGAAAAAATAAGTTAAAAAATAAAAAAAAATGAAAAAAATATTTGTAAGTTGAGCAGACCATATCTAAAATTTGTAAGGCGGTAGTTAAAATGCCAACAATTTTCCACTCTTAAGTCGAGCTGCTCTTAAGTCGGGGTACCACTGTACAATGTTTTAGTAGTTTCTATAGTGTGGAATGTGCTTTTTGACATTTTTTTTAAAAAAGGTGATGTAGTACCTGTGCCTTAATATTTTGATAGGGACAGTAGCTTCTAATATACTCCTTGCAGGTCTCATCAACCAGTGGATTTCCCCATTCTTCTTGTTCTTCTATAGTCAGAGGAAGATGAGGATTCAACATTGTATTTAAAACATCCAGGAAAGGAGCCTAGGAATAACATGTGTATTTCTTAAAATTTCAGAGAACATCAGCAAAGAAAACATTCGTCTCATCTGCTTGTATTTGACAGTGTTTTTAACCTGGATCTAAATGAGATATCCAGAAGAAATGATGCAGGTGTTAATTTAACAAATGCCATTCAATCAACAAGTCTAATGTAAATGGGACGAACAGTTAGACTCAACCCAGATTTTCACCCATATTATAAATTAAAACTAGCGACAAACATCTAGTTTCCCTGAGGGCAACTGCGGAAATATTCCATTTGTGGGAAATATTTTCCCCAATTTTAGATACCACCACCTGCCCAGCTATCCTATCAGCTTGATGCTAAGCTTGATATAATGGCCATCTTGTTTTCCTCTTTTCTTCTGGTGCTTCCCTTCTTCCTCTGGTGTTTTTTTCTCCAAAACATGGGCATCCCTTATTAGGGCCCCAAAGCACAGTATGTGCCTAACCCAACTTCCCGGGGGTGAGAATGCCTTTGTTCCAACTGGGGAAGTCCAGAGTTTAGGGTGTGTATGTGCCTACTGGGCAAGATATTTTAAACAGCTCTGGTTCCCTACATGGGCCCATTCCCCCAATGCCACTGGTGCCCATTTCATTGGCCTTTTATTCTCAGTCTCAGCTACTCCAGAGTTCAGAGGGAAAGGCTGAGAAAAGCAGAGGCATATGCTTGCTTGTGTTGAAATGGAATTCTGATCACCTCACCTGCAAGGTCATAGCTCTGATAAGATGGGGATCGTTATTGTAGAGGGCTCCTGCCAGAACCCCTCCAGCACTTAGACTCATGAGGGCCGTATGCGCAGGCTGAGAGTATCCGCGTTCATGCAAAAACCTTATGCAGGCCTGGAGGTCTTCAATGCCATTATGTTTCTTCATCATGCAGCCACCGTGATGCCATCCCAGGCCTAATTCGCCTCCACCTCTAACAATTGAAACAATCTTTATGAAAAATCCTCAGAAATGTTAAACATCTATAAAAGAACCACTTTAATATTTCATTGACTTGCCAATGCATGTGTTTTGATGTACAAATGCTTATTAAATTCTCCGACAGACTTCTTCAATGTTTCTAGCAAAATAAACAGTTAATAGGTCTGGATCCAGATATTCCAACGGAGAATTGTGCTTATGGGACAGGCTAGTGTAGGCTTTCTCAATGTGGCAAATGTAATTTTTGCATTTATCTCTTGTGCTCATTGAAAGTCCTTATAGGTCTGGGACTGATTTTTCAGGTGTGTGGGATTTGGTTCTTCAAACATGAATTTATGAAACATTCAGAAACCAGTTTCCAGCTAGGTTTTATTTTATTTTGGACTAAATTTTCTTGGGTGTTCATCTTCCTGAATCAATCAATCAATCAATCAATCAATCAATCAATCAATCAATCAATCAATCAATC
>JAHTLZ010000275.1:7005744-7030679 GCA_023846285.1 Phrynocephalus versicolor | reverse complement strand
ATCAATCAATCAATCAATCAATCAATCAATCAATCAATCAATCAATCTATTTATCTATCTATCTATTTCTATACCTCCCGTCTTCCGAAGGGACTATGGGCCGTTCACAACAGTTATAATACAAAAATAACAACAGAATCAGAGTTAAAAAAAGAATAATAAAAAATCAGCAAAGATGGCAGCTAATTGTGACTAACGGACAAGATGGTGAGGCTATGCTTCCAATTGTACAACTGTTATGTGTCCCAGTGCCTTGTTAAATTACTGCAATTACCAGTGCCTGGTTATGTAAATCCTATATGGACACCAACATGATTTTGACCATTACTTACCTATTTCTAGTATATATTTATTAGATTCCTACATATGTATCATTGGTTTGAACCATGGGTCCCCAGATGTTCTTGGACTAGTATTCCTGGAAGCCTTTACCATTAGCTGTGCTGGCCAGGATTTTGGGGAGTGCTGGGGACTCAAGGTTGGGAAACACTGATCTATATATTGCTCCCCCACCCCATTTGATTGAAGCCGTCAACACAGCTCTTTTCCTCTCCAATCTATCCTCACAACAATAAAAAGAAAAATAATATTATAAGAAATGATTTTTAAAAGTCAAATTAACAAGCTGTGACCTCTTCCTTAACCTGGGGGGCATGACAAAATTTTATGGCTATAGGTGGAAAACGGTTGCCTCCTATAATCAATCACCTTCTGGACATGATCTGACAGGAAGAACTGAAACTTCTGCAGTACAATGTCCTCAAGGCCAAGCTCCATGAGGTGGTCCAAAATGGTCATTGGAATTAAAAGCCATGGAGAGATACATAAGGAAGATCTGAGCAAAATGCCAGACCACCTTCTTTATATGCAGCTTAATGTCTCCGTGTAGAAGTTTAAAAAAAACAACACTTGCATGTAATCCTGGAGAATTACTATGGGCTCGTGTCAACCATATTGGGTGAGATGGATTAATGGAACACAACAGAAGGCAGCTTGTACTGAATTAATAAAGCAGCAGTTCTTCTCATCCAGTTCTCAGTCTGGACAGGAACTTAACTTAAATGGGCCTAGATAATCTATTTCATTCAAATGTGTCTAGATTGCTGATGTAATGAGCAAAAACCTGCTGGCATAACTTTGTGCCAGGGTAACATGGCTGGGAACTGGAATTTAATTTACACTAACTAAAAGTTTCCTATTCCTGTGTTTTAGGTTCCAAAAATGCCTAGGACTTCCTTTAGTCCTGAGGAAATCTTTAGCAGCCCTGGGATAATCAGGACAACATTTAATAGTAAAAAAAAAAAGTCATGGAATTCTTGCTGGCAGCCATACCCCCAGTGGAGCAAATTTGGCAGCCATTGTTAAAGGTGCCACCCCCATCCTGAGGTTCCCAAAGTATTTCTTAGAGGGAGCCCTAGAGAGCACTGGGACCTGAAAAGGAAGGGATACTGAGATTTTAATCAGATCAAATGCTTCTGGTGTCCAATCTGGGTTCAGATGGTACAAAATTATGTAACAGGATTTCGCCCATTGTCAATATGTTATCGCCAGTATGATTCTCAATAAAGTATCTGTATCTGGGAGCATCGTTAGCAGGATGGAATTGTGCTCCTGACCTTCCTACTGAGTGTTATAAACATCTGACTGATCACTGTGGGATCAGAATGCTCAACTAGGTAACTTTTCATTTAAAATGCATATACTTGACATTCGATTCATAAAACAACAAACTAACAAACTGAGATTAAGGGATTGCAAAGAGTGTCAATCACTATGGTCAAATGAGAAAATCTATAAATCAGAAGAAGTGTCATTTTCATTTGGCTTTACAAACTATATAAATGGGTACCAAGTTTTGAAAAACTGTGTGCTACCACTGTTTCCTTCTAACTCTGTGTGCAGTTAGATTTTTCCTGAATTCTAAGCACCAGATTTTGATCAGTTTTTAAATGCTCTTATCATTCTGCTCCTTAGCTACTCTGAGGTTTTGTTATGAACACTCGTGAAAGAGTCTCCTTGTAATAAAATAAAACTGCAGTAATTTATTCTATTTTTAGATCATCCAGAAGGGCAGCCAGTGACACACATGCAAAGGAAATTTTATTTGTCTTTCCATTTGATTTTGTATATCATGCCACAGGTAAACTCTTTAATATAAAGTACTGGATATATAGTAAAATATTGCAAAAATTAAAAGCAATATTTTATTAGTAATCTAATATCCAAGGCAATCATAGGCCACATTTCAGTGATAGAACAAGGTAGAGCTCCTATGTGTTTACTAGGATATGATAGGCTGATGTTTTAAGGGCTAAAAATATACCAATTACTTTTATCATTTGTTGCTCTTGGGAGATCCAACATCAGAACTGTCTCATTTTTACAGTTTTTGTTTCTAACTTTTGTATATTTTAATAAGTTAAGACATTTTACAATATTTAAAATTTTAAATTATTTAAGCAGTTTCAAGTATTTTAAGGCATATTTTTTCAGAAAGAGTCAGATAACAGATCAAAATACTATTGTTATCACTACTACTACTGATAATGATAAATATAGTTTGTATGTAGCATGCAGTTCCCTGGCATCTCCAAGTAGGGCTGGAAAAGACCCCCAATTTGAATCCTCCGAGAGCTGTTGCCTGTCACTGTTTGATGGTTCAATGGTCTAACTCTATATACAGAAGCTTGTTTTAAAACCAGTTTTACTATTCAGACACAGAACAAGTGGGAAAATGTCCTCCAAAAATATTGGACTCACAATTGTATTTATTTATTTATTTGATGTATATATGGCCTTATTACTGCAAGTACTATTATGGGTGGTTTAGAGGTTACTACTTAAAATCCCATAAGACCCCATATAATAACATACAATATGGTGATTCACAACTATAAAGTCTGAAGTTTAGACTATAAAGTCTAGAATTTAGAGGAAGGAAGGAAGGAAGGAAGGAAGGAAGGAAGGAAGGAAGGAAGGAAGGAAAGCCATTATTATTATTATTATTATTATTATTATTATTATTATTATTATTATTATTATTATTATTATTATTATTATTATTTCCAGCATCCAAGACAATCAACTTTCCTTCTGCAAAACACCAAGAAGAGACTAAGGATTCTTGGTTCTATTGCTGCTATGTTGGGGGTGAAGTACCCTCTGGTTTACACCATACATATACAGAGGACAAATACAGAGAATTAAATAACACTAAAACCAATCATGCCTATTGCCGTGTGGTACAGTTAGGAGATCTTATTTTTTATGTATGTATTTACTATATTAGAAGTCCCAATACTTCAACTAAATTGGTGGAGGACCCAATATAACTATATATTAATTTAAGCAATGTATTAATTTTTGGTGTCATAAACACAATCGACAATACTGATTAAAATAGAATAATTTGTTTGTCTTTCATTTAAAATTATAAATAGTTTTCCACTTTTGAATTATTTTTATCTGGAATACTGATTATTCAGAAACCGACGGAACAGCTAAAACTTGCATGCTGCCACAAGAATTAATTTATCTTAGAAAAGTAATTAAAGAGTTAGATTAATGAAATTGTGCCACTTGTTTTAGTCATATGTTCCACAGTCTCTCTTTTTAGGTAAAGGTAAATAATTACAATATAGTCTAACATCAGAATATTTCATCTTTTGTGAACAAATGCAAGTGTTGTGGTAGGAATTGTTACTAAAATAGTATCGTCGATCTCAAATATGCTTAAAAACCGAATCCCATGGTTGCTTCCATCATACTAAAGCAATGTAAGTATCATACTAAACTCCAGTGCTTTTTCGGCTTATTCATTTCACTGAATCCCCCTAAAGAACAAATCCTTTAATAATTTATTAGCCAAGGATTTGGTAATATCCCAATGCCAAAACAGTATACAAAAACTGATATACAAGGCACAAAGAAATTGTGAATGGAAGAGAAGACTATAAAAGCTGGGGGGGGAAAGACTTTGGACACTGGAATAATCCATATCGTGTTTCGCAAGTAATAAAAAACACACACAAGGCAGCATTACAATATATAAGGCTTACCTAACATGACAGAATGCTAATATCCACCCGTCTTTGATTAACATTTGATTTTCTGCTTTAAAGCTCATGTTCAAGTCTATGCCATAAGCTCCATATACATGAATCAGAAGTGGCCTCCTGTGTAGCTGTGTATTATTGGCTGTATGAAAAACCGTAATTGGTACCCAAGTTTCATCCTGGAAATGAGGGAGTATTTTCCATTAAAGGATGTTTCAGAGTTCATGAGGGACACACAGGAACAAAAGCTTCAATTATATATTTTAAACATGTTTTTCTTATTACAGTAATTCCTTGGCACTTTGACTGTACAATAGCGCTCTTGAAAAATAAAACAGGAGATTGGCCTGCCACTGGGTTCGTTTACCAACGTGGAGCATAAAAACTCATTTAAGTGCAACACCTGAGAAGTCTATAAAACATGAAAGCCACCAGCTCCTCCTGCACTCTCTAATGATACCCATCTGCATTATTACCCGAGTAGCCCAGCACTTAGTGCAGGAGCAAACCTTTTCTTAGGAACTTAACATTTCTATATACATATGCATTTATTTTAAAGCTCATGCATTCTCTTCTGCGTCACTAAAATGCACACTAGGGCACATCAAGCCAGGGCATGTTTTTATACTTTCTTTTGCAACTTACCCTGCATGTAAAATATAATGGAATATGCATTTTTTTTAATTGTAAAAAATATTTTCCTTTCCATACACTTCTATAGGTGCAGTTGTTTCTGTGCTGATTAATTTTCTTTTAGGGGGCAATTCCCCAGGAGTAATCCAGGTATTAATATGATAAGAGATAAATCAATAGACCTTTTTTGTCACATGACTTTCTTTCTTGATGGAACAAGTAACACCTTGTGGGCAGTTTTCTCAAAACCACAGAAAAGAAATGGCATGACTCCTAAACTCCTCCTCCCTACGGAGGAGAAAAGCACCAACTAATCTACTGAATGTAACATCTGGTGGCCTGCATACAATGTCAATTCCTCCTTCCCTTCTAGATGCTATTTAGAAGTGGGCGAGGAGAGAATGGAAAGTCTTACCTTGCTCTTTGCTTCTAAACGAACGGTGCGACAAGAATTCATAGCAATTGGTGCCTCTCGCTCAGGGCATTCAATAATGCGGTTTTCCACCAGTGAATATGCAAAACGTATTGGAGGCTGAATTGGGGAGGCAAGCCAAAAATAGCAAACGTTGCTGGTGTACTCTGGGTGAGGGTCCAGTTCAAATGAACAGGCCCAAGCAGGTAGCTGGAGGGGGAAAATCCAACAAACATTAGTATCTCCCCAAGACTTTTGATTCCGTACCCCCCCTCCCAGCTCCCCCACTCTACGGAACTGTAGCCCACGGTCTCCTCTCCAATGAAAGGCTTAATTAACTCTGCTGGGCATGTCCGCCATGAGGTGCTTTCCCTCCCTCCCTTTAAACTAAAAAAATAAAAGGTGAAAGAAACACAAGGAGGGCAACATTTGAGCTATTTTCGGCCTTTTCCTAACAGCTGCTTAATGAGTCTCAACAAGTAACGCAAATTGAAAACAAAATATGGGCCGCTTTGAAATGGAGACAAGCCAGCTAAACCATGACCAGATGCCTTTAAAAAAAATAATGATTTCAACCCCCAGAAGCACTATAATGCACATGCTATCTTTTAAGTTTCTTTTTTTTCTTTTAAAGTTGCATGCCTGTGTCTCATTAGATAGTTTTTTTTTTAAATAGATCTTTCTCCCCTTTCCTCCGCCCTTTCTCTCCCTCTACCCAACTTGAAATACAGCAAGTCGACGTCCGTTTATAGCGCTAAGGCCCTGTCCTGGCTTTGGTGCTCTCAGCCACTTACAACCCTCGCCTCTGACTCTCTGTTCCCAGCGCTAGCCATTGTGAAGAACAAAATCATTTTTTTTGGCACAGCTACACTCAGAAACTCAGGGCTATTATGTTTTAAGACTTAACACTCCTAGCAATGAAAGGAATCAAGATTCATTCTCTGGAAGCAGCAGGGTCTCTTACCCCACTGCTTACTTTCTTTTAAGGAGTTCTGGTTAGTCGGTTGATAAAGGCTTTGGGAATTGTGGCAGTCAGAGTCAAAAAGCTTCACACAGAAAAACCACACTCCGTGTAATTGATTAAAACTTGAAGAGGATCAATCTAAAAAGTCTAGAAAATCCTACAGAATGGGTACTATATTTAACTTGAATGTTACAATTAGGACACTGGTTGGAGAGTCTATACATTTACCCCATTTATTACAAGTATTCTAAGAGAAATCTTAAAATATTTTCAGATAACTAAGTTTTAAGGGAGGAGTTAGTCTCCCTTCAGCTTTTATGAAACTGAGCTTTTCCTCTTTGATATTTAAAAGGATAAAAAGAAAAAGCGGCTAGACAAAAGTGACGATCTAAGTAAGAAATGTAGTAAACTTTCATAGATTCAGGCATGATGCAAAAGGAAAGATTTTGTTTAATTAAACGGGTTAGTTAACACAAGGATTCCCCAATCCTGTGTGCAGCACAAATCAGAACCATCCAGGAGCAGCTAAATAAGTTGATTCTTTGTTTTAACTATGCAAACTGTAAAGCTGAAAGGCAGCACAAGAATCCCCCAGCTACTGCATTCCTGTCAGGTGGGCACCTAACCTCTGTTTAAAAATATTCAGTGAAGGAGAACCCAGTACTGTAACTTCTTGAGTGGTTTATTCTATTGTTGATAAGTTCTTACTGTCACAAAATTCTTCCAAAGGTTTACTCGCTATTTCTGTTCTTGGAATTTAATTCTACTGCTCAAGGTTCTGTCCTCTGGCGCTTGCTTCATTTTCAAGCAACAGCCCGTCAAATGTTTCAAGATGGCTATCATATTTCATCTCTTCTCCGGGCTTAACTTATGAAACTCTTTCAATTGTTCCTCCCAGGGATAGCACTCCAGACCTTTCTTCAGTGGAAACCCAACCTCAAGTGCATTACAGTAGTCTAACTAGGAGTTTACCAGTGCACAAATCACTGTGCTTTCTTGTACCACACCAGTTACCAGAACAAGGTTTGGTAAAACAAATAAAGTGGGATTGTTTGTGCAATGGACCAAGTGTGGCATTCGGGCTGACACTTATACTGTTTGTGCCAAATACCCTGGAACGCCTTGTTCAAGTCTAAGGTGCCTCCTCAGAACAAGGATCTTGCATTTGCATAACAAAAATGATTGCAAAAGCATATTACTTGCCCGAGAGACTTCTTGCTCTAACAACAGTGGTGGTGAATCTTTGGCACTCCACATGTTTTCGAACACAACACCCAGAATCCTAAGCCTGTATTGCCAATGACAAAGGACTGTAGGAGTTGTGGTCCAAAACATCTGGCATGCCGATGACCCGCCACCACTGCTCTACAAGGTGACCAACAGGATCCATCCTAGCATTAACTATTCACACTAATTGGATTATACGGTATGAAGGTTCTGTACATTTGTGAGAACATCTGGATAACAAAAGCTTTATCTGCCACACATAAATTATGCACAAATCCTGCAAAGTAAGATCTTTAAAAATGACAAAAAGTTTTACAAAAGGCATTTACCTTAACACTGTGAACTGAATTTGACGGAAGAGAAATAATATCCAAATACAGATGACCACAGAACTTCAGAAAGACAACACAGTGGTCTTTGAACATCTCTAAGTCAACTACCTTTGTCTTTTCTTTTACAGAATAAATGGAAAGCCAATTCTCCAAACCGCATGAACCAACTGGTGCCTTCATTAGCTAAAAACACAACAAACAAAAACAAAAATCCTGCATAACTAAATGGAAAAACGCTGAAGCCACAAAACATAAGTATTCTCAAAGAACAGATACTTATTTTGAGTTCCTGTTATACTACTGCAATAGGTAAACTTTCAGTAACCAGTTTTAACATTAGGCCTCATAATTCAAAATTTACTAGAGAGATGGTTAGGTTGGCTCCGTCTCATGGCGTTGGAAAGAAAATAGGTGTTATGTCTTACTTATATTTAGAGACAACAGTGATCAGTATCTCCCACACTCTCATCCAAGGCAGAAGGTTCTTTTATATATACATTCAAAAATTTAGTTAAATTCAGGTTGACACCCTGGAAGGAACTTTAAGGTAATGCAAAGAAAGAATAACCAACCAAGTAGCAGACATTTCAACCTTCTGCTCATGTACTAGTCATAAATCAAGAAAGCACCCAGCTGAGCAACACTTTATTTTTCTTCTCAACTGTTTCTCATGTTTCTACACATCTCAGCAGGAAACAAAAAAGATGAAATGGAGTCTACAAGGGCACTAGAGCCAAGTGGAAGCAGACTGAATTATGCTTCTAGAACAGTATATACAGTACAGGCAAAGTGAATTTAATAATAACGCTGATAAATCTAGAATGTGGAAGCCTAGCATTTTTCTGAGGACAGACTGCCCAGATCCCAATAACTGAAACCAAAATAAAAATTTAGAATAACTGCATAAGCACACTTGGGAAAATGATTTCTCATTTTGTCATGGGTACTAATGCACATGCAAACACATGAACTTGTGTACCTGACTCATAAGTATAAACAAAGATGCACATGCAAATACAGATATGGATCTGGGTAGTGTCTCTGTGGCATTGTTCAATAAGATGTACATCCTATTAAAAGCATTCCTTTCCCTCCTTAGTCCTTTAAAAAAAAACAGAGGGCACTTAAAATCAACCCAAGTAGTTTCTAATACCAAAAACTGTGAAAAAAAGGATAATTAACCAAATTAATTATTTACTGAGTGTTGTAACCTGATTTTAGTTGTTCACTTCTACATTTCCAAGTACCATCCACTGTGAGGGTTATTGAGAAATATATCAACCTGTTCTCCTAATTTCACTCCGCCTTTATAATAATCATAAGCTCTAGAAATCTACACGACACTGTTCAAAATTCAAGCTGGACTCAATTCAATGTGCATGTTTTATTTCAGCAGTTTCTCCTATTTTTGCTTCTGCTCGCTTTCTAGTGTCTGTGTGAAGGGGATATTTTTCAGAAACTAGGATCAGGCCCCTGGAAGCCTGATATAAGATAGCTCAACGGTTCGGGCATGTGGCTGCAGAGCCAGATGGTGAAAGACGGGTTCCTCACTGTGCCTTCTTAACAGGGGCTGGATTCGATGATGCATATTTTTCCAGCTCTGCAGCTCTAAGATTATTATTTATGAAATCCTACTGAGTGGGAAAAGACAGGGTTGTACCCCATGGTTTCATTTTCCTAAAATTCTTATTGTTTACAAAATCTAATTTCCATTCAAGTACAAGGGTCAAATACAATACACGTGTTCCACTGGAGACATTTCTGAAGCCACTCTACAATATAATGATTCAAATGCTTTTACAATGATAGTTGTTGCTAGCTTTTCAGGATGTTTGGCTGTGTTCTGGAAGTTCTTCTTGAGGGCCAGAGAGAACTCCTAGTTCCCTGAGCTCCTTGCCCTCTGAAGATGCCAGCCATAGAGTCTGGCGAAGTGTCGGGAAGAAAAACTTCCAGAACACAGCCAAACAGCCCAAAAAACTCACAACAACGATCAGATCCCTGCCACGAAAGCCTTCGAGAATACATTGCTTTCACAATGCTTTGCACTATACAATACATCTTTACCCAGCTAAATATTACTTGTGCAACTATCTTGGCCAAGTTAAACACTTAATGCCATGTCAGCATCCCCTACCTTGTATTCCATTGGTTCACCATATGTAGTAAGAATGTACAATTCATTATTTCTGTGCTCAACATGATAAATGACCCCTTCTGTACGCTGTTGCACAAGCACAGGAGATTTGAGAGGGTGACAGCAGTCAACCAACCACACTTCGGAGGTATTCTTGCTATTACTGTTTATAGTCAGAAAATGCTTGTCTTTTGTGCGATAGAGATCCACAAAATATCTATAGGGGAACCAACAAATAAAGTAATAATTCAATTGCAGTACAACATCATCTGCAGAGATAGAGATGGACTAGACACTGTAACAGTAAAAGTCTGCATAAAAAGGTGAAAGATACAGTATCTATAACTAGTTTCATTAAGATTGGACAATGTACACAGGAAACTGTCTTATTAAGTCAGAACATTTTCTATATGTTTAGTATAGTTTGGACTACTCTAAATTCCACTGGGAAATATGTAAGTTTTGACTGACAATGAAACTCCAAGATCTCAGGCAAAAGGTCTTCTCCTGCAACTTTTAACTGGAAATGCCTATCAGAGACTGAATACGGGAACTTCTACACCAGCGGCCACTGATGTATGATCCTATGACTATACAGCTGTATAGTTGTAAATGTACATAAGAAGAACTTCAGTGGTGCCACCCACTGAAGAATGCAGAATACCAAATTCTTGCCTAAAGGTATATGAATGTTCAATATAAACGTCATAATGGGCTGGATTCAGATGAAGCTATGTAAACTTGTTTCCCATCGAAACCAATGGGATAACATAATCAAGAGTTCAGGATGTTTTTGACATCATGAGAGAGGGATGGGGGGAGGGTTTGCATGTCTGAGTGGGAATTTGGACCCTTTTCTCCAGAATCCTGGTCTGTTACTTTATCCACAACATCATACTGGGAATCCCATTTGTTGATTAGCTATATTTATATCTATCCTTTCCCCAATCAGCTCAAGGTAGTGCACTTCATTCCCAGAACAACCTTAGGAGGTAGGTCTATCTCCAAGGGTACTCAGTGAGGATTTGAATTTGGACCTCAGAAGTCCCAATCCAAAACTCCTGTGGACTGAGAGAAATACTGAAACAAATCAGTGCAAAAAACACCACTGCAAAAATATAAAAACTTAATAACAATTGACCTGACAATGTAATTAATTATCTACTTATACAAAAAACGAGACTCGGCTGAAATACCTTTGGAGTTATGTGATTGCCACCACCCAAAGAAATCAACCTAGTTCAGCCTTCATGCTTAATGCTGCTGCACTACAGAATCTTTGTTCTGAACCACCATAGCAGTTTTATGTTTATAGACATTGAACTTGCTATGTACTTGCACCAAAGGACACCCTGACCCAAAGGTGACCTTGACATTTCCAAACTTATCTCTCCTAGCTTAGGCTTCTTTTTAAAAGAGCATCTGACAGCACCACAGGAGGAAAGCAAGCTCCTTTACTTTAGTGCTTTCAATTGGTCTTGTTTCTCTGGAATACAATCTCTATTACCAGAGGGTTATTATTATTCATGTGTTTCAACTTTGGGGATGTAGCATGTATGTAGTCCTGAAACAGAAAATAGATGAAGTGTCATCTTTCATGAAGAGGAGCTTCTGTTTGTATGGCAATAGGCTAGCATTAATGTTTAGAAGATTCAGTCCAAGGAAAGAAGTTGGCTTCAGCTATATTGACGCAACCCAACACTTAAGCACTGAAGTGTGGGTTTAATTTCCATTGCTAACAACTGGGGGAATGCCAAGCTACACTCTGTTGCTTGTCATTACTTAGCATATAATCCTAAATGATACACTAAGGAAGGACTTTGAAAAAACATTTTGCATGTACCTCTGACATGGACTGGGACAAGCACACATAGGAGATGGAGGTTTAACTATTTCCCCAATCTCATTTAGTGACTGTCTGCCTGAATGGGTATTTTTTAATGGATTGTTTTACCTTATTGCTTTGAATGTGTTTTGGTGTTGCTTATGTTTTTTCAGTATAACATTAGTTTGATCCTATTTAGTATTTGTATACAGTAGACCCTAGTATAACAAACAGTTTATATAATATAAAATTTCTACAACATAAAAAATCCGGAGATAGGGGAAATTTGCTTAACATAATCGCCTATGGGGCAAATCTGTACAACATAAAAATGGGATCCCTCTGTTTTCAATGCATTCCTATGGGAAATTTGTATAAAGGAAAATTTGCTTAACATAATTTCATTTTGGAACCAATTAATTCCTTTATACAAGGTACCACTGTACTCACTGCTTTTTAGTGTCAATTGTTGTTTGTGAATGATGTAAGCTGCCTCAGATCCAATTTAAGAGAAGTTTTAAATATAAAGTTATATGAAGTTTTAGGTTTTTAAAAACCCCAGAATAGTTGGGCAGAAGATTTAAAAGTTCTGCAACTGTACCTGCTGGTCCCAATCCAGATAAGGGCCACTCGATTATTTGAGAGAAAAACAAGTAGACTTTAGTTGTGCACTACAAGTTATCAGGGTTGATTGAAAAGTAATGCTCCCATTTCCAAGGTGCCGTGCTCATTGTCTTCTTGGAAGAGGGAACCATGATAAACTCTCAGCGCTACGTGAAAACGTTGGAGAAGCTCTGTGCATGGTTGTGCCATGTCAGGAAGGATTCGGATCCTATTCTGCAGCATAACAATGCCTGCCTGCACATGAGTCGCAAAACACAAGAGGAATTGTAGTGCCTGCAGTTCAAGGAGGTTCTACCGCACCCGCCGTACAGCTCTGACCTTGCACCTTGCGACTTTCACCTCTTCCCAAAGCTGAACGAGCACCTTAAGGGACATTACTTTCATTCTGACAACGAGCTGAAAGCTGCCATTAAATCCTGGTGTTGACAAAAACCACCGGAATTCTCCTCTAACAGGTTTGCCCGACTAGTCACACTTTGGTGCAAGTGCGTGGAAAGGGGTGGGAACGATGTCAAAAAGTGCATCGTGCATTACATAGACGACAAATGTAGCTATCGGGTACAAAAAGAATCTTGAAAATCGGTTAACAAATAAAAAAGTTGCAGCCATGGAGGCATTACTTTGCAATCAAGCTTTATAGATTTAATATTTACCTTAATGTTATGGCTCACAGATACAGATTGTGTTAACTCAGCCTATCCTGTTGGGAGGGCGAGTAGCTAAACTGCATGACCCAAGTATCCCACCAATACCCCACCATCACCACCAGCAGTAACAACAACATGGTGTTAAATCAACTCTATCAATGCCTTCCTTTGCTTCCAAATTACTAGGGTTTGGTGGCTATATTAAGTTTCATCTACACAGTATAAGAATTTGGGCAGGGGGCAAGCTAGCACTGAGAAGGGTCTGTGGTATTTCCTGATGAATTCCATTGTTCAGCGGTGTTAGAGTTACAGTTATGATTAGTACTTGGGTCCTATAAATATATGCCTTGTGTTTGTTGAACCTATCAAAATTCTGACATTGCTTCTGCATGGGGCAAACCTACTGATAACCTTACCAGAGTACAGTGTGTCATTACTGTTTCTTGGCATCATGAATCACTGAGGAATTTTTTTAAAAAGGCATGGGACATTTGTTTGTCCTAATACCAGAGTATGAAAACAATACACACATGCTTTGGGGAGAAAGAACCTGTATGCTCAGTTCTCTTTCAGATACTAACTAAAAAAAAAAGCTATTTTGACATTTTCTTTCTTTCAGATAATCTACAAACATGTGTCTGGTTTAATATAGTCACACATAGAGACATTAGTTTAACAGAGTCCATTACCTTGCATCGTGCTCTCTATAAACCAATTTAGAACATTTCCCGCTAAAATTAGCCAAATACACATCATGGCATTGAAGGTTCTTCTGGACTGTATAGAACAAAATATCTTCTGTTGCCCATTCTGGGATTGGAAGAAAGAAAAGTTTTTCCCCCCACAGTTATAGATGGAGCTATGCTCTTTAAGTAACTCTATATGTGAAATAAATTACATTTAGTAAATTTAATTTGAAAATATGGTAACTGAAAAAAATATAAAAAATATCCATCCATGCATAGTATATTACATGTGATCATTTGGATCTAATCTACTGACTCCAAGACTGACTTGAATATGACAAGCAACAGGGAAACAGAGTATCTCTAGATGGCTGAGTGGATATTTGAATCCATGTATCCTGAGTCCTAATCAAACACTCTATATATTGCACCACCTTGGCTCTCTAGAAGTAGTTATTAGCATTGATTGTCTATTACTTGTTATATTATTAGTGACACACATTTAAATTTTACAATGGGGGATGTAGTGGTCATCCAGATGTTGCCAGACTATAATTACCCCATCATCAACTAGGGCCAACTAGGGCTAACTAGGTTGGACTGCTACAATATTTTAAACATGGTTTCTCCATTTCTGATTTCTGGTAGCTGTCACAACATCTGTATTTAGCAATCAATTTCCTTTTAACCCCTGGCTTGTAATGCTCTCTGCCCCAAACCACAAATGCCTACCAAGACAGGACAATTTCCCAACTATCTGGTCAAATCTGTGGAACTCCCTGCCACAAGAAGTGGTGATAGCATCTAGCCTGGATGTCTTCAAAAGGGGATTGGACAGATTCCTGGAGGAAAAGTCCATCACAGGTTACAAACCATGATGGAGATGTGTCATCTCCAGGCTTACTACCAGGGTGCTTCAAGGACCAGATGCAGGAGAGTGGTATCAGGAGAGAGATACCTGGTCTCGTGCACTCCTGGACACATTTGGTGGGGCCGCTGTGAGATACAGGAAGCTGGACTAGATGGGCCTTTGGCCTGATCCAGCATGGCTCTTCTTATGTTCTTATGTAAGTGACATCTGAGCCACAAAAACTTTTGCAGTAATATATTTGTCAAAATTGCCCCACACTTCTGTTGCTTTTTTACAATTAAATTATATGGCTTCCTCTCTGAAACATTTTAAAAGTTATATCTTAATCTATTCAGCTTTCAGAATGGGGTGCAGACTATCTAAGAAGCTGACTGATAGATTAAAGTCATGCCAATTTGGGGGAAAAGACATTCTCCAACTCAGCAGTAACACTTGATCATTTTATGGACACTTAAATAGGATATGCAATTCTATTCACCTTCCAATGGGAGCAAAATATTGATTGAAATCCAGTAGTAAGTCATAACTAATAGATTTGTTGATTGATTTTTATGTTGTGAACTGCCCAGAGTTCCTCTGGAAAATCGGGCAGACTATAAATATAAAATAAATAAATAAATAAATAGAGTAGGTCCATTGAATTAATGGAGATCAGATGAGTCAACACCTATGTAAATTCAACTGATTCAATAGGCCTATTTAGATGCAACTTAGTACAGGTTTTCACTCTTAGCTATGCGAATGCATGGTGACTCATTTATTCTTAATTACACATTCATAAACAGTCCCTCTGGGGAGAAAGGTGGCATAAAAATAAAGTTGTTGTTGTTGTTGTTGTTATTATTATTAATATGAATCAGAATATTATAAAATGATTAAGAAAGTTTTGAATTTCATTTGATATACTGTATAACATCTAGAATCAAAATGTTTCATGCTCTTTACTTACCAAAGCTAAATACATTTGGGATTACGCATTCCACTTTTGATAAAGTATTTAGTTTCACAACGATACAAGCTGACTCTTCAGAATTTGCACTTTTAATCCCAGTAGCCATGTATCTGTGATCTGGAGAAATTCGGATGCGCTGGATTAAGGAATCATCGAATGGTAGAGCTTCTGCACTTAGTAATGGCTCACTGTCTCCTTCACCTACAATACAAGAAAAAGATTGTTGTGGGAAGCAAGCAGACAATTTAAAGCGAAAAGCACTTTGGAAACCACAGTACTGACATCTCCCATAGGCACCCCTTTTCCTCCGTTTGTTTGTGTAGCAGGGCCTTGCTTGACCCAAACTATTATGTTCCAAAGAGTGCAAAAGTCTGACAAATCTCATGAGAAAACAAATTAGTGTGTGTGCCTTGAAATAAGCCAAAAAGCACAGCATTTATAGAAAAACTAATGGGAAGAACTACTGAATATCCCTGATATAATAGGCTATACTACATGAAAATGTATGGCATTAACTTTTGTTACCACTAAAAGGCTGTTCATTTTGTTCCAAGAGAGTAACATGACGACCTTATTAGCAACTACTTTTGTGGGTAAGATGGAAAGTTGTATTCAGAGTAGCACCAACAGACCAGGTATTTTCAACTTTCTTTTCATTATACTGTACTTCCTGACCCGCTCCTGGGAGTCACAAGATCTCATGCAGATGTTGTCTGGCAGCTTCCAGCTGGGAATGGGGAGATCTGGTAAAAACTCTGGACTCCCCATTGAGCAAATAAACATGCCTACCACCCTGAAATGGGCTCTCTGGTTCCCATATAAACTTTTAGGGAAACAAGTATTTACTGTTACTTTTCTGAAGAGACTTTAGCTGGTTGGATATTACAGTTGTTTCAAATTTAATGTTCTATAATATTCGTGAGACTCAGCTTTTAGATGTGAACAGACTCACTTTTTCATCAATGAACAATGATAAGTCAATAATAGTAAATAACAGTAAAGCTACTGTGTGTTGGTTTATCATACTGCAATTATTCTTGTTTATTAATGGAAAAATTACAAATGTGCAAAAAAAAAATTACAATAACAAGCAAGATTCTCATACCAGTATCTCCCAGTTTTGAACGAAATATGCAACCATTTTCTTCAAAGTAAACATACTCTCCAAACTTAATCTATTTAAAATCAAATGCAACAGAAAAATAGGTCAAATTCAGTCATCATTAGGAATATTTTTTTTTAATTTTATTTTTATATTTGTATACTGCGCCGATTTCCCAAAAGGGAACTTTGGGCGGTTTACATAACATAACATAAGAAATCCAAGGAAAATAATAAAATAACAAAAAATCCCTCAAAATACACAGCAATAAACAATAGCAAGAGGCATAAAACAACTGATAACACAAACAACAGAGACGGGGGAAAAAACAATACACACCCTAGTGATTGTCGAAGGCATCCCTAGGCAGCCAGGATTTTACAGCTTTTTTGAAGGATGCCAGGAAAGAAGCCTGGCGTATCTCGTTCAGCAGTTTGTTCCAGAGAGCCAGGCTGGCCACTGAGAAGGCCAATTGCACGTTGCAACCTTGTGGGCCTCCCTGGGGGTGGCCACCCAAAGCGAAAGAGCCATAGAGACTCGGGTGGGCCAGGCCAGCTCTAACCTTAGGAAGATATACTCTGCCATATAATCAGGATCCAACCCATGGAGGGTTTTGTAAACCAAAACCAACACCTTGAACCTTATTTGAGAGGCAATGGACAACCAATGCAGGCGAGGCAGAATTGGGGTGATGCGGTCAAATCTGCCCGTACCAACCACCAAACTGGCTGCTGTATTCTGCACCCGTTGCAGTTGCCAAACAAGGGTCAAGGGAAGCCCCATGTAGAGAGTGTTACAAGCCGTTTTGTGCTTTGTAGGTTAAGGTCAGCACCTTGAATTGTGCCTGGTAGGTGATTGGCAGACAGTGGAGCTGCTTTACTAGGGGTGTAATGTGATCTCTGTAACCCATCCCAGTCAGCAAACTGGCTGCTGCATCATTTGAGAAAATGATGAAAATGAATTCATGTAATATAGTGAAACAGATGGAGATGAAATTTGGTAAATCCATAGGACTAAAGAACAGCTGAATTAAATGGATTCCAGTGTTGAGGAACTGAATCAGATGGATAAACCAAATGCTAGAAATACTGTACCACCAAGAAAATACATTGAATGAAGTGGATAAGAATATGATCAATATTGCCCCATAGTGCTCCAAGCACACTCTGGGCGGTTTACGATTTAATTATGCAGGCTACACATTGCTCCCCACCAGCAAGCTGGGTACTCAATTTACTGACCTCAGAAGGATGGAAGGCTGAGTCAACCATGAGCCAGCTACCTTGAACTGAACCCCAGGTTGTGAGCACAGTTTTAGCTGCAGTACAGCCATTTAACTACTGTGCCACAAGGCCCGTTAATTATTTTTGGCATCCATCAGTCTAATGACAATGATCAAACAAGTCAGCATACTTTAATAATGCCAGTGTCTTTAACTACTGTAATTTCTAAACATATTTTTATTACTTACCACCAGATTGCTCAAACTGGAATAATATTGATCATAATTAGCTTCTAATCTTTGTTTGATTCTCACTGTCAGATCTTGGTAATTTGCTGAACAAGCTCTCCAGTATGCCTGTTCTGATTTCAGAATATCCTGGCACAAGAAACCATTGAAAGTGAAGTATCAATAAATACAGACCTTTAATCTCTCACATAACATGGTACAACACTCATAAGTACAAAAATAAATAAATAAATAAATAGAATTATCATTTCAGCAATGTGGCCAATAACAGTTGTCTAGTGTATGTTAGGAGATTTAAAGCAGAGCCAACAATAGGAAAGTACAGTAACGGGTGATTATATTTGCATTGAAAGGAAGGCATGTTTTTTAAACCATGAATGTTGGTGGGGGCATTCCTTTCTACAGTTCTTAAGGTTTTTTATATAACAAGATTGTCTGTATTAATTGTCTTAACACAATTAAAGAAAATGTTCAAATATGTGTGTAGACTATTCAAGGTCTCCTCTACTCTTGCATGAGAAGTCAGGGATTCCAGGACTAATTCAGAATATGCTTATAAAGCATTTCCTAAAGCAAAAGCTTCAGCCACATACTGTATTTCTTGCCAGTAGAAATGGCGTAACACACTGGATTGCCCCTTCAAGGAGTTTAAGACATGTGCTAGTTTTATTACCAGTGGGAGCTAAAGTAACATGACATGTTGTGCATTGGGATTTAGCAGCCATTTCCCCTGCCCCTGGTCATCTGAATATCAGTGGACTCCCCAGAAATGCACTCTTTGACAGATGTTCAGAGATTTGCTCATGCACTGTGAGTGCTACAAATCCTGGCAGCATCAGTCCTTATCTGTCAGATTTAGCCCACCAAGAAAGCCCCATCATTCTGCTAAAACATTGTTGGATTGCTCTATGAATGTATCTCCACAGAGAACATGATGCACTATGCATATGCTTGCATGTACATTACAATTCAGTAGCAACACCAGGATCGAGGAGAGGTGTCCCCCACACTTATGCACTATCTATGCCACAATAGATCTTTCTGATGTTCTATTCAATAAATGCCTGCTATTGTATGTTATTATTTTGTTCCCTCATCTGTGCCAATATAATGTGAATTTTCAGACTGCACATTTCAATGTGAAATAGTTTTATCTCAAGATAAACTGAATCTAATCTTACAGCTTTTGTGAAAGCATTGCTAAGCCTTTCCAGTACTGATTGATGGGTTTGTTTATTTAATTGTATTTTATTCAGTTTTGCATTTAAAAAAAACCCAAAGCAGCTTCTGCAAATCCAGGACACAATAAATTGCTAAAAATAATAAAACAGCAAAGCATTTAGCTATAACACATATAACACTGTGCTTTGCACTGTGTTTTACACTGTAAGTAAAAATATGTGTATCCAAAAGTGTATCCATGACATATACTACTAAATATACGTGTATAAGACTGAAGTCTCAGTGGTTTCTCTTCTCTTCCCTTTATCTTCAACCAGTATCTTCTTCTGGATTAGCATGTGAGATGCTAAAACTGTTGAGGCAGTCCTAGTCATGTAGTAACTTGCCTAGGCATGTAGTGGAATCTCACCAGCTTAAGTTCAATATGCGTTAATCTGCAACAAGATATTAGTCCTAGTTCCTAATTCTTGTCTTCTAAAGTCAAAATAGACATTAATATTTGGATCAGCTATTTACAGAATTAAGAAACTGTCTAGACCAGATAGGTAAATATACTAGATAAGTTTCTCTTTTGATACAGTCTGTTAGTATATTTCTGGTGGTTATAAAATAATCACTGGAAAAAAACATGCAAGTGATGCTGCTGCTATTAGATCTCCAGTAAGAATAGAAAAGAATGTTATTTATCAGTGTTGTTATCCTGTAACTGTAAACATACTTCTGTCTAACTTCATCATTAGCCTTTAGTGGCTTTTTGACAATTGAAATGAGATAATTGCATTTTATTGTGCAAGGGTTAAGAGATTGTTGGCATGAAAGATTTATTCAAATGGCATACCTTACAGGAGAAGAACCTCCATGGATGAATACCTCCTTGGGAACAAGGAACAATGCAGGCATTTCTATAACACTTCGCAAACATGCACACTCGGGGTTTTGTTTGACTATAAGATCTTATTGAAATAAGGGAATATTTGGAACAGTTCCTGGAGCGACCAATACTATACTTCAGGATGTGAAAAAAAGATTTTGTGCGTAAATGCATAATGATGAAATATTTGTTTCCTTGATTCTTTGATTCTTTGTCCTCATTTTTCCTTGGTTCTTTGTTCCTTTTTGTTATGTTTCTGTAAGTTCAACCCGATGTCAAGCACAATTAACCTGGGCACCAACATCATAGCACAGTATGAGCAGAAAACAAGATTTCCTCCTGCCACAGAAGTACACGATCTTCAGATCGACAGAAACCAAGAGTAAATACTGGTGGAGAAAAAAGGAAAGTGTAATTTAAATAGCAGAAAAACTACAATATAAATATTGTTTTTCCTCTATCAGGCTTCCTCAAAATAGTATTTTTACACAGGTCTCATAAGAACACCAGGCTGTACATGAAAGATCATGCAGTGCAGACTAGTTACCTATCTTATCATTTTCTTGATGCCTGCATTGAGCAGGGGGTTTGATGTTATCGCCTTATTGGCCCCTTCCAATTCCATTGTTCTCTGATTTCATGTATCACTGAGGGACCACACAGACTGAAGAAGTGCTATCCTGATTCCTGACTTCTCCTGCACCGAACTGCAGTTCCTATAATCACAAGAGGAGGCACTGAAGTTCAACAGCTTGGCTAGATCATATGACTCAAAGAATCAGTTAGGGCCTGGCTGTCTCTATAGAATTGCTACTGCAACTTTGATTTGTTGGCTGCCAGCTTGTACCTACCGGTAGTTATGCTTTCTGATATCATTCTAGTACTCTGGATGAGGACTAGTTATTGGAGTTTGGGCAGGGCATAATCTTAACTCCAGGGCCTTCCCTTAATAGCAATAATCATTTATTTGTTCTCTCTATTCAAGTCCCCGCTTGCAAACAGGATGAACAAGTCAGCAAGCAAAGGCAACCATTATTCTTTCCTGCACACTAGTCTTGCTTGATGATGCTCCCTCTAGGGCAGCCAGACAAATACATGGGTTAATTACAATGACAAGAGGAGCAGCCAGAAGCCCTGGTGCTTTGATAGTCATTAATGGTCTCCTTAACGAGACATAGGCTTTGTTAGATGCTTCACAACACTGATCCTGAGGGTGGCTCTTCTTTACATGTTTGTCTGCCTGTGCCATGCTGCCTAGATGCCCTAAGCAAGTGGTTCCCAACCTTCCTAATGCTGTGACCTTTTAATACAGTTCCTCATGTTGTGGTGACCCCTTGCCCTGCTTGGAAGAGGCCACAAGCCCCCTTTGACAGGCCACTGCCACAGGTGCCATAGAGAAATTCCCTCTAGAGACACCCTCAGCCAATTGCAGCCTCTGGTGCTATTGACGGACATCCCCTCCAACCTATCAAGCTGTAACTTATTCTCCCCCCCATTCCTCCCCCTCTCCCTCCAGACCCAAATTGTTTGTGCCTTTTTCTTCACTGGCACAAACTGTGAAATGGCTGTTAGACCTCCAGGTTGGGAACTACTGCCCTAAGCATATCCAATCTCGCCTGATTTCGGAAGCTAAGCAGGGCTGGCCCTGGTTAGTACTTGGATGGAAGACCACCAGGGAATGTCAGGTGCTGTAGGCGCCTGGAGTAGGAACTGGCAAACCACTCCAGTATTCCTGCTAAGAAAACTCCATGGACATGGGGTCACGACACAACACAACACAGAGACACACTGCATTTTTAGCATTGAAAACTGAGTTGCAGCAGTCGTTTATGTATTTGGATGGCTAACATTCGAGCTTTTAGTAAATCATAACATTTTAGACCCTATAAATGGGCAGGGGAAAAGATTGGCTCAAGTGTCTGTCAAATTTCTGTTTCGAGTTATCTCTACCGTAAAATAAATGCTAATCTTTAACCCCTATATTTTATTAGTAAAAGAAGTAGGAACAGCGTATTAAGACCCACCTTTTTATTTCTCTGTAAATAGAAATGTAATAAGCTAAGTGTATGAGCCACTCTCAGCAGTTAACGTTGAGTAGCTCAGTATCCCGTAGCTCTCTGACAAGCGGCAGCATGGCGAGTCGATCATTGATGACATCATATGTAAGCGACCCGATCTCTCAGTCGCCCACGCACGGGATTTGCTGGGTTTATTTGCCCACAGTCAATATGGCAAAGGATAACTCTCTCCTGTCGTAGTTCTGCCCTCACCCAAGATGACGGTCCAGCGCCATAATGTTCTGTGAGCTTTTATTTGCCCGTAGAAAAAATGGCGACGAATCCCAATTCTCTAGTCGCCATCTTAGGTTTGGGCATGCAAACGGCGAAACCTATTTGTTTACCACCACCCCCTCCCCGTTAACAGTTTTCGGGATGCTTTGTCCGTTCTGGCGTCGAGGGGCAGATTTGCCCGGCTAACCTCTCCCTGAATTGTTGCCAATTTTTTTAAAGAGGGGGGCAAGAACCCGGCGTCTCCAAGTTTAGATGATGGCGGGGGTAGTGGAATCAACAAGTGTAGTCTGTCCTGTGTAAGAAGTGATGGAAAACGCTTTTACACAGTTAAGCCCCCTCAGCCAGAGACTCGTGAAGAGGCGCAGCACTTTGTCACGAAAGGAAAGGTTGCCAACCCGTATGCTTTCCTTTGTCGAAAAGAAACCTTAGCCCCAAAGTAATAAATTACTCGTGTGAGGTAAAAGCAGACGACCCGACGCCCACCGTGTTCCTTATCCCTTCACCACTTATGCCCCTCTCCAGCCTTTTCCACCAGCCAACGGTGCGTTGCCCTGACCAAAGATGGCTGCTGGAGTTTCGTTTATCCCTTTCCTCCCCCCCCTCTCTCCCGGCGAAAGGGGAGGGTCTCTCAGCAGCGGCTGCGAGGATTTGGGTACCAGCCGTTCCGTTTCGAAGGCTGTTTTATGTGCCTTGGGCGGGCTTCCCCTTTCGCCGTGAGGCGGTGGGCCGCCGAGTCACTTAAGAGAGAGCGAGAGAGCGGCCACATCTCCTGCCTCAAAGTCACGCTCGCTCTCCGTCTCGTCGTCGTAGAGGAGGCGTTTTATTTTTGTTTTATTTTATTTTTTTCTGCCGCGCTCCATCAAGCTAAAAGCGAAGGGGAAAGGCGCTCTCAATATGACCACGGAGTCAGTCAGGAGCATTTCTCCTGCTGCTGACAAGTGTCAGGCAGAAAGAGCCGAGGAAGACAGGGGGGAAGGAGGCTGCAAGGCAAGGAAGCAGGCAGCCGCTAAAGCCCGCTGGAAGCTCCTGAGGCAGGTATATATATCGACGACGACTGTAACGGGTTGCAGAAGAACGGCTGAGAAGAACCTTTACAGCGGGAAACGTGCCTTATTCTTTCTCCACCGCCCCCCATCCCACCCCCACCCCTCCACGGCAACAAAACCTTGCCACCATTGTACTTTCTTGTCAAAATGACTTGGAGGCAAGTCACTGTTAATTAATATCCCTGTTTCACTGATGGGGACGTGAGACTACAGGGAATGGTATGCCCAAAGGCTCTGCTCCAGTGATTGGGAACCATTTAGAGACCAATTGCCTAAACTAGTATTAAAAACCCACTAATTTTTCTCAAAGTGGCAATACAGCGATTTAACCTGAATACAGGTGGCTGTGAAGGGGCGATGTCGGGTGTGCACAGAAAGGGCTCCGAGTGCCACCTTTGGCACCCGTGCCATAGGTTCACCCACACTGCTCTACTCTAATTATTGACGGAGTCCCAGAGCTCCCTTCTTTCCTGACACATCATCCTTATAACACCCTTGTGAAGTAGGCTACACTGAGGAATAGTGAATGTATTGATTTATTTTTATATTTATATACCGCTAGATTTTCCCAAAAGGGAACTCAAGTGGGGTTAATAGCTTCGTGATGGCACAGCAGGGATTCTATTTCATATTTTCTCAGCTCTCAAATTCCTGCTGCTACCCCATGTGTCAGTTATTTAACTGTGCAAGGCATTAGTCGTCTTGGTTCTGTGTTTTAGTGTAGCTCTTTCACATGGATAGAGAGAGGAAGAGGTCACATGTTGTTTGACCAAGTGCTCCAAGTCAGTTGAAATTGTATTGAAAATCTTTGTGGTCACCTGTGGACCATAATTTGTTACTAACAGCCAGGTTTATGAATCACTGGGAATTTTGTATGATAATGCGACAGTATCTGAGACAGCACAGGTTACTTCCAAAATGATAACCTCACCTAATGGTAATAATTAGTATTCTTCTCAAAGGCTTTTACAGCCGGTATCTGATAGTTGCGAGTTTTTTGGGCTGTTTGGCCGTGTTCTGGAACTTTTTCTTCCTGATGTTTCACCAGACTCTGTGGCTGGTATGTTCAAAGGGCAAGGAACTCAGGGAACTAGGAGTTATCCCTGCACTTAGGGGTATAGAGTGAGTGAGACTGGGGTTTTTAAAGTTGAGGAAAAGAGGAAACTTGTTCTATGCAGGAGAATAGGTTTTAGGAAGAAAAACTTCCAAAACATGTCCAAACAGCTCAAAAAAACTCACATCAACAATTAGTATTCTGCTGTAGCTCCAAAGCAGAATGGAAATCAAGTTTTTAATACTGATTTTATTTACTGAGATTAATGTAATGTTTATTTAATTCCATTTTTCATTTTTGTATTTTTATGGTTTTAATTACAACAATACCTTGATTTATGAGCATAATCCGTTCCAGAAACATGCTTGTAAACCAAAGCACTCCTATATCAAAGCAAATTTTCCCATAAGAAATAATGGAAACTCAGATGATTCATTCTGGGGACCCATACACTTGGGTTGTTTTACCTATATCTTTTATATTTGTATGTACATAAATATATACTGTACATGTATGTATGTATGTATGTATGTATGTATGTATGTATGTATGTATG
>JAHTLZ010000275.1:6958194-7005734 GCA_023846285.1 Phrynocephalus versicolor | reverse complement strand
ATGTATGTATGTATGTATGTATGTATGTATGTATGTATGTATGTATGTATGTATGTATGTATGTTTATTTATTTATTTATTTATTTATTTATTTATTTATTTATTTATTTATTTATTTATATTGTGTGTCAATAAGGCTCAATTTAAATCATGATTTTCTACATGAAGACTCATTTTTGCTGGAGTTTTTTAATCTTAATATTTATAACCAGATGGTTTCACTATTAGAATAATAACTTTTCAGATTAGTTTTACAGTTATATAAGAAAAGTACTGATTTGGTGACTATATACCATTAGATATACATAGACAGACAATTATGAAATTATTGCAAGCTGAACTATCTCCAGTTTAATAGGTTAATCATTCATATTTGGACAACTGTTCAGTTGTATTTTATTGGAAGGAGAAAAATAATCATTACTTTAATAATAACAATTTTAATAGTTTTATTTAACCAAAACAATAACATTACAGGTTTTTCTCCTCAAGGGAGAGAGTGAGAATAATAGGACAACCCTCAGGCACATAAAGATCCCAAGATGTGGAGTAATGTTCTCAAAATGTTTCCTTTTCATTTTACTGTTTGCCCAAATGCACAGTTTTGAAAATAGCAAAACCAAGCATTGTTGATAATATCTTCTAGATAGAAAAATTGCTCCAAATAATCAGAAACCTCTGGGAGAGCATGACATTGTGAATGGATTAATACAGCCTTATGTTACATAATTAAAAACTAATTTCATGATGAATAACCTTTGGACTATAATGTTTCTTAACTAGAACACAATCTTTAGAGAGATTTTTCCCTCAAAAAACATTTAATTTTTTTTAAAAAATCTGATTTAATTCCAAAAAAATGATTTACATTAAAAAAATCCATTTTTTTTTAAAAAAAAAACATTGATTGTATCCAACCTGATTTGAACCCTGTTCTCCTGAATTCTAGTCCATTACTATCCATTTGGTGCTGGGAATATGTAATGTATATACTATACTGCATAATTACAGTGCTCCCCCTGCCCGTTCGCGGTTCATATACTGCGGTCCCATCATAGCGTGGGACTGCAGTATATGAAAAAGGCCCCCTGGGGGAAGGGGGAAGGCCTGTCTCAGGCCTCCTGTACTTACCCCAGGACTAGTGCTGCCCCGAATGGTCCTGCGAGGGCCTTCCCGGGCCTTTAGGAGGGACCCAAATGGCTTCCCTGTTAACCGGAAGTCACTTTCAGTTCGCAGGGATGCCCTAGAACAGGGATGGTGAACCTTTTAGAGACCGAGTGTCCAAAATGCGATTCAAAACCCACTAATTTTTCCCAAAGTGCCAATACGGCCATTTAACCTGAACACAGGTGGCTGTGAGGGGCGATGTCGGGTGCCCACTGAAAGGGCTCCAAGTGCCACCTTTGGCACCCGTGCCATAGGTTCGCCAACACTGCCCTAGATGGCCCAGGAAGGCCCTCACAGCCCTGTTTGGGGTAGCACCAGGCTAAAGGTAAGTACAAGGGCCCCCAGCCAGGGCCTCCAGGCCTGACCCGACCTGCATCCACATATCACGGATTATCAATTATCGCGGTTCGGTACGGGTCTCTAACCCCCATGATATACTATCGTATACTATAATGAGTTACTCTACAGAACAGCTAAGCTGATGCTCTTTGCACAAGTTGTCGCTTCTGAACAGCTCTTCATAGAATGAATTGCAGTAAAATCCAATTTTTTAAAAATCCCGCCTGCACTGGTTGCCCGTTGCCTTCCGAATAAGGTTTAAGGTGTTGGTTTTGGTTTACAAAACCTTCCATGGCTTGTCCCCTGACTATTTGGCAGAGCATATTTCCCGACGACTGGATCTGGCCCGACCCACCAGTTCCTCCTTGGCCCTCTTGCTCCGGGGTGCCACACCGAAGGAGGCCCATAAGGTGACCACTTGCAAACGGGCCTTCTCGGTGGCTGGCCCCTCAATTTGGAATTCTCTGCCGAGCGAGATACGGCAGGCTTCCTCATTGGCGTCTTTTAGGAAAGCATTGAAGACCTGGCTGTTCAGGGACGCCTTCGGTATCTGCTAGGGGAGTACCGGCACTTCCCCCCTTCTCTCTCTCTTTTTTTTCTTCTCTTCCCCTGCCTCTTGCCAACATTGTTTTTGTTCTGTTTTGTTGTAGATGCTATTGTTTTAACTTTTGTGTAAACTGCCCTGAGTTCCCGTTTGAGAAATAGGTGCGGTATACAAGTTTGAAAATAAATAAATAAATAAATAAATAAATAAATAAATAAATAAATGTTTGTAAGAAATTGCTGTGAGAAGTAATCTGGAGTGTTGGTGCAGCACTGCAGGTGCTATGCATTCCCTTCCCCTTGTGGGCTTCTGCAGTGACCAGTGGGTGGCACTGTTCTTCCCATCCTCTTCTGGCATTTGTCCAGACCCAGAGGGTGCTCCTGATTCCTCCTCTGCCACGTCCAGCAGCTGCCCAATCAAAAGCTGCACTGCAGGAATTCCTGCCCTGCCTCCTCATCTGAGTGGGTGGGCTGCTGGAGGGAGGAGGGAAGCAGGTGCTCTTGCTGGGACTGGACAGTCATGTGGTGAGGAGGGAATGAACAGTGCATGCCAGGTTGTAAGAGCTGGCTGGGATTGGTGCGGGAAGGAGACATGTGTCACCTGGGGTGCCACACTGATGACTTAAAACAGCCCAGCATGAAGCAGTTTGTGCCCATCTCTAATTTTGTGCAGTTGGATGAGAGCCCTTTGAGAGCCCTGGTTAGTAAAACGTCTGTGAAAAGGAGGGGGGGGGGACTAACAAAATCAAGGAAATATTTCTCCTCCTTACCCGACAAATATGAAGGGATGAATATTTAATGAATGTTCAGTGCTGATGGCTATCAAAAAATTCCCCAAAACCCACACATACACACACAAAACAAGCATCATGTACACTGAAAGTTGAGTCATGGCAACTGGACTTCTTTTCTTGTGAGATCAGAGAGAGAGAGAGAGAGAGAGAGAGAGAGAAGAGTAAGATGCCCAGTTGCATGACTCAACTTTCAGATAACCTCACTTGGATGACAGAATCTTCACAGACAAGCATGATGTATAGTTTTTAAAAAGCAGATACAGTGGACCCTTGTATAATAAATGGTTTGTATAACATAAAATCTGTACAGCATAAAAAATTCCAGAGATAGAGGAAATTTGCTTAGCAGAATCGCCCATGGGGCAAATCCGTACAACATAAAAATGGTCGCGATTAGGGATTATTCCGTTTTCAATGCATTCCTATGGAAAATTTGTATAAAGGAAAATTTGCTTAACAGAATTTCGTTCAGAACCAATTAATTCCTTTATACAAGGTGTACTATGTCCTGCAGCCCACTCCTAGTTCTTGTCAGTGTGCTTGTCGTATGCGTATTTCTTTATGGGATACAAATGGAACACTTTAAAAAAAATCATGATTGGCTGATAGTGACTCCAAAATTAAAGATTAAGCTAGAAGTACATTTATATGAAAATGATATGAAAAGTTAGTGAGATGTTAGATACTGAAGCCAGCTTTTATTTTGGTGCTAAAAGGCTGGAGAATTCAGTATTAGAAATGAAGTATCTTTTTATTCCCATTTCAGTCAAATAAAACACTTTAATAATAAAGGTAAAGGTTCCCCCTGCATATGCATGCTAGTCGTGTGCGGCTCTAGGAGCAGTGCTCATCTCCGTATTCAAGCCGAAGAGCCAGTGCTATGCAAGTCCATGGCCACATGGCCATCATGGCTGCAAGGAAACACTGTTTTACCTTACCGCTTTTTATGGTGATACCTATATCTATTTGCAGTTACATGCTTTCAAACTGCTAGGTTGTTAGGAGCTGGGCTTATCAGCGGGAGCTCGCTCCGCTGCATGGCACCCGGGATTTGAACTGCCAAGCTGCCGACTTTGCAACTGACAGTTTTCGGAGCCTTAGTCCACTGAGCCACCACGCCCCTAAAACACTTAATAGGTGAATGTTAATTATTTTAATCATGTTATAAAGTGCTAACTACAGTATTTAGAAATTTAGACTATCATATTGTTGATTTTCTTTCTTTCTTTCTTTCTTTCTTTCTTTCTTTCTTTCTTTCTTTCATCTCTTTCCTTAGTGACCATTCCCATTTGTTTTTCTGGATCATGTGCTTGTTATATTGGTCCCTGGGGCACATTCATTTAAAATGGCTATATAAGGTGAGCTAGTGATCCTTTAAGTTCACTTAGAGGGCATCATGTAAGCAGAGAAGACTGTCTCTCAACCTTTTCAAATATTATTGGAGCTACTCCTGAATAGGTTTGTCGCCTTTTACTTTCTGTCCTTGTTTCTAAAATAGATTAACAGTGTGCATCAGGAGGACATTAGAAAATCTTGGATTATAAATGCTGTCAAAAGGTTACTGAGAGACACACATAATGTTAATGACTTTTCATAACATTAATCTGTGTAATGGAGTAGATCCTCTCTGTCCTCCAGCTGAAATGTGGGTTACATTTTTTCCAAAAGCTAGATATTCGACTTGACCATAGAACAGGGCAGGACATTTCTGTGGGCCTGTTAGGGTGGCCATTGTTATGTTGGAACGTAAATTAGTATATTTAGTGTGGACCTAGTATTTGTCCTACAATATTTGTTTGTTGGATGCATCCTCGTGAATGAAATGAAGTTGTCCCGTGTTCACCTGGACCTAGCCCATGACTGCACCAAGTAGAGGGCCAAAATAAGAATAGCGGACCCCACCACCAAGTGGGACAAATGCAGAGGAGGAGAAAGAGGAAGAGGGGGAGGAAAAGGAGGAGGAAGACTAGATAGCCATATTAAAAATGTAAAAGTGGAAGTGACTTTTTGGATATCTCCCAGTTACTGTTTATAGTTATGTACTGATAAAGTAATGACAGTGAAGCTATGCTGTTGTCATATCAGTCTGCTGAAGGATGAGTTTGAACTTTCAGTTCTATACACTTGAAGTCCTGAGTTGCTGTGTTTATGGAATAGAACACCATATTTAATCATTTTAATCACTGTTTTATTTTTAAAAAATGATTCCATGAGGCTGTTTTTTAATCAGATCAAAGACTGGTAATCAAGAAAGTATCTTTCTTGGTACTGATCTTCCTAAAATTTACAGCCGTGGATTATGTAGAACAGAGATAGGTAATTTGTCACAACTCCTGTAATCCCTCATATTGGCTGTACTGGTTGATGACAATGTTAGGCAACAACAAAAAATAGAGAGCCATATTTGTCCACAGTGGTGCCAATATGATGTGGAATCAATTACTTATTTATTTATTTTTACCCCGCCTTTCTCCTTGGAAAAGGACCCAAGGCGGCTTATAGTAATGAGGGATAATATACAGTCAAGTACAATTAAGACATGTTCAAGTATTTGAGAACAAGGAATTGAGGGACATCTTACAACATTAATAGACAACAATATGTTAAAGCTACAAGGTTATAAGTAGTTATAAACACAAAGTCTATGTGACCCTATAGATTCATATAAAATGCACATGGTATTCCATCATTCAAGGAAAACTTGCCTGAAGAGAAAGGTCTTTGCCTGTTTCTGGAAGGACAGCAGAGATGAGGCAGTCCTGGCCTCTAGTGGTAGGGTGTTCCAGACTCTGGGTGCAGCAGTTGAGAAGGCACTTTCATGGTTACCCATGAGATGTACCTGTGAGGGTGGTGGGATGGAGAGAAGGGCCTCTCCTGATGACTTTAACACCTGAGTCGGTTTATACTGTGAAACTCAATCTTTGAGGTAGCTAGGACCCAGGTCATATAGTGCTTTGTAGGTCAAGGTCAGCACCTTGAATTGGGCTCGATAGCTGATTGGCAGCCAGTGGAGCTGCTTTAGAAGGGGTGTAATATGATCTCTGTACCCTGCCCCAGTCAGCAGTCTGGCTGCTGCATTTTGGACCCGTTGAAGTTTCCTGAGATTTTTCATTGGTAGCCCCACATAGAGTGTATTACAGAAGTCCAGCTGGGACGTCACTAGGGCATGTGTCACCGTGGCCAGAGCCATAGTGTAATGTCAGTTACTTATTAATTACTCATTACTCATTAGTAATCTCAATTACACATTAATAATTTTAATGAGTAATTGACATTTAAATAGTGGTTATATTGTTCCACGTAATACTATGGGTTCTTTTTTGATTTTCTGACAAAAATTGCTTCCTGTAAGGCCAATAGAGTCATCTATCAGTATGCCATGAAATGCATGAAATGGGAAATTTAAGTTTGAAATTTGAAGCTGCAAGAGGCTCAAAGAAAGGCGGGACATTAGAGGGCACCATTCTGGTGGGAAAAGAGGAAAGCCTCAAAAGCAAGTGACAGGAAGAAGGTGGGTAGTTACTGGCTGGAATTTCTATGTCCAAGTGATTAGTGGACAACTCCCATGCCAGTTGCAGAGAGCACATAGTTAAATGTTGATGTGCCTGGATTTCTGAAGGAAGAAATTTGGGATTGTAAAAACCCATTAGTGCTATCCCATTGGAAATAAATTACTTACCTTTGTTCAATGGAGAAGAGTATGTGCCTTCTGTTATGGGGAAGCTTAAAAGGGAGGGACCTAAAAAGAGTCACACTTAGTTGTTGTGAGTTTTTTCGGGCTGTTTGGCCGTGTTCTGGAAGTTTTTCTTTCTGACGTTTCGCCAGACTCTGTGGTTTGCATATTCAGAGGGCAAGAAGCTCAGGGAACACAGAGCACAGAGAGAACTCTTAGTTCTCTGAGCTCCCTGCCCTCTGAAGATGCCAGTCAGAGTCTGGTGAAATGTCAGAAAGAAAAACTTCCAGAACACAAAACAGCCCAAAAAACTCACAACAACTATCAGATTCTGGCCGTGAAAGCCTTTGAGAATACATAGTCACACCTAGGTTTTGGAATGGAAAGTGCCTTTGTTTCCTAGTGGTTTGTGTGAGCCATCAATCCTGGTTGCTTCTCCTGGATGCATCAGCAGTATTAGAGACCTTCAGAAATAGTAACCTTGTGGATTGTTATACAGGAAAAGGCATGAAAAACTATGTTCATTTGGTTTTATTTTGTCCTGTGAGACAGATGTTAGAAAATGATGGAGGGGAGAGCACTGCTCTTCCCATTTGATACGTGGCCCTGCTGTTCAGGGTGCAACCTCTGGGTGAGCCTGTGTAGAACTATTGGCTACCAAAACTTAATCCTGACCAGACTGAACTGTGATTAATTGGTGGTGGATCATCTAACTCTAAACAGTCTAGAGCAGTGGAGGTGAACCTTTGGTACTCCAGATGTTTTAGACCATAACACCCACAGTCCTTTGTCATTGGCAATGCAGGCTCAGAATTCTGGGAGTTGTGGTCCAAAACACCTGGAGTGCCAAAGGTTTGCCACCACTGGTCTAGAGTAACTTGTCTAAGATGGGGTTGTCACTGCCTAAAAGCATTCTATCTTATGGATGTTTTTTGACTTGGCAGTTCTGTTGGATGTACAGAAGGCATAAGTGGTGAGAATGCTTTCCTGAAGAAAGTGCATCTTGTAAAGAGTTCTGGGGGGGGGGGCTTTTTTGCTTTTTCCCCTGGACCTCCAGAACGGATTAATAGGGAATTTTATTTCAATGGAAAACCCCATTTCGGTTGACATTTTTTTCGGATAACAACTAAACTCGGAGAGCGAATTAAAGTCGTTATCCAAGGTACCACTGTATACAGTACTCAGTCATGATTTACGAACCCCTTTTTCTGCAGGGCACTTTGAATCTGTGCCAGCTTGTCCAAGGCAAAACAGACTGGCTTTTCCCCTGGGAATCCTAATGTGGAATCAGTCAAACTCCCTATGTCTGGTTATGTACAGGATTTGGTTTCTTTCTTAATGGCCCCGACATGTAGCCATGCCCATGTTGAACTATTATCATGCTTTTCATTACTACAGGTGAAACTTGAAAAATTAGAATATCGTGCAAATGTTCACTTATTTCAGTAAGTCAACTCAAAAAGTGAAACTAATATATGAGAGAGATTCATTGCATTAAAAGTGAGATATGTCAAGCCTTACTTTGGTATAATTGTGATGATTATGGCGTAAAGCTGATGAAAACCCTAAATTCAGAATCTCAGAAAACTAGAATATTACATGACATCAATAACACAGGAATTGGAAATGGAATAATATCGTATCTGTGATATCTGATATTGGTTGCTTGGTTTGGGCCCTTTTTGCATCAATTGCTGCCTCAGTGTGGCATGTCATGGATGCTATCAGCCTGTGGCACTGCTGAGGTGCTATGAAAGACCAGGAAGGTTCAATAGCAGCCTTCAGCTCTGCTGCATTGTTCGGTCTCGTGCCCCTCATCTTTTGAGTGGCCTTTTCCTGGCAATCTTCTTGAGGCTGAAGTCATCCCTGCTGCTTGTACGCCTTTTTCTTCCACACTTTTTCCTTTCACATACCTTTCTATTCATATGCTTTGATACAGCACTTTGGGAATATCCACTTCTTTTGCAATCTGTACCTTTTGGGGCTTTCCCTCCTTATGGAGGGTGTCAATGGTGGTTTTCTGCACAATTGTCAGGTCAGCAGTCTTTCCCATTATTATGATTTCTACTGAACCAGCCTGAGAGATCATTTAAAGGCTCAGGAACCCTTTGCAGGTGTTATGGATTCATTAGGTGATTTGAGCTTAGAATATTGAACCTTTTCACACTATTCCAATTTTCTGAGATTTTGAATTTGGGGTTTTCATAAGCTGTACACCAGAATCATCACAATTATACCAAAGTAAGGTTTGATATATCTCGCCTTGAATGTAATGAGTCTATCTCATATACTGTATTAATTTCACCCTTTGAGTTGACTTGCTGAAATAAATGAACATTTCACCTGTATTTCTCAGGTATTGTCCATGTTTATTTTTATTTTTAAAGCAGTTCAATTTAATTTCAAATGGTTTCTTATATTGAGTCTTTGTTTCTCTTATTTTCAAAGTATTCTCCATTTTCACCACCTTAAGTAATTTTCTCTACTTGTACTAATATAATCTTTCTCCTCTACTACCTGCTGTATTTCAGTAATTCACAGCCTCCAATTTTTGTCATGGATACATGTCAGAGTATTTTGTAATTTGTTCTGCCAGCGGAAGCAAATACTTATTGAACAATTACATAGATAGAACAGAAACAGACAAAGTCAGAGCCAATTACATCCATATGAATGAGCTGAAAAGGCTTAGTGGACTTCTTATTACTCACTTTTGCCGCTGGAGCAGACTTACTTTTGGTTAGTTTACACATATTGCAATCAAGAAAAGACTTACAACTCTTAAGATCTGTGTCCTGTACACTTTGAAGAGTGTTCTATAAAATAGGAAAACTAATGTGCCCCATTCTGTGATGTAATATATGTATGCACTTTTCATGCAAAGGAGAATTATGTATTGTGTTTACAGAAGTTTAACATCCAATTAAAAAAGATTTTCTTTCAAACAACCTATTGCAACTATGTTGCCATCTTTCATGATTCTACACATATCATTTGCAAACACAATTTCAAAACCTTGTAGACAAACTTAATAAATTCCATTTTAGAGGGTACCGGTACATACAATGCTTTTTTAAACAAACAATCCAAAGGCCTGAAAATAATTTACCTTCCCTTTTAATTTGAGCATCAGTACCATCAGCCAACGAAACTTTCTATGAATCATACTGTGTTAGTTTTGAAAACATTTTCTTATCTTTAAAACAGTGAATTGAAGCCCCTGAGTCAATTATATACTGATTACTGCCAGAAAAGCATTTATCACACTGTACCTCCCTTTCTTCTTGGTTTTGAATTCCTTACGTTTTGGACCTTTTAAAACTTCCTGCAGTTTATCACAATTCCTTTTAAGATGTGGAGAACTCCCACAATGAAAACATTTCCGGACAACCTGAATAGTTTCTGAGCTTTGCTGTTTAGACACAGACATTTTACTCAGATTATTTTCCATTCTGCGCTGGTCCTCTTGAAGTAATCTGGAAGTAACATATGAAAGAGCTAAGTCTTCACTTTTCATTGCTTCCATTACTAGTGAGTTAAAGGTTGAGTTTAAACTAGAGAGAATAACTAGACATTTATATTCTTTACTATGTTTCATACCAACTCACTGCAACTGCTGGAAAATATCTGTCAAGGCTCTGACATGATTTTTAACAGAATCATCCTCCTTTAACCTTGTTCTGAAAAGCTACCACATCAAAGAAAATTTAGAACCGGCGTTATCTAGGTAAACATCACTCAAAACTTTCCAACACACTGCACTAGTTAAATTAATTGAGAGTCCTTTAGACCAAGAATTATAGTTGCCATAACTTTCCAATCCATAATCTTCTGTTCTTCATCCACTTGTTCAGGATCTATAATTTTAAATAAACTTTGAAAAATTTAAAAAAATAATTTTCATGGACCAAGATAAAAAATTGGTGTCAGAAAGATGAATTAATGGCATAGGAGTATTCATATTTACAGCCATGCTTGCTGCCATCTGTCATCTTTGAAGATTAGAGACTCTCGTGCGTTTTGCCAAGTCTTCTTTCTTATCTGAAGACTCCTCTTTCTCCTCTTCAGAATCACTTGCTTTCATTTAACACAGCTGTTTTTGAAAAGCTCTGAAAATACACTTCAAACTCACGGCAAACAACACCTCACATACCTTCAGTGTGTTTTCCAGTGTCCACTTATCACCAGCTCCCGGTCTCTTGACTTTACCACCATCCGTCATCAGACCTTCCAAGCCGGTAATTAATCTTCCTTCCAGATCACTCGGTCAGATAGCTTCTATTTCATCTAGCCACCAATAACCCTGTCAGAGTATTTTGCAATTTGTTCTGCCAGTGGAAGCAAATACTTATTGAACAATTACATCAATAGAAGCAGAAACAGATAAAGTCAGAGCTTACGTAAAACAAAACAGCTATATTACATATATACCCAGATAAGTTACATGGAGAAAAATCAACACCATAACATTTCATCATACATGGCATACATAATCTGTACATAGCATAGAGATACAAAGAATGGTGGGTGCCCATTGAACACTGATTAACAGAGCACTATATACATTTGTTTATCCAATCAGGTAACACATTGCATCATAGCTATTGCAGCACCTTGCATCAGCCAACCCCATTTAAGCCCATTCTTTTCACCTGCAGTCTAACAGAAAAAAACTTTAGAGTGAATCATTGTGACTTTGCACATTTGCAGATTCCATCTTAGAAATCAATTAAATACATACAGACCATTTATTTATACACCTGTTTAATACATAGTTTCACTAACTAATATGACAGTATAAACTGCATGTTCTTTAGTTTCTGTGCTTTTTGTTTAGTCCTTCTAAAACATGAAGTCCAACTTCTGCGTTTACATTGTTCTAGTAGTTTTGTAACAGGCTGCCCTGCTTCCTCAGCAGGATCTGCTGAGCCCTGTAGCTCATTTGTCCCCACATGTCCAGGGGCTGTAGCATCAGGCAGATCCTTATTGACCAGGGCAATAATCAATCTGGTATGGATTTTTTAAAATTTCCTCTCATCATAATTGATGGCGGATGGACACAGTTGGTTTAGCTTATCAGCTGAGACATGTCTAGCATGAGAGGCCCTTCAGGTAGCAACACTAACAGCAGCATAGCTCCCAACCTCACTGAAGCATGCAAGCCGTTCCTCCTCAACAAGGTCCGTGGCCATAGAGGGGATAATGGTGATGGTTCAAAATACCAAATGCAGTCAATCAAAATTATAAAAACATTGAAAGCTATAACATAACAATGCAAGTTTTAATAAAAAACCTACAGTATACAGTATGTTAAATATTAACATACTATATATGCTGTTCCTAGTGTTACCAGTTTTTGTAACTCTGTTGATGTTATTTCTGAATCCTCATCCTCTTGAGGGTTAGGACGAGTAATAATAAATGTGATCTGCAAAGTTAAAATACAAAACTAACAGTGCATTGACTTCAAATAGATAGTAAGGCACATAGGTGCCAACATTTCTACTTTTCACAGATGAGACATGATTTGTTTTCTAGGCAGCAGTTTGAGGACTAGGAATATATTGTGTTGAGCACACTTAATTCTCTTATAAATGATCAGGCTCCAACATGGCCCCAGCATCACCTAGCACTAAGGGATTCATTGTTTGTTAACACATATACTCGGGCAGAGCATTACATACCAGTATGTGTGAAATCATGCTTATGTACAAAATCCAGAAGACAAAAGAAAATGTGCAATGTCTTTCAGTTTTTCAGTTATGAGAGGATAACATCTGGACATAATTGTTTTCACTAGGCTTAGAAGTGCACATCTCCAGACACCAGACTCTTAAGTCGAATTGCTCTTAAGTCAAGCTGCTCTTAAGTCGGGGCACCACTGTATTTTTAGTTTACTTTTGATGCTCTGGCACTTTGCACAATTTATACTGTATTAACCAACTTCTGTCATTGAATTTCAGTAGCCTTCTGTTTATAGCTGTAATTACAGTGATAAGCATTATAGTTCAAAACCAGTCTCTTAGATTGTGTTTTAGGAAGTGATAGGAAGTAGTAGAGGTACTAGAATACCCTTGCATTTTGGGTATAATTCATCATACAGTAGTTTGCAGCTGATTTTTCCTATCAGCTGGAAAGGCTCTAACCAAGTATCTTATAATAATTTACTCTTGAATTTCTAAAACTTTGGACGGTGGTGACTAGGAAATAATTTTCTTGTGTGACTTTTCAGTTGAAGTAATTGCTTGTGAGCATTCCAGTTGTGTTATGTGCAGTTCAATTTTAATGCCATGTATTTGTTATTAAAGGTTCTGAAACAAAAACAGTTGGAGGATATCCACCTTCAGGAAGTGTCAGTGAGGAGATTTGCTTCATTCAGTCTATTCTCAGTCACAGAAGATGACAGGAGGGCAGCAGAAGATGAATCTGGGTCCTGGGTTCAGTACAAAAGCATCTTTTATCCTAAGTATAGTCTATCATTAAAGTAAGTATTACTCTTTGTTTTGCAAGTACTTTCCATGTCTGGAATGTATAATTTTTAATTTGTGTTTAAATTCATATAGTTTTGTGTTTAATATTTTAAAAAATTCTATCTCATTTTAACTTAACTTGTATTGAATCCATGGTACTAGAACTGGTTTAAAATTAAGCTAAATCTAGTTTAATGTGCAAAAATGATCAGGCTGTGCATACTTCCTTGGTGATAAGCTCCACCAAATTATGTGGGGGCTGACTTGTTGAACTTACTTGCATATTATGTGTAAGTTTCTTTTATCTTTCAGTTGATTAATGGGCACAAAACTCCAGTCAAGACTGTGGATAATGGGTTGGATTTGGTTTGGTTTGGGAGGGGAAATGTGCCACATAGTAGAACTGCATTGTGACCACAGCTTTAGTCTTGTCCATTTAGTTACTGCTCCTATTGTCACCATGCCTTCATAGTCCTTGTGCTGTCACACACTGCCATTCAAAGTATACACTGGAGAAAAGTATATTTGGAGTAGAAACCAGGAACAGTACCTAATTTGGGCTACACGGATCCAGAATAACTGAGTCTGTTTCTAGTGCAGATTTGAATGTTTGCATGATAGATACAAATCATACTTGAACCCACTTGCACATCCTCGGTCCTAAATCCACCGGTGCTTATCCTGAAATGTTCTTGGAAATACAAAAGGAAAGTGGCTTGTAGTGAGGGGGTAGGTTGAAGTAAAGAATTGGCTGCAGGAAAAGGCACTAAGTATTCCTCATGCCAATTTTCTGCATCAAATTGTTCTTCCAAAGGTAAGGCTATTGAGATATTGTTACAGAAGGGTGAATATAAGGCACACATGGACCCAAAGGATAGAAGCAGTTGTGATTATAGCAGAGTTATGTCTTCAAATGGAGTTTGTCACCAGTCATTTGTGAAGTCGATATTTTCAAGCAGAAAACCAGCTAGCTTGAGAATGAACTTTCCTCCTTCCAACTAATTTGCCTCCTGCAAGCTCATCAATTTGGTACTCCCGCAACATTACATTTTTAGACTTTGAGCCTTGATGGGAGAAAAGTAGTTTGAAAAGAGGAGCTGTGGAAGGAAAAGCAATAGGTGTGGGAAGAACTCAGTACTCCTGACCAGTTGCTTTTTTGTGTGAAATATGCCCCCCTCCATGCACTTCATAGGTGTTTAGTGGCAACTTGATTTGAACACACTGGTCTGCTGTATGTATAATTCTACCCATCAGGTACTATAAGGGTTGTGATCTCCTTCATCTTAGCTTCATTGTTATTTTTATATTCTTCCATAGTCTAGCTTTCGTTCAAAATAAACTGGCTATCAAAAATGTCTGAGTACATTTGTTGGCCAAATAGAGTGATGTTTCTAGCAAGGAGAATTTGAGCATGCTGTGAAGTCACACTGAAATCTCTGATACAACAGTCACTGGCATGAAGCAGCTGTAAAACCCTGCAGAAACCATTACAAGATTTTGACAGTCTCAGCAAAGCACTGTAATGAGTTGCCAAAGTTAGATATATAGCTTTCTTTCTATCCTTTATTTGATTTCATACAGTTCTGAAGCTTGTGCTTTCTAGCAGGAGAGCGGTAGCTTAAACATCCCAAAGGTTATACTTTTTCTAAAGCCCATTATTATACCTGCTGTGGATGTTGACTTTTATATTTCCTGCTTAGAATAGAGCATTCTGGAGGATCTGTTGTGCTGAATTCACACAACATAGCAATCAGTGAATTGCACTGATTCTTAGTGGATATGTACAAACAATGTTAATCAACCATACATTATTATTAATTATGGTGACCATTTGAAAATTACAAGTAGATTACTGTATTTCTAAACAATCAGATATTGTCTTACATGCAGAGAAAAGTGCTTTTCTGCCTTACACCTCATTTCTTTTTTATATTTTGTAGTACTAAACAATTTTTTCAATGGTAAAAAACCACCATTCTTGTGTCTTTAAAAAATAACAAATTTGTATTATCAGAAGCTTTTGTGGGCTCTATGCTTCATCATCTTTTTTTCCCATGATAAATGTTGCAGCCTTTTAAAAGCTCCATAAGAAGAAACTAATACTGTTATTCACATTAATAGAATTATTTATTAGTGCATATTAGAGATGGGCATGAAACAAATTAAAAATTCATTTTGTTATTAGTTATTCATTTTGGTAGGTAACAAAATGAATAATAAACAGTCTCCTCTAAGAAAAATGAAACAAAACGAAACAGAAATTTCTGTTTCATGTCATTTCGTTTTTCATTCCCCTGGCATCTTCTCCTACCTTGCTGCCAGGACTCACCACTGCCGCCCACCAGCCCTCACAGGGAGGGCTTCTCACTCCTGCAAAAACAAAAACAAAAAACAAACAAAACCTCCCAGCTGATCAGCGCTTGAGTTTAAAAAAATAACAAACCGCTGACCCGGACTGTGGGCTAGCTGGCCGGCACTAGGAGATTTAAAAAATAAATAAATAAATGTGCCGACCCAGCTGTGGAGCTGTATGGTCGAGTCAAGTAAACCCCGGGGGGGGGGAGAACTGCTGACCCGGCCGGGTGTGTGAGAAAAATAAAAATAAAAATAAAAATAAAAATAAATAGAAAAAATTAAAAAACACACCGACCACTCCCGTGGGCCAGCTGGTCGGCGCGAGTAAACAAAAAGAAAAAAGAAGAGAAAAAAACCTGCACCAACCCAGCTGGGAGTGCAAAAAGAAAAGAAAAGAAAAGAAAAGAAATAGAAATACTGTAGGGCCATTGCAACCTCCCTAGATCCTTGCCTTGTCTGGCTCAATGGAATGGCCCACTTTCATCATAAATGCATCTCCAGGGCAAGGTTCCCCATGCCCTCAAGGAGATATTTATAAGGCCCATCCACACACAAAAATCTAACCTGGTGGTGGACAATTAATAATTGCAGGCCTTTTGCCAATGTTCCTTTCCAAAGCAAGCTAATGGAGAGGGCAGGGGCTGATCAGCCACAGGCACTCTTGGAGGAGGCTGATACCCTTGAGCCATTCCAGTTCAGGTTCAAGCCATGTTTGTAAGGAGATGACATTGATCACCCTGCAAGGTGACCTTTTGATTAGACTGACAGGGGCAAAATGTCCCAGCTGGTCCTCTTTCTCAGCAACCGCTGATATCATCAACAATCTGGAGAGGCTCTCAGGATTGGGGATTGGAGGCCTGCTTTGTCCTGGTTCCAGTCTCTCCTCAAAGGTGACCCCAGAGATTGCAACTAGGGGGAGATGGTTTCCACCCCTTGGACTCTCAGTTGTAGAGTTCCACAGGGGTCAATCATCTTTCTGTTGATGTTTAATATTGATGTGCGGCCATTGGGAGTGATCATCAGGAATTCTGGAATTTTTTGTTAACAAGTATGCAAATGACACCCAACTCTACCTCCCCTTCCATTCTTCTCTAGTGGATGCTGTCCCATCGCTTGAGCATTGCATGGATGACATGTTGAGGTGGATGAGGGAAAATAGACGGAACCTGAACCTGTACATCCCAGGCTATGTGGTTGAGGGTGTAAACCTCAAGGGAGGCTGGAAGGGAGAAGATGAGGAACTGGGATTTCTTGGTGGTTACACTTCAACATCTGTCTGACATTGGCCTGGCTCCTTCACTAGTAATTTTTAAAAAACCTTTTAAGATCTGCTGTTTTTAGACCACTTTCAGACCTCTCCATATACAGAACATAAGGAATCCCACAGCCAGCCAGGGGTGCCAAAACTTTTTGCAAGGAGGGCCAGATTTGGTGAGGTGAAAATGTGTGGGGGCTGACCATTCAGCTGCATTTGGCCCAAGCCTTTAGGACATGCAAGGAGGTGCGGAGGATGCTGCAGCAACGGAGCTGGGGGCAGGTAGGTTGGGCAGGTGGCTTGGGGGGCAGACGGAGGCAGGGAGGGCCTGCAGACCATAAAACTGCAAGCTGACAACTCCATCTGGTATGGGGAGAGGCCAGCTGGTGGGGATGCATGACAGGCTGAGCCAGTGGGGGGAAGAGGCTGCGGGCCGCTCAAAATTTGAAAATGGGCCACATTTGGCCCCCGGGCCTAACTTTGAACATGCCTGCACTAAGCTAACCAGTTACCTTTGTTTGCATATTTTATTAAACATTTTCAGTGTTGAATGTCTAATATAGGTTTTTTAAAAATCTTTTTTGAAATGTATGTTGATCTAGTTTAAGGTTGTTTTATTAGAATTGTTGTCTATTGACATACTCTGATGTGAACTGCCTAGAGCAGTGATGGCGAACCTTTTAGAGACCGAGTGCCCGGACTGCAATTCAAAACCCACTAATTTTTCACAAAGTGCCAATACGGCAATTTAACCTGAACACAGGTGGCTATGAAGGGGTGATGTTGGGTGTCCACAGAAAGGGCTCCGAGTGCCACCTTTGGCACCTGTACCAAAGGTTCACCAACACTGGCCTAGAGTAATGGGTGGCATACCCCCTCAAAGAAAACCAAACCAAACAAGTGGATAATCTAGTTCTTCCTACTGGATTTGTAGTAGTTTGTACATGTTTGTAGACTTTGGCCATGAAAGTAGTTCATGAAAAACTAGATTTGTGAGAAAGTGAAAGCCCCACAAATGAAAGCTAGCCAAGTAATGGTGCGTGCATTCATACCTAAAATTGGCCTTATGACAAATCCTTTCTATTGTCAATTTTTGTTGTGTGAATTTAACACATCAGATCTCCCAGAGTAGTACTTCCCACTGAAAGGGAGTATATAAATCAAATAAATCAAATCTAATCAAATAAATTAATAAATAAATTTATCATGGAAAAATCAGGTGTAAAAATTTTACCTCAACATATTTTATTTTTTCTTATACTAGACAATATTCTGTGACAGTTAGTGTTTCAGGAGAATTGTGAGACTGGTGAGAGTGCCGTTTCTTTCTAAACAGAATATTGGCTGCGAGGACGGTATTATTCCTTTCTTGAGTCCTCTGTGAAAGGGTGGGTTGGTGATGACTGAAGATAATGGCTGAGGCCGTTTCAAAAACTGAAATTTTGGTTCACTGTATTGAAATTTTAGGAGAATTTGGTAGAATCAACACCCATCTCATTGTCTGTATTTTAAAAACAGTGTACAGTGGTACCCCGATTTAAGAGCAGCTCGATTTAAGAGCAATTTGACTTAAGAGCGGAAAACTGTTGGCGTTTTAACTGCCGCCTTACAAATTTTGGATATGGTCTGCTCAACTTTCAATTTTTTTATTTTTTTATCTTATTTTTTCAATTTTTAGTTAGGTACCCCGACTTAAGAGTAGTTCAATTTAAGAGCATGCATTCGGAATGGATTAAATTCGTAAGATGAGGTACCACTGTACATTAATGCATCATTCTTGAAACTTTCAACTAAAGAATTATTTCTTGTGATAATAATTGGATGATGATTCCTTATTTATACTAATTGCCAAAAGGAGAAAGTAATATTTGGATTTAGATTAAGACAGCTTTGAAGGTTTCCATGACCCAGGATTATTTCTCAGAAAGCTTATTGAGCATCTTAGGGCTGACAGGTATTATTCTGACAAGGCTAAATACTGTATAAAGTTCACAAGGTTGTCTGTGGCTCATGGCAAAAAAGTATAAAGGCCAAGCTATATCCATTCAAAGGCTATCAACATGGATCAAATTGTGTATTCAGATATGCTATGAACCAAGATGGAGCTGCTGCACTAGAGGGCTTGAAAATGTTTTGCAAGGCAAGTGGCATCTTTTATAGTTTACTGATTGTCATGACCTTCCAAATGTCTGAAGAGAATGGCAGTGTGCATATCTCAGTCTAAATCTATACTACAGTTCTATAAGTGATGACACTAATTTAGGAATTATTTACCTCTTCTAGACTGCATGTAGTTCTAAATTCTGAAAATAAATACCCAGTTTTACAAATCTGAACAGGTTTTATTCACACCAGATCCCAATGAACGAAGGTAAGATGTTATATCATCCACATATAGGGAGATTGTGTTTAGATGATAACAAACGAAGATTGTTTCCTTGCTCAGACCATGTTTGTTTGAATGTCTGTGAAGATTCTCAGTCATCCAGGTGAGTTTATCTGGAAGCTGAGTCATGGTAACTGGACTTCTTTTTGAGAGAGATAATGTTTTGCTCCTCATCCAAACAGCTTTGTCAGTCTGTGTGAACTTAATTTGTTTCATCCATATGCATTGTTGTTCTTTCAGTAGCATTGTGTGAAGTTCCATGCCTGGGTGTTATTTTTAATGAGCTTCTTTAAAGTCTATTGCTTAAATACAGTGACCCCCCCGCCATTTCGCGGTTCAGGGATTGCGGTCCCACTACATCGCGGGACAGCAGTACCTGCACTGTGGGGGGGGCGCGGGGGCGGGAGGGCGGCCGGGTTGCTCTGCGCCGCCCGCCGCCCCCGCACCTCTGAGAAGCCTCTGGGGTGCGTGGGAGGGCAAGGGGGGGATCCGATCACTCCGCGCACCCCCTGCCCCTCTAGAAGCCTCCGGGGTGGGTGGGATGGTGCCGCCGAGCAATCCGATCGCTCTGCGCTGTCCCCCCGCCCCTCCAGAAGCCTCCGGGGTGGGTGGGAGGGCGGTGCCGAGCGATCGGGTTGCTCTGCGCCGCCCTCACGCTCTTTCCCAGCCCCCCGCCCCACCCCCAGGCCCCCCAACCGCTTCCGCATATCGTGGATTTTCACGGATCGTGGGTGGGGTGGGTCCCTAACCCCCGCAGTCGGCGGGGGGTTACTGTATTATTATACTAAGGATTGTGCCGTAGTTTCCTCCAGAATTATTCCATAAGGTAGCCATGTTAATTTTAATACTCTTTAGGACAGCTATTATTCCTTGTATGTTTGCTGTACAGGAAATCACTCTTTTATATATAATAGTCAAGTGTTGTCTTTTTTCACTTACTCTATTTTCCAAGTGAAATATATGGCCTTTGTCATATCTTTCCAATGTATATTGCTTCTAATGCTAATAATAGTGTGTAAAGTGCCTTCAGAAGCAGTATTGAAATAAACACATCCTGTCCACAGGTTAACTATGTAGAAAGGACAGCCAAAAGAATGGAGAAAGAATGAGCTATAGCAGAATATGGAGGAATAAGTCCAGTGTTAAAAAAAATAATTCAGTCTGAATATGCAGGGGCAAACAAGATACAGTACTGGATTTAGCCCAAAATGTTTAATTAATTTGTATATTTAGTTTTTAAATGAATGTTCTTGAGAAGTTCCCCTTGAATACTGGTCTTAAATTGGTAAATTGAGTTGGTACTACCTGCAGAAAGCACTGTAGCCCATGTCGTGTCCAGTGATTGTAAAAGTTACTGTTTGGGATTATTGGCAGAGAGATTCTGAGAGCAGTCCAAAAAAGTAACTTCAGGCCCTGTCTACTGTATGCCATTCTGTTTTGGCACTCCCACTGTTTTCTTAGTGGAATGAGGAGAGGTTGGATTTCTAATTGAGGAACAATGAAAGATGGAGAGAACTCAAATGCAAAAATGATAGGTATCTTCTCTCATTGTGTAAAATTGTATAGTTTTGATAATAGCCTTTCATAATAAACTGCAGTTTTCTACATAACTATTAAAAGATATTAATCACATCTTCTGCTTATTTTAAAGAGAGAAAATGAAAAATAAACATACTGTGTATTGTAAAGTATTTTCAAAGTGTTTATATTCCATGTTGGCTGAAATCCTGCTGGTTAGTATAGTTGGCTCCATTGGATTCATACACCCTACTTTAGTTGCAACAAGTTCTCCTTCGTGGCCTTCGTGAAGCCACACAAATGGGTTTCCCAGAGCGCACATGCAGAGGTTGGACTTCCCTAGCAATAGGAAAGTTCGTTAGTCTTCGCCCCCTCGCACTGATCATGTTTGAGAGGGTCCCGCCCAAACACCTCAGTTCCCTCTTACTTCTGTGCTAAGAAGTAGCACTTCATTAGTCTCCATAATTTTCTTCCATTTCCTTCCTACTTTTGCTCTCTTTGCCTGTTTATGACATTTTTGGCATCTTTTAAAAGGTGTGTTTTCTGTAACGGGAAAATCCCACACTCCAATGGTAATCAGGAATGCCTTTATTGTGTGGGTGAATCCTGCTACCCTGACTCTTGCACTATTTCCAAAAACTTTGGCTCCCAGACACTTAAAAACCATTGTTTTCAACTTCTTTCCTTCTTGAAAAAGCTCTTCAACCTGAGGTCATGGAATCTGCTTCTTCTTCTCGAGCTTCGTTGATAACTTCCCCGAAGTCTAAGAAACTTCCTAAGTCGACTTCAGTATTGAGAAAATTTCCTAAAAAGAAGTTGCCTTTACTTTGAAATCGACTGCCTCTGATTTGATTCTGAAATCTTCACCTTCAGTATTGAAAATTCAGGATGTCATTGTGCTTGATACCGACCAGCCATCTACTTCGCCTGCGGCGTTGGAAGCTCGTCCTGGTTACGATCCGCTGTTCCCCTCAGACTCATCCTCTTCTCAATCTGGCTCTGACGACTTGGAGGTTGAAGATCCACCCAACATCTCTTTGATGGCTTACCTCTTTGTGCAGGTACCACCTGTACTTGATACTGCGCAAGAAGTGGCTATGATACCTACCACTGTACCGACACTGGAGCTTGACTCCACTACCTTTCCATCAAGCACGCTTCTGCTTCAAAGGCTGCAAGAGGTGATGTCGGGGAAAGTTATTTCACAGCTTTCTATGGCTCAGCCTGCCCCCCCGCCAGAACTGGAGCTCTTTGCCCAGAAAGCTAGAAAGAACCATTCCAGTGGAAAGAGGGGTGCTCATAGGCATGGCCATTCAGCCTCTGTGCCTTCGTCTTTTTACCGTCGGTCCTGACTACCAACGTTGAGTCGTCTCTGACTCTGTCAGCACTGACTTCCATGTCGACCCTGCCCACTGTTCCGGCTTCGATCGTCTGGCTGCCTACATTTCCGGTGCCGGTGTCAACCTTTTACACCGCTTTGATTTCTGCTGCCTTGCTACTGAGTTAGATATCAACTCACACGGCTTCAATGTCATCACTGCAACTCCCGGGTTCTATTCCAGCAGTCTTGCCTCCTTTGACGTTGCCACTGTCAGTCCCATCTTCAGTGTCGGCTCTCTATTTGGTATCAACATCGACTTCTCAGCTCTATCCATCAGCAACCCACATGCCTTCCTCGACTCCAGCAGGCCAGTTCTCATTTCTTGCTCCATCAGCTCCACCTATCGTTCCTCCTTCGATACCTACCATTTCTTTTTCTGTTCCAATGCCTGGTTCATCTGTCCACCGGTCAGTATCGAGTACCATTTCAACTGCTGCGCTGTCGATTCCGAAAAAAATCCACAAGTTTTCGACCATGCATTCTACAACTGCTCTCTCTATGTCGACACCCTCTACTTCTAAACATCAACACAACCAACCTCTACCGTCTTCTTCATCAAAACCTTTAACTTTGATGGTTTTACCACCTATTCCATCCTTTTTGCTTAAGTTCGACAGCTCTCATTGGGTCATACAATCTTGACTCTACCTTGACTCAGTTGAAGTCGAATACAACCATGTATCCCAGCTCCGACTTTGATACCTCTTCAATGCCTGGTGAAGCTGTTGGGGAAATTCCCCCAATATGTAACAATTCCTGATTCGGATGTGCAAGAACAGTTGCCTCCCTCTTCTTCCAAGGCCATGCAAAATTATTCAGATTTCGTACTTCGAATGGTGAAGTCCATAGATCTGCCGACTCACCACCCGAGACCTCGCCATACTGACCACATTTTTGGAAAGATTTATACTGATGATACAGTTCCTGTTCACTTGTCCATGTTCCCTTCCTTCCGCTCTGTGGTGGAGGAGTCTTTCAAGAAGATAGGATCCGTCTTGGTATTGCATAGGATTGAGGGCTGATATAGGGTGCATGATGACAAAGCTCCTTTCCTTTCAAAACACCCGACGCCTAATTCTGTGGTAGTGGTCTCTTCACAAGTGTAATCCCGCACTAAACAGGTTCCTATCCCACCATCCAAGGAGAGATGGAAACTTGATACCCTGGGAAGAAACATCTATAGTTTGTTCTCCCTACTCTTTAAAATCGCAAACTATCAAGGTGTCATGGGGGCTTACCGAGAACTCCTTTCCCACTTGCAACTGTTATTACTGCTCATACCTGACGACAAGAAGCCTGATGCATCTCTCATCTTTGAGGAGGCGACGGCTCTGGCTGTGCAACATATGAGATCCTCTAGGCATGCCTTTGACTGCACGTCTAAAACCTTGGGTGCATCCATTGGTCTTCAGAGGCACGCTTGGCTTCGTTCCACTGGATTATCTGATGACCACAGGAGCCAGATAGAGGAGCATCCATTTGAAGGCGATGGTCTTTTCCATCCTTCCATAGTTGATGCCATGGAAGACTGACACAAAAAAGCAGACAACTGCTAAGAGGCTCGATGTTGTGCCACAGAAACAGCAGCGACCCTTTCGTTTCCCTTTCAAGCGTGCAGGCTTTCATTCTGGCTACCAATCTTCCTACTCCAGACAAAAAACCAGGAATTGGAACCCTAGGTCCGGAAGCTTCTCTTCTTTCCCAACCACCAAGGGGAAATGGTCTAAGTCTGTGTCCACTCGTTTTTCCAAACCACGAGATAGAAGACAATGTGATGAATTCTGACTCACTTCATTCTCCGCACCCTTGCCAACCTGGGTCTACAGGTTAGGAAGCAGAACTCCATTCTCCTCCCCCAACAAACTGTCTCCTGTATAGGGATGATCCTAGACTCACTGTGGGCCATGGCGTTCCCACCCAACAACCGAATAGATTGCATACACTCTCTTTTGCCCCTTTTTTGCTCGAACAGTGCCATTCTGACTTTGACGGTTCAGTAACTCTTAGGATACATGGCTTCCATGACCTTCGTCCTTTCTTATGCCAGGTTGAAGCTCAGGTTACTCCAGGCTTGGTTCCTCGCTCAGTTCAACTCTCTCCAAGGTCTACCCTCCAAACTCTTGAGAATCCCACTGGACCTCCCCCAGCAGCTTACCTGGTGGACAAACAAATCCAATCTGCTGGCCGGTTGTCCCTTCCGATCTCCCTCCCCAACCATTCAGATAGCAACAGATGCCAGCACCATAGGTTGGGGGGCTGTCTGCCTGGATATGACAGTGCACGATACCTGGTCTCCACAGGAGAAATTGCTCCACATAAACTCCCTGGAGCTTTTTGCTACCTTCAAGGCATGTCTTGCTTTTCTCCGTCACCTCTCCAGCAATATAGTATTAGTGGTCACCAAGAACAAGAACCACTATGCACTACATCAACAAACAGGGTGACACTCATTCCACGTGCCTTCTACAACTCACTCCTGGGAATGGTGTCTACGACATCACATCTTTCTCATTGCCACGCACCTACCTGGCGAGGAGAACATCCAGGCAGATGTTCTAAGCAGGAAGAACTCAGCGTTCCACGAGTGGCAACTCTTTCAACCCACGTGCGACTGTCTTTGTTGTCAGTGATGAACTCCATAAGTGGATATATTTCCCACATGGTAGAACTCCAAATGCAAACAGCTCTGCTCGAGGGCAGGGAGAGGACATTGCTCTCTGGCGGATGTCCTCATGTTGTCTTGGACGGGGGCACCTGCTTTATGCGTTTCCTCCAATTCCTATCCTACACAAGGTGCTGTCAAAGATTCAACAGGAATGGGCCAACGTTATCCTAGTGGCTCCCTGGTGGCCTCGCCAACCCTGGTTCGCCCCCCTCCTCCAGATGGCTCACAACTTCTTTTGTCTCCCAGTCTTCCCTGATCTCCTGCCCCAAAACAATGGGTGGATTCTGCATCTATACCTTCAATGCCTCCAGCTCACTGCCTGGAGGATCAGGCCTTAATTTGTCAAATACTTGCTGCTTCTCGTAAGCCTTCCACTATTCGCTTATATGTATATAAATGTATATAAATGGAAGAGGTTTACCTCTTTCGCTGGAGATAAAGGGTTTTCACCAATGAATCTTTCTCTTTCGCAAGTCCTACAATATGTATTCTACTTTAAGAAATCTGGCCTGACTATCTCATCCCTCAAAGTTTCCACAATTATCACCAACCAACCTGAAAACTCCCCTGCATTTCAGTTCTTTCGATACCCACGCCTCAAGGCATTCCTGAGGGGCTTGTGGAATACCTTCCCAGACCGATAACCTATTCCTCCTCAGTGGTCTTTATCTTTGTTTTTCAACCGCCTCATGTGTCCTCCGTTTGAGCCTTTAGCCATCTGCAGTCTTCGTCTGCTTACCTTTAAAACAGCTTTCCTCCTTGCAATCACTTTGGCTAGGAGGTCTAGTGAGCTTTGCACCCTTTGGTGCGACCCACCTTACCTGCAATTCTAGAAGGACAAGGTAGTTACCTACTCAGATATTTCTTTCCTCCCCCACTAATCCAATGAAGGCCACAAAGGAGAAGAACTACTTACCTGTAAAGGTGGTTGCTGGATCCAGATTGTACTATACCCCCGTTACACATGAGCCCTGAGAATCAGATTCTGTTATAGTCTACCTCCTTTCCCAACCACACTGGTGGTTGTGATGGAGCTGGGGTGTTTTGGCGCGACCTTCTCACACATGCTCAGTGTGAGGGGGCGGAGACTAATGAACTTTGCTATTGCAAGGGAAGTTCGACCTCTGCGTGTGTGCGCTGGAAAACCCATCTGTGGCTTCACGAAGGACCACTCGAAGAACCACCTTGTGACAGGGATACAGAAGGAGAAAGTGTGGGTCTATCCGCTAGGACATCCGTGGGACAAACTGAGGATAAAGAATTGAGAGGAATCCACAAGGAAGAAGAAGGAAAACAACATCTAAGTGAAACGAGGAAAACTGAGGAAGATAGTTTGGAGGAGGGTTTAGAAGGGAAGTGGAGCCCTGCAAGAATTACTGCTGGCTTCTTAGCCGTGATCCATAAAGTAGTGACTTGGGATGCCTTAAAGGTAGAAATGGAGGGGTTAAGTATGAAAGTGGATGACAAGGAGATACAGACTGATAAAGAGAAGAAAGAAAGAAAAATAGTGGAGGAGAAGGAAATTCAGACTGATGACTGGAAAGTGGGATGGAGAGATAAGAAGGTACAGGTTGGTGGAAGGTATGGGGATATATCTTCTGTGGGGTTATATTGGCATACTGCAATCCAAGTAAATTTAGATAAGGAAAAAGTGTTAAAGCAGGTGGGAGTACAGACTGAAAATAGAATGAACCGGATACTATATAGAGAGGCTTGCGTTCAAACAGAAGAGCACGAGAGAGACAAGGAGTCTCGTGAAGGGAAGGGAGGGCGCGAGAAGGAAGGAGGAGGTCCGTTAGAGGGGAAAACGGTAAAGGACGTTAGAAGCGGGGTACCGGTGAGGAGGGATGTCTGGAGGAAGGGGGATTTAGGGTTACCGCTACCTACACCAGAAATACCTCCCCGTTACACTTGGCAAAGTGGCCTGACAGAAGGAAGAGATAAAAAGGATAGCCTAACAACCAACCCACCGGGATGGATTCCAGGGTGGGGTTGGAATCCAGATCTGGCAGGGCCACTACCTCACAGCGGAACTCGATACGAGAATCCCCCAGCCGCTCGTCCGAGATTTCACCACCAATAACAAGTAATGTTTGTCATCAAAGAAATATATTGTTTAATGGTTTGTTTGAACCGGACTTTGAGTTGCCCTTATTATCTCCTGTTGGAGAATGTTGTAACAGTAATAACACAAGAGAAAAGACAAAAGAAAATGGTTTAAATAAAGAGTTATTTATTTTTCAAGAATCCACACCGTCTGCGCCTAATTCTTCCAGAAATCATATAGAAATGGACAAAGAACCCTCACACACCTTTACAGGTAACTAACTGGTTTCATTTCAGGCATTTCATTGGAAGTGAAGTGTAAGCATAAATATCTCTATGCAGACATTGAATTCAATGGATTTTTTTTCTCAGATAAGCAGAAATAATATAACATAAATGAGGATCCTGTATCTGGAAAAAAACACCATTATTTATAGCACAATGAAAAACAAAGATATTTTCTCCTGGAAGACTCTGTACAAGAGGCCACGATTTTTAAAATGAATATATGTAATATTATTGGTTCTGAAGTTTATCGATTTACTGTAAAATTACAGGTTGATTTTACACAATTAAAGTGCAAATAGAGTTCCATTGATTACTTAATTTGATGCTAAAATATGGAAAGAATGTTCTCAGTTGTTTACAGTAAACCTTGCATCTTAGCAAAGTGTTAAAAGATATATTACAGCAATAAAAGATACTAGATTTGTTTCAATGTGAATGCTTATAAACATAGTAAAAAGCAGTTATCAAAGTCCAGGCCTGTGGTGTTGTGGAAAATGAATAGGAGAGATAAACAGCAAAGGTAAAAAAATGTTTAAAAATGTGTGGATACTACAGTAGTAGAATGAATTGTTAATTCAGATGAAATGCAGCATCCAGAACAACATATTATGGAAACTTAACCCATAGATAGTGAGAATATAGAAAATGTTTCATCATAGATGTATGTGTTTAAAAGGTGATATATCTGAAAGAACCAGATTATCTGGGTTCATTGATTTATGAGAACAAAATCAGACTGAAATTCGCAGGCAGTTTAAAAACTAATTGTATATTTCAATAAGGCAAGACTGCAGCCTTCCTTATAGGCACAGATGCACCTTTTCTTCTTTGTTCCAGTATAAATGACCAAGTATAGTTTGATCTCGGCACATTTAACCAGTGACACATTTAGTCTGAAATCTTCATGTTTAGACACTTGAGCACTGGATCAGAACTGTACTTGCCCAAATGTGTTGACTCCTCTGTGTTCTCTACCTCTGTTTTCTGTTGTCCCTAATGACAGAGTCCTGGGAAACATAAAAGCTTTCATACTTTCATACGGTCTTTTAAATGTCTAACTTTATACTTTTTTTAACTGGGCTTCACATCTCTGGCTTGCAGAAGAAAGTTGGGGAACACAGGCAGAGACCTACAGGGAAAACATTCAATGCCATGAATGCTATCTCAAAGAGATCTTAGTTAGGGTTTATCAATTGTTATATATGTTAAGCAAGATAGTAATTTAGATAACTTTTTAGGATCATTCTTGCTATGTTTCTAGATCTAGGTTTTAAATCCTTGCATCACTACTTAATTCCACCTTGCTCCATTCTGTTTGCTGATTTTGTTACCATGCCAAGCTGTTAAATATCCCAGCAGATGCATATATGACTCCACTATTTTCAGTGGGTTGTTTATTTCTGTGTCTCTGTTTAAGGTTGAGATCTTTTATGTCTGCTTTTTCATTCTTCTTAAAGCCTAAAGAATATACATTGAGAGAGATATTTGGCCATCTTTTTGGCTGATTGTTTAGAAAGGCACATATGGATTAAACAATCTTGGTTGACATCCATACTATTCACAGGAAGAGCCTCTTACTCATTGACACACATACATATATCAGAGATAGATGGAGGTTGGACCATCCTGTTTGTATCTGTTGTTGCTATGGTGATTGTTATATTGCTAAATGTATAGTTTTCATCTTGCCCTATGAGTAGATAGTCAAGAATGAATATAACCCTTGGCTGACCTCCACTCCCCATGCAGGGAAAACTTCCATAATATTTCAGAACATTACGAAGATTTGTTCATGTGCTTTCTATATTTTGCTTGTTAGTATGTTATATTTCTAGTTTCAGAAGAAAACTAGAAATTAGAGTGATGAGTTTCTCCCCCCCCCCCCCGCCCACGTGGTAATATTTTTATAAAGTTGTTGTTAGCTGTGTAATGTAAAAGGTAAAATAAAAAAGAAATGAAATAAGAAATAAATACTATTATACTTTTATAATGTTGATGATAATTGTATTTCTTAGATGTAACAGTGGACAATTAGATGTTGAAGATGTACTGTCAAGTTTTGACAACACGGGAAATGTTTGTAAGTAATACATTTTTCTTAATTTTGCATTCTTGAAGAAAATGTAGTTGATCTCCTAATACCAAACACCTGTGCCAGTGTACCATGTATTTGAGTTTGTGTGGGTTATATTTTATTGAAATAATTTTCTCTTGGCATACTTAGGGATAGAATGTTGGGCACTTAACTGGTTCTGGTTGGGTCTAGGGCCCATAGGTTATTCTGACCCTATGGGTCATACCCTGTGGGGCCCCACATGAGTTGATAATCTTGGCCATGCTTTTTAACACCCAAGTGAAGCTGTTGGGAGAGGCTATACAGAGTTTTGGACTACAGTGTCAGCAGTATGCAGATGACCCACCACTCTTTCTTTTACATGGTCTGCAACGGATGCTGTCCGGGGCCTTGAACATTGTCTGGCCTCAATTATAAAATGGTTGAAAGCTAAGACTGTACGTTGAAACTGAATCTGGACACGATGGAGATCCTTCTGTTACTCCCCACCCCACCCCCACAAATGGCTGGGTGGGATTCTCCTTAAGTTAGACAGTGTCTCTCCCTTTTAGAAATCAAGTGCACCACCTGGGAGTTAACCTAGACCTGGCTCTTTCAGTTGAATATCAGATATTGGCTGTGGCTATTTATCAGCCAAGTTGCCAAGTTGCTTCCCTACCTTAGCTGGGGGTTCTTAGGTACACGTGCAAGTAGTGTCAAAGATCGATTACTGAAATGCTGTCTATGTTGGGTCACCCTTGAAGCTGAAACAAAAACTCCAGAAGGTGCAGAATACTGTGGCCAGGTTTGTTTCTGGAGCAAAGAAGATTGATCGTATCTCTTCAGTTCTGGCTTGCCTATATTAGATACCTGTTCTTTTCCATGCCAGGTTCATGGTTTTGATCTTAATGTATAAAGCCCTGTATGGTTTGGGACCTCAATACTGTCAGAACATATTTTGCAAAGATTGACTGCTTGTTCTCCCTGGTCCTCCAGAGCTGTGTTGTTGTGGGTGGCCATGTCAAGAGAAATTTGATTCTTCATTTAGGAATCGGGGCTTGTTATTTATTTTATTTATTTATTGGATTTCTACACCGTGCCATTTGGCAGCACGACTATTCTGGACAGTCTACAAAATACATCATAAAAATGAAACAATAAACAATGTACAAATAACAAATAAAAATACACAACTAAATATACATTAAAATAGTAAACACATATTCAAAAAACAAAGATTGGCAGATGACATAAGAATGAAAGAGCGAGTAATAAAAAGAATAATTAATTAATGATCAGGGAAAGCAGATCTGTAAAGCCATGTTATCAGATGCTTTTGGCCCCATCACTTGAGAATGCCTCTTCCCTCCCTCCAGACTATCAATAAATTGTTTGAAAAGCCCTTCAGGGACATTATCCCGTTCAGATAGTAGTTTGACCCACGGCTTAGTTCTGTTGTAGAGGGTTGTCACTACTATTTCTGTTTCATTCAGTTATTTAGTTATTGAGGTTATTGTTTAAATTTATTTTGTGTTCATGTCTTTTTATATATGAGGTGTGATAGTTTGTGGGAGCTTACTTTTTTGTTTTCATATATAATAATTTATTGTCATTGTGTGTATATACACAGTATACACATACAACGAAATTCAGACACCCAGAGACCAGATTCAACACGCACACACACAAATCTCCAAACACTCTCACACACATTAAAAAAACAAAAAACAAAAAACCCTTCAACACACACACATAAAAATCCCTGAACACTCCCCCACCCACCAACCACCCCCCCTTAAAAACATAAGCATCTACACAACAGGCTAGGTAATCCTGTCCAAGTGCTCACTACTGGTGTTGCTTGTTTATGTTATTGTGTATTACCATTCAGAGTAGTGGATTTTCACTAAGTGGGGTGGTATAAAAAGGTATTAAATTAAATTCAAAGAAACTCTGTATCTGTTAGTATCAGAAGCTCTTTAATTTTCTAGACAACTGTCAGCAATTTCTTCTTCAAGTTGAAGGACCATTTGTTCTTTGTTTCCTTTAAGAAATGTTTTGTTGTGTCAGGTGAGAAAGAGACATAGAAGTTCACCAGTTTTCTCTCAGTGCAGTGAGGTGTTTTTACTTCTGGCAGTAAAATTGATGTGAAAGTGATGGCTGATACTGTATTGCGACCTGCCAAGCACTTTACTTTCACTGGAACACCATATACATATGGCCAGCAAATGAGATGCATTGACAATTTGATGGAATCATACCTGTCCATCTTACTTTCATAGCAGGCAAAGATGTTCCTTTTCAGGCAAGCTTTCCCTGAATGATGGACTACCCACTATGTGACTTTTATATGGATTACCATGCATGATTGCGTTGACTGATTTCATAAGAGCACCAGTGTTTTCCACGTTAGTTTCTACCCCTCATAACAGATTTTTTTTCTTTTTGCGTGCCCTTTCTAGCTTTAATGTTACCTTTTAATGTTCTAAGGTGCCTGTTCTAATTCCTGTTCTTAACTTGAATATATCTTAAATGTTCTGGGCTGTATATTGTCCATTATTGTAAGTCACCTTGGGTCCTTTTCCAAGGAGAAAGGTGGAGTAAAAATATTCAAAATAAATAAACGAATAAATTTTGTACAAACTTTAAGAAATCTGAAAGCACACCACCTTCTTGCTCTTTTCCTACTGGAGGTTGTAAGACCGTGGTTATTTTGACTTGCTATGGCAATTCTAAAAATGACATTGTGTTGAATTAAAACCCAGCTCCCAGGTTCTTCATCAAGGAAATTATATTTTTCTCACTTCTTTCTCTGATTATTTTGCCTTGCAACCATCTGTACCTTTTGCTTTTGTGATTTCTTCATTCTTGTGCTTTGGCATCCATACTTCCTCATTGGTCAACAACTTGATCCCGGAAATTTTTATTATCCCATGCTAACTGATCATTTTGTGTGCATTTATCTTTTCTATAGTGGTTTTGCTAAATGCTGTGGCTTCATACTCTATAGCAGGCCTGCCCAACAGGTAGTCCGCGGGCTACTGGTAGCCCGCGAAGGGTTCAAAACTAGCCCACCAGCCATCAATTAAAAAAGGGGATAAGTTCTCCACCTCTACTTCCCCCACCCCAAGGACCACCACTGCCCCAGCAAAGCTCTGGGTCTGCCAACTCACTGTCTCAGCTGAGCGGGGCAGTTCAAGGGCCATGGCACATTGAAATCTGTTCCCTCAAGAGCAGATTAATTGGTTTTCAGTGCATTCCTATGGGAAACTGCTGTTCTACTTACAAACGTTTTTACTTATGAGCATGTGCTCGGAACGGATAAAATTCGTAAGTAGCCCTCAGGCACTTTGGGCCAGAAAAAGTAGACCTTGGCCTGTTCAAAGTTGAACAGCCCTGCTCTATAGTAAACAAATGACCATGGCTCCCCTCTTTTTTGTACAGGTAACCAATCGAAATACTACTATGTTATGAGTGACAATCAAAGTGGGCTATTAGGCCAAACTACATTAGGATCACCCATTTGTGGGATCAATATCCACTGATTCATTTATCCGCTGACTTAAAATACTAAATAGTGCTCCTAGAAATATCTACAGTGTTTAAATGTATTTTCATTGTGTATTTACCAGAGAATATACAATGCATAGTGTTCAGTACATTATTTAGCATCTGTGGGGGAGGCTTAGGGTGGATCACCCGCAGATACTGCAGTTTTACTGCACTAACTGCCTTGCAGCCCGTTCCTAAGAACAAGGATCTCTTAAGTCCTGTTGATTTCAATTTGTGTGCACCTGTAGCTATCATGTAGCTTGGCTCTGAGACTATTGGAGACTGTCCACATGTATTTTTCATCCACCAATTTTCATTATTGATTTGTTCTTCGTAGTGCAACATCTTCAACCTCCAAACTATTATCTGTTTTATCTCGTTTCCCAGCACCTTCTTTACCTTCTATTCCCAGCTGTTGAAGATTTTTGAATGCACAAAAATCTTTCTATAGAATAGACATATCATTTCCTTTTTGCTAAAAAAAAACCCTAGCCTAGCAGTAATGGCTCTGCCAGCAAGACTTTCTGTATCAACTCAATAAAAGGAAAAAACAACAGCAACCAGGCTAATATTCTCATCTACAGGGGATAATATGAAACTGTTCTTCTTCAATCTACCTGATACCTGGCTTTACAAAAAGTTCAGGAGACCTAAAAACAAAACAAAACAAAACAAAAAAGATATACAATAGCCAAGAATACCCTGGAAGACAGAAACAAAATTCAAAATAATCTTGATAGTTGTAAATAAGCAATTGAAGAAAGAAGAAATTGAGTTAATGATAATGGTACACAGTGGGAGAAGATTCACTGAATTTCTGGAGAAAAATGGGAAGATTGATATCTTAAGGATTTTGCATGATTAAATAGGTAAATGTTGTCGTTCTGCTTTGTGTTTATGTTATTTTAAATTTTAAATAAATAAATAAATTATTATTTTTAAATTATCGTGATAGGCACGGGCCTGAAATTAATGGAATGCCATTTAACAGGGATAAGCACAAACCTAGGAAAAAGGAACTGAATGCATAGTTACAAAATGGAGGATATGTAGCTCCACAACATTACAAGCGAGAAGGATCTTAGAATTGTCATACATCACAAGTGGAAAATGACCCAACCCTGTGATGTGGCCACAAAAAAGGCAAATGATACTTTAGGCTTTATTAACAGAAGTATAGTAGGACCTCTGTGCCGGTGGTCTGAAAATAGTATACATAGCATGGTATCTGGTGCTGTTTAGTGGCCAGATCTGGTAAGGCATGTTAAAAAAATTCTGTGTGTCCCCCCACTTTTACTATACTATATATTTAGCATTCGTTATTATCTGTGGATTTCAGTATCCGAGGTGGGGTAGAACCAGTCCCCTGCAAATACTGGGCTCCTACTGTATACAGTATTTTCCAAATCCCATGAGGGGCTCATTCCCATCTATTCAGCACTGAATAGGCCTCACCTTTAGTATTGTGTCCAGTTCTGGACATCACATTTCAAGAAAGATGCTGACACACTGGAACAAGTTCAGAGGAGGATAAGGATGATCAGTGGGCTGGAAACCAAGCCCCATGAGGAAAGACTGAAAGAACTGGGCATGTTTAGCCTTGGGAAGAGAAGGCTGAAGGGAAACATGAAAGGCTGTCATACAGAGGAGGGGCAGACAGGATCTCCAGAATGCAGGACACAAAATAATAGGATCAAGAACCCAGCTTTTGGCTGAATCTCAGGAAAAAACATTCTGTTAAAGCAGTATGACAGTGGAACCAATTACCTCAAGAAGTGGTGAGAGCTCCAACATTGGAGGCATTCAAGAGAAATTTGGACAACCATCTGGCAGATATCCTTTGATTTTTATTCCTTCATGGAGCAGGGGGTGGACTTGATGGCCTCATAGGCTCCTTTAAAATTCTTTGATAGACAAAATAAGATTATATTTTTTCTTGTATTGCTTATAAATCTGAGATTATACAACATGTTTAATGAGCGAACAGTATAAGTGTCTACCTTGGATTTTAAGAGCGATGCAAACAACTTATGTGATGTATCTGGGTTTGGGATAAAACGATTTTCCTTAGCGGCCTCTAAGAATATTAGGATTATAGTACTTATAGGTCATTTGTGGTAACTTGAAACAATTCTTAAATATAACTGATTTACCTCAGAAGATTCCTCTTTTTTCTTATGAACATGAAATTACTCTTCATTGCACACTGACATTTCAGGAGCAGAAAAATGTCAATTTTACAAACTAACATTTGACCTGAGAAGGACAAGAACAGCAAAATCTACAAGAAGTGTAATTGGGTAGGAAAATGCTTGATACAATTCAGTTTCAACTTTGAAGCTTTCGCTCTTTTTGAATGCTTCAGACTTTATTGTGAAGCCAGGCCAATGGGTGTGTAGAAACTGAGTTGTTGAAGCACTGCCAAGTAAGCAAAATAATTCCCAATTTTTTGGGAAAAGGTCCGTGAGATTTACATGTTGCTAAGGGACTAAACCAAGAAGTAAAGGGAAGAATCCTAACCATGTGCATGTGATTGCAGATACCAGTGGAACTGAAACCTGGAGACAAAAAGAACAGAGAGCTCTGTGGATTAAAATGACAAGCCTTACGATGATTAATTATTGAGAAAGTATTGTTACAATTCAAAACATACATTTTTAATAGCAGTTTCTGAATGGCAGTTCTAAATTTTTGGAAATGCTTAATATATTACTATATATTTTAGGGGTGGCTGAATAGCTCAGTGGTTTAGATATCTGGCTGTGGAGCTGGAAGTTAGGAGTTCGACTTGCTGTTGTGCCTCCTGGAAGTAGAGCCAGCCTGTGTAGCCTTGGGCAAGCTGTCCAGTCTCAGAATGCCCTTAGAAGATTCTACTCTTGAGTATTCTCTACTTGGAAAATTCTGAAAAGGATAACCGTAAATCAGAATTGACTTGATGGAGCATGATCATGATCATTTTAGTTTTGCTAAGATAGACCAAAGTATACCCCATGTTCGAGTGAATAGAGCTTGCATAGGGAAATACTCCCCACTTTTGAGTGAATAGAGCTTGCATAGGAAAGTAGTTACAGTATTTCAAAACACTATATGGATATAAGTATTTTTGGGTGTACACACAAAATTCTTTCGATCCTTATCCTAAGGTTAAGAAATAAAATTGCTAATGTTAAGCAATAACATAATCCTAATGTAGCAAAATACTATGGCCTTTGGTGCATTTTTACTCCCTACTGCCTATCTCAGCAGATCATTTGTTCTAATGGAGACAGTACATGTTTTACTAATATGTTTTACCATATGTGCATCTTGTTCTCAAACTGCCCACCTACCCAAGTGGTGACAAGTTGCCGTGATTAAATTACAGGTTAGTTCAGAGTAAGATACTGCCACTAGCTGGCAGCATTATATTAAATATGAATAAACTTATTTTAGACAGTGTTTGTAACATTAACCATTGCCTTTGTGTATACTTCATAAAACAAAATCATACTGAATTAATCTAGATTGCCACTAGAGGGACAGCCATGGAAATATGTACTATGACTTACAATAAGAATTCTGAAACTTACTATCCACAGTTTTTTCCTTTCACAGAGCTTACAAAAAAGCACAGCTGAAAAAGGAAATAGAGAATCCTTTCTTTTAAAAGTCTATGTCGTTGCTCTATAGTCCTACCTAAACACAAAATATTGTCTCGTGTTTTTCTACCATTTTATCTCCTTTATGAAATAACACGAATATACATTCACCCATACTATGACAAAGTGCTTCATGCATGTGGATGAAAAGGAAAGAGACATATTTTTATGCAGGCTTGCTACTTTTGGATGACCTTAAAATCTCTACTTCTTCTGAAAGTTAAGGTGACTGCTGTGGCCAGGAGTCCCTTTGCTCAGCTTCAGTTTCTGTGGTTGTTGTACCTATTTCAAAGAGGAGCTTGTCAAAATAAATAATAAAAATTAAAAGAAAATGAAACAGAAGGAAACAAAAATTTCCATTTCATGTTGTTTTGTTTTTTAAAGGCACTTCATTTTTTGTTTCATTAGGAAACAAAAAATGAAAAATGAAATAAATTTTTTTTGTGTCCATCTCTATTTATAAACACACATTGGAGCATTAATTAAAACATTGCTTCTAATAGGAAGCAGGTGCCCTTTAGCCTTTTGTCCCTGCCTCAGAGTGAAGAAATCAGGGGAAACACAGTGGTAACTCTACTTAAGAGCGGTTCTACTTAAGAGCAGTTTGACTTAAGAGCGGAAAACTGTTGGCGCTTTAATGGAATGGAACGGAATGGAGTAAATTCGTAAGTAGAGGTACCACTGTAGAAGGTCACTTCCTTTCAGGTCTGCCAACGTGGCAAAAGTCAGAAGAGCGTGCTCTCACTGAAATTTCCTCCGAAACATGCCCTGCAAAGAAAGGTTTCCACAACAGGTTTTGAACCAACTGTACTTACTTTCCAGGTTAATTCAAGGGAGATGAAAATTCTAGTCATATTTTAAAAAAACTGTATAGCTTTCTGCATTATTGCTGCCATATTGTAGTTGCTTTACTGTTACTTGTTCATAGAGGAACAGTAAAATGCAACAGGGTTAATAACATTCTCATTTAAATAAATGATAGCTTGTGGAATAGGTGCTTGAACGTATGTCTTTCAAAAGCTCTCATGAGGAAATGCAGAAGATCTGCAATAGCTGAGTGCAAAACAGGGATTCAAGTCAAATTATTTATTTTTGTAACTCTGTGTATGCAAGTGAGTGTGAGAACTATATTATCCACATTATTTTATGCTATATATGAGATTAGATGGTGGAGTCCAACTCTGTATTAGTGTGCATTCTAGCTGAATCTGGTGCATGTAGCATTGTTTCTGTCAGCATTGTATATGCCAGTGAAAAGCGGAAGAGTTGGTTGCAATGATTTTCATACTTCATGGATCTGGCTTAGTGGGGCCCTCTCCTGTGTGGTTTAAAATTAACCAGGCCAATCTATTGCCCAGCTGTATTTTTTCATACCCCCCCCAATGCTCTGCTTCAGTGCTAAACAAATTTGAAATGTGCACATGCTTAACTGATATAATATATGCAGATTACCATGGCTATCTATCTGTAATGAAGAAAATGGGCCTGTATGTCTTCTGGCAGAAGTAGCAATCATTAGTGTGCTGCTAATGTGACCAAGATAGTTCTAACTTATAACGGGTCAGGTGTTCAAGTAATCCAAAACCTTAGAACTGCTGTCGTTCATTCAGGGAAGGCTATTCAAGTGTGCATGTGTGTACAAGAGAGAACAACTGAAATTGCTGTCAACAATAACACAGTTGGAGATGGTTGTAGTTTGAGGAAGAGCGAGAAAATCTGTGATATTTTTCAGGGATTGCAAAAAGAAAAGCATGCCGTGCTTTGAATCTAATTACTATCCCCAAGTATAGTAGCTCCATTAAAATCAATGAAATTTGCATAAGCATTGACTTACAATTCAGTTATTGATTTAGTGGGTTTACTATATTGGAAACTAATAATTGGCCTTAGGCCACTTTTTGTATGTACAGAGATAGGCTACTTGCTACCCCTATGATGTATTAGTGTAATGGTAAAGGTTATATAATACCTCTGACAAATAGATTGAGGAACATGTTCGTATATGGAAGAACAAATACAATATTTACTATTAAATACATTATATTGTTGTTAGAAATACCAAGTGCAGTCATTGAAAATTATAAAAACATTTAGTGGTATTATATAAGAGACACGCGTTTTACCAAAACAACCTAAGTGTCTGTTAAATATTGGCACTGCATGTATGCTGTTCCTAGTAATGCTATTTTTTGGACCTCTGATGGTGTTATTTCTGAAATCTGCAATGTCTTGATACTGTTTCCAAAGCCTCAATGACTATGGGGACCACTGAAGTGTGTTTCATTAACAGGTGAGATATTTTGATTTCCAAATCTTTGTATTTTGTAAGTTTTTCCAGTTCTTTATTTTCAACTTTGGCATCCCCTGGAACTGCAATGTCAAAGATCCAGACATTTCTTTGTTCAGTTACTACTGTGTCTTGTGTATTATATGCAATATATCTATCAGTTTGGATCTGAAAAATCCCACAAGATCTTGACCAAGTCCCCACCAAGTATACCTGTGAGGATGGTGGGACTGAGAGAAACGCCTCCCCTAAAGACCTTAAAGCCCAGGGAGATTCATAGAGTTTAATGCAGTCTTGTAGACAGCTTTGAACCAAAACCGTTTAGGGCTGGGGTGTCCAAACTTTTTGCAAAGAGGGCCAGATTTGGTGTGGTGAAAATGTGTGTCGGCTGACCATTCAGCCTGAAGGGCGGAGAAAGGACATGGTCTGTGTGCATCTGCAAAAGCCGCAAATGCTCCAGTTTCAAGGCGCCCAAGGGCTCGGCGGCTGTTGCACGGCCTGGGAATCGGCTCACATGCACCCAAGATGCACCACTGGTCGCATATGCTGCCCTGTCTCGCAAGGAAGTGGGGAAGATGCTGCAGCAATGGACCCGGGGCGGGAAGGCAGGGTGGGTGGCTGAGGGGATGGACAGAGGCAGGGAGGGCAGGCAAGCCATAAAACTGCAAGCTGACATCTCTAGCCAGCACAGGGAAGGGCTGGCTGGTGGGGATGAGTGGCAGGTTGAGCCAGCAGGGAGAAGAGGTTGAGGGCTACTCAAAATTTTAAATTGGGCCGCATTTGGCCCCTGGGCCAGACTTTGCATGTGCCTGGTTTAGGGCTTTACAAGTTAAAACCAAGACTTTGAATTGTGCATGGAAATGGATTGGCAGTCGGTAGAGTGTGGGCTGGATAATGTGTATCAGTGTATGGTCAGTTCCTGGCTTTTTGAATTGTGGATACAGAAACAAAATATCTCACAGTCTCAGTCCATGGATCAGGGGTTGGGGACCCCTGCTTTAAAGGACTACAGTGGTCCCCCACCTTTTCATAGATAACTGAAAATCATTTCTGAGGCCTCCGAGAGCCTTTCTAGGCCTGTCAGAGGCCTCAGAAATTATTTCCAGGGAGACCCTTTTGGGGCCTCCAGAAGGCCCAGGAAGGCTCTCACTGGTCTGTTCAGGGTAGGGCCAGGATGGGGGTAAGTATAAGAGCCCCTGGCTAGGCCCCCCCAGGCCTGATTCGACCTGCATTCGCATATTGTGGATTTTCAATTATTGTGGGTCAGGTCAGGTCCCTAACCCCCGCAATAGGCGGGGGATCACTGTACCATGTTCCTCTTGCAAACATTCTTGGTCATATAAATATACTAAGTGTTTCCTTGGTACACATATTATAAGCAGTATGTAGTTTTTGCCCCCATCCTGAATATTACAGGGCTTGATGGCCACTAACACATCATCATCATTTTTATTCATCCATTTCTTGCACACTGCTATTTTGTTATGTATCCCTCTCCTTCATATCAAAGTGGCCTTCTTTGTCTACCCTGAATATGAAGGCAAACTGTGGCTTGGATCATGGCCACATGCAAGGCTGTGGAGGTTGTGGTTGCTCACATTTGAGCTTGCCTAATAGCACTGGCCTTCTCTGTTAATATTACAGGCGGTATACAAATGCAACAAATAAATAAATAATAAATACTGTGTTCCTGCTTGAGAGCGAGAGGTGTTTCACAGGGAGAATGTGGCTGACTTTTTGAACATTCCTTAACTTCTAAAACATGAACATGGCTCATGTTATCATTTGTGGCAGCCAAACTGCTATAAATTTGTATTTGAGACTCAACAGTTGTGGTTAAATATGCTGCAGAAGCATATTGTTTACTAGCTACACCCAGAAACTGTGACCAGCTGCACCTAATCTGGGGACAGGCAATGTTGATAATGAAGTATTCTGGTCAGATATTATGAGTGGTTTTCTGTTGGGGTTTTCCTTCTTGAGCCATTGGGAACCCTTCCACTACCTCCCCCCCCTTTTTTTTGCTGCTCTTTGTAGCTTTAATGTTACCTTTTAATGTTCTAAGATGCCTCTTCTAATTCCCTGTGTGTTAACTTGAATATATATGTATATTGTCTTTCATTATTGTAAGCCACCTTGGGTCCTTTTCCAAGGAGAAAGGTGGGGTAAAAATATTCAAAATAAATAAAGAAAAATACCTGCAAGGTATTGGGGGAAACACTTAATTGATGTCAGTGTTTCATCACTGTGTCACAGTCCCATTATTAAACCAATTGGTTTTTAACGGGCACAGACTTCTGTACCCTGCAATCATAGTTTTTTTATTCTTGGTACCTTTATGTAGACTGTTCTATTTATTGTTGTTGTTAAAATTGCCAGTCAATCAAAATTATAAAAACATTGATTGGTGTTCTATAACATAAAAGTTTCAACCAGAAATCTAAGTAACTGTTAAATAGTGGTGCAGGTTCTCCTCCGCACATGGTGCTAGTTGTGTCTGACTCTAGGGGCAGTGCTTATCTCCATATTCAAGCCGAAGAGCCAGTGTTCTGCAAGTCCATGGCCACGTGGCCGGCATGGCTGCAAGGAAACACAGTATGTACACTGCCCCTAATAATGCAATTTTTGTTGCTCTGCCAATGTTATTTCTGGACAATTATTTGTTTTGTTAGTTATTTAGTTATTTAGAAGGAAGTGATAAAACACTTCTGAGTACTCTCCACCTCTGAATCCTGAAAAGGCTCACCTAAAGTCAGAATTGATTTGATAGCACATGATGATGATGTTAGCATTTAAGAATACTACATGCATAAGATTTTGTTTATAACAGCCCTTGAAATGAAATCAGTTTTATTATTCTTGTGTCGCATATTGTACAGATGAAACTAGAAGACAGTGGCATATATGTGACCCCTAAGAGAAGCATTGCTGAGATGAGTCTTGAGTTATAGCCCATTTTTTAAATCCATGGGCTGTACCTGTCCAGTGTTCTTATGGCATATAATGGCAGAAACCCTGTAGTTAATTTACACCTATATAAGGGGGATTATTTAAGCCTTAGGGGGAAAAAATTAACATTGTGCTGGTTGCATTTCTGGGCAAATGCCCAAGTGCATGATAATGCATGCAAGTCAGGAACACAACTAGCCTTTTTTCACGAGCAATAATTTGCCACCAATATTTACACAATTTCCCTTGCAGAGGCATTAATTAACAACAGGAGGCTTGCCATTAATTGTTGCGTATGGTATTTAGATACATGATAGGAAGTCTCTCTCTACTCCTCCCCACCCTTTAAACAGTTGTTTATTAGTAGTTAGTGAAGTCATTGAGAGCAAGACATCAGTGAGGTGGAAGGAAGCATTTGTAAAAAATGCTCCAGAAAAATATATAGACACTTGTTTCTCCTGAAGTCCAATCACCATTACTAAGTTTACTAAGTTCCATAAAGTGCAATAATTCCATGCATCCAGATTTTGGGAATAAGTTCAAATTAATTTTATAGAATTTGAGTACTAAGCGCCAGGTAATTTAATAAGCTGTATTCATTGCATTAATAAAGACCAAACAAATAGAGAGTTTACTCTCTAGTAAATTTGAATAAGAATGCAGCCCTCAGTTCCTTAAATCAGGTGTGAAGCATTTTAAATATTTGCATTCATTGTCTCAGCCATCCAGTGAAACAAAGCATGATTCCTGCTGTAAAACAGTACTGATTTTTGCATGTGAGAAGCAGCAGGGGGCGCTACAGTTACAGAACAATTAATTTGTGTATTCAGTTTCAGAAACAGTTCAATAGTCAGGTGAGGTTTCAGACCTTGTAGTGATCAGTACTGAAGAGCTGTACATGTATTCAGCTGTATCTCTCTCTGTTGTCTGGTACTGGTATATCTGGTAAACTGTTAAATACTTCATGGCATGGAAATCAAGTTGTACTTTATATGTATTTATTGGAACCATATTAGATTATTAATAGCTGGCTCACATATGTAATTACCATATTCATAATTATTTTCTTTTTAAATAATGTGCTGAACAATAGCATAAGTACTGTTCTGGAAATAACTGGATTAATCTGACAGATTGATAAGAAAACATTTTGATTTATATACTTTATTTTCTTAAAAGTGAGTTGTTCTTTTAAATTGCTCCCAAATACAAAGCAAACATTTCAAACATCTGGTTACTCTTGGTAACGTCAGGTACTGTAACATGTAATGTTCAAATAAATAGCTTAATCAAAGATAAAACCTGGACAAAATTAAGTGACACACTCACCAAGGGTCAATGTGTTATCCAGTTATTGCTACAAAACAAGTCTGTATGTATTTGGCAATTGTGAATTTAAATAATTACGGTACTGGAAATTGCTCTTTAGATTTCTGGTTACATGACTGCTTATTGTTGTACCAAAATTTAATTCACATTCTTTCTCTTGGCCACCCTCTACAAATCTTCCTCATTTTTGCAGAATACCAATGCCATAAGGGAGGGGGGAATCCTTATTGCCCAAAATCTTTATTTTAACCAATTTATAAACCATTTTCAAGCTTTTGAGATACAGTAATAGTAACAGCATTTCCCCACTAAAGGTTTGGATTTTTTTTTTCAAATTCAGGCATTTATTTGTTTTTTTAACTATTAACACACACACACCAGTTTCCAAAGTGCACCTCCAGATACATTACTATTCCATTCTACTTCCACCATTAACAAATGGTTTATCTGAATCATATTTGCACACAGACAGATCTGCCTTTCTAAATTCAGATTTCCTGTAAAAAACATAATTGTGGAATAATCCTCTGAGTATTTGGCAAGGTAGAATCAGAGCTCTTTCCCGCAGTTGTCTTCTTTCATATCAATCAACTGGGTAAAGACTGTTTTCTCCCTTCTTCCTTATCCCTCCCCCTTCCTCTGGCTTGGAGTTCTTCTGCTCAGAGGCCTACAGGTTTCTTCTTAGGTCTCCCTGGATGGCTGAAAGATACCTGAGCTGTTCTATAGAAGGAAACTGTGGCAGCTACTGATCTATCACGCCTGGAAGGAGATGCCATCAAGCTACCTAGGGAAAAGGATAGGATGACATCCTTTTACGGGAAGAAAGGCACACACTGTTTCTGCATTTCATGTAACATGTCACTCAGTTAGATGCAGTGGTAACAAGGGAGTGATCTGTAAGCACTACTTGATAATGTCCTTCTGTTGCTGGTTTTGGGTGGGGTGGGGTGTCTCCCCTCCCTCCTCATTTTCAGACAGCACATTACATGCCTTACTGACTATGAAAGTGTGCTGCCTCCTTTTGTTTTTTTTATAATATGGGCTGGACATATATCCAGACCAAATATTAAGACATGTTGTTGGAAAACAATAGATGGCTCAGTAGGTTTTCAGAATGTGAACAAAACAGGTACAAGATACCATCCTTTTTTGTAAATGAAATTTTTATAAATGCATGACTTGAAAGCTATTCTCCTGTTTTTCTTAGCATTTGTCTCACTTTGTGGTGGGGTCCGCTGTTCTTCTTTTGGCCTTCCACTTGGCCCAGTCATGGGCTAGGTCTGGATGAATCCAGGACAACTTAATGTCATTCTCAAGGGTGTTCCTCCAGCATGATTTTGGTCCTTCCTCGGTAGGGATCCACTGACCTCCAGGGTGAGACTCTTTTTAGCCAGAGTTTCCTCAGATGTTTTCAGCGACCAATGGAATTATACTGTACTCCTTAAGTAATACTGTATTGTTAATGGGTTTGATCTGAATTCTGTGTACTGTATATACTTTGTATATTTTTCAAAATATCTGCACTGTGGTTATGCCTGTCCCAGTTACGTCAGCCTAAACTGAAGATTTGCCAGTTAATAGTAGTAACACTTTGCATTTTCCTTACCTATGTTATTTATTAGATGAGTCAGGACTGCAGTTTAACTGCAGGATCATACCTCTGCCAGAAGGTGGCCGAAAGGAAGCAGCTTAACTGCAGTTCTGTTAGAACTAGACACATGTTGAGCTTTGTCGTGATTGTTGAAATCTTTGTGGCCATGTTCTGCCTGTGTTCTACTAGAAGGAGGGTTTGGCAAAATTTGGTTTGTTTAGTTGATAGGACAGCATCACATCTTAAGCAACTTCATTTTCTGGGTAATGATGCTCCTGGGAACAGGTGCAGTTTTTTGATGGTCCTAGACTTGACATGTCAGATTCTCACCTGTTGCAGTCAATGAGGGGGGATTTTTGACCAGAGCTGAATGGTAGGATGAAAAGTATGGTGTGTGCACTGTTATATGCACTACCTGCACTGTTTATTGTAATTTTGATGTTTTAATTGTCTATTTTGATTGTGAGCCACCCAGAGACCTTTGGGTAGTGGGTGGCATACAAGCTATATAAATAAATAAATAAATAAATAAATAAATAAATAAATATAATTTGTTGATCTAAAATATACATCTGTCTTATTGTTCTCACATTGTTTCTATAGGGCTCAATGGTGAGCATGTAGTTTTCCTAAGGAAAGTTTAGTAAATTCAAAGCAAGACACAAACTTTAAAATAGAGATTTCTTAGTTCTTAGTAGAGTTCTGAAAAATCGGTGCAATATATAAAACATATAAATAAAATAAATAATAAATAAATAAGTAGTTCACTTTTGAAAAGAGGTTTCAAAAATCATTTATGCCATTTGAAACACTTGAAAATAGTTATAAAGTCCTAGAATCATTTTTGAAAAGGTTTTCAGAATTGTCACGGGTGGCATACACTTCAGGTTTTTCTTCTATTTTTTTATGTGGGGAGCTGAAGAATATTCATAGCATGAGAAATCAAGCCATTCATTAATAATTAGAGATGGGCATGATAACACCAAAATCGCATTTTGTTTCATTTTTTAAAAATAGTTTTTCTTTCATTTAAAACAAAATGAATTTTTAAAAAATTCATTTCATTTTTCGTTTGTTTCATTTTAAAATTATTTTTAAACTTGTGCTGACCAGCTGGCCTGAGGGCAGGGTGGCACATTTTTTCTTTTTTTTTCTTTTCATTTTCTTAAACTTGCACTGACAAGCTGGCCTGCGGGCCGGGTCGGTATGTTTTTAAATTTTATAAATTTTTGTAATTTTTTACATGCACGTGGGCTGGGTCAGCACGGTTTTTTTAATTTTTATTTTTTTACTTGCGACGACCAGCTGGCCTGAGGGCTGGGTCGGTGCAATTTTAAATTTCTTTATTTTACTTGTGCCAACCAGCTGGCCGGTGGGCTGGGTCGACATGGTTTTTAATTTTTTTAATTTTATTTTTTTACTCACGCTGACCGCGGGCCAGGTGGACATGTTTTTATTATTATTATTATTATTATTATTATTATTATTATTATTATTATTATTATTATTATTATTATACAGTGGTACTTCAACTTATGAATTTAATCCATTCCAAATGCATGCTCTGAACTCGAACTACTCTTAAGCCAGGTTACCTATCTAAAAAATTGAAAAAATAAGTTAAAAAAATCAAAATAATGAAAAAAAATTAAGTCGAACAGACCATATCTAAAATTTGTAAGGTGGCAGTTAAAATCCCAACAGTTTTCCGCTCTTAAGTTGAATTACTCTTAAGTTGAGCTGCTCCTAAGTTGGGGTACCACTGTACTTGCACTGACCAGCTGCCCCCTTTTAAAAAAACTTATAGCACCGACAAGGCTGGGTCGGCACATTTTTTTTATTCCTCCACCCGATCGGGCCCGATCGGCTGGGTGAAAGGACAGGCTTTTAAAACTTTTTTCCTACTGAAGCCCTGTCCTGCAGCTGATCTTTGGTGGCTTTGACAGGGAAAAAAGGCTGCGGTTTCCCCTGCGTGTAGGGGCAGAACTGTTGGCTTTTCCCCATAGGAATGCATTGCTTCAATGCATTCTTATGGGAAAATGACAAATGAAACGAATGAAATGGAAATTTCCATTTCATTTTGTTTCATTTTTCTTTGATAGGTCTGTTCATTATTCATTTCATTCCGTAACGAAACAAATAACGAATAACAAAATGAATTAAAATTGTTTTGTGCCCATCTCTACTTTCATTTCATGATGAAACAAATAATGAGTAACGAAATGAATTAATGAAGTAAAATTTTGTTTTGTGCCCATTTCGTGCCCATCTCTACTAATAATCTTGTCTTTGGTGTGAACATAGGGGATGAAGAGCCAAAAATTCAGTTCCATTTTCACCTTGACTTCCCTCCTTTCCTGTACCTTTTTGGTGTTTATTCCACATTTCCTAAATACCGTAACAGGCATATTACTGTGTGCACACAGGCGCAAGCTAATTCAATTGCTTCATACTACAGTAGTCCCCCACTACAACACGCTTCATATATTACGGTCTCTGTATATCACAGTTTTTTTCTTGAGAGAAGCATGCTTCTGAAGAATGGCTTTTAACGCTGTCCTGACACCTCAGCAAACTGACCTTGGGCTGCTCCTGCCGGCTGCACTTCCAAAAAGAGCTTTTTAACCATCTCTTGACACCTCAGCAATCTGATCTTGGGCGGTGTGCGCTCCCAAAAAGAGGTTTTTAACCCCCTCCTGACATATCAGCAAACACCTTGGGCTCCTACTGGCAGCACTCACTACCAGCAGCATCCCCAGATCAGTTTGCTGAGGTGCTAAAGCCTCTCTTTGGAAATGCATGCCAGCAGGAGCAGCCCAGGGTCAGTTTGCTCAGGTATCTGTATTTTGCAGATTTTCCTTTATTGTGCGTGGGTCAGCCACCTAACTCCCACGATAAATAGGGGAGTACTGTATAACGATGTGCACATAAATTCACTGAGGTAGACTCACTATGCAAATAGGTTATATTTGTGTCATTTTGAGAAATATATCTACAGTATATGTACACCTATGATAGAAGGTTAAGTATATGCTATCAAAATGTATCCTTTTTGCTAATTTTAGTTAATCATATAATAATTTTGTCTTCCTTGTCTAAATTCAGTATTTCCAGATATGGTGTGGTTTCTCATTTTATTGCAGTATTTTGTGCACTTTTAAAAAAATAGTACAAGTGCTGAAAAATTGGCAATAATGAATGTTGTGCCTTAATTGAAAATATTCTCAATTTCCAGAGGGAGTATATAACTTTAAATATTAG
>JAHTLZ010000275.1:6853092-6958184 GCA_023846285.1 Phrynocephalus versicolor | reverse complement strand
CAGAGGGAGTATATAACTTTAAATATTAGGTGGAAAATATCAGCATAATTTAGTAATATCAGAATATTACTAAATCAGATTGCTGGAAGTCCTCTGCCCTAAAAATCTGCACACCTTTGATGGCTCAGACTGAAGTGTCTACAGGAAGCAAAAAGAATCCTTGAAATTTTATGAGCCCAACAGTATCCTGGGGGACTCCTTGATGGACCAGAGTGTAATCGGATTCATGTGAAGCACATATTGGAAAATGTTTCCATTTTCACAAACAAACTGAGCACCCAGCAAATACTCTACAGGAACCAAGATCTTACCAGACTCTCCAATCAGTGTAAAAAGTACTCCTGGTTCAGTGTTGCTTGATGAAACTACTTACTATAGTTAGTGGTAGCCCCCCGCAGAAAGATATTACTGCAGATTTTCAGTGCTTTAAGCTTGCCTGAACCAAGTCTGCTATAGAAAGTTCATTATTCTCCCCCACCCTTTCTTGCAAAAGCTTTGAGGCATGCTGAATACGTATATTCTTGTAGCATTTAGGAATCTTCATGCCCCCCTAGGAATTTTAAGCAGTGATATTTTTATTTCATGTTTTACCCCAAGCTGGTACTTGGTTCATATTATGTGTACTTGATGTACTCACCCCTATACTTATGGGGCACAATTTCACCATTGTTTCTTTCAAGCACTGATCTTCTTAGGTCTACTGTTTTTTGCACACCGAATCAAGAATAATAAAATAGGCTTCCTGTGTTGATATTTTCCAGGGTGGATTTGATTTAGATCACTTTGATTTAAATAATGATTTATATCATGATTTTCTAATCTACATAGAGACTCATTTTTGCTGGAGTTGTTTTAATCTTAATATTTACAACCAGATGAAGGTTTCATTTTTAGAATAATAACTTTTCAGATTAGTTTTACAGTTATGTCAGAAAATTACTGATTTGGTTATTATATACCATTAGAAATACAAAGATAATTATGAAATTATTACATGGTGAACTATCTCCAGGTTATTTTATTTTATTTTATGTTAATTTTAAGAGTATTTTTACCTGCCTTTCTCCTTGGAAAAGGACCCAAGTCGGCTTACAGTAATGAGGGACTGGGATAATATAAAGTCCTGTACAATTAACACATGTTCTAGTATTGAGAACAGGGAATTGAGGAACATCTTACGGCACTAATAGACACCATTACATTAAAGCTACAAGAGAAGGTGAGCAGTTAAAAGGACAGTAAAGTTCCATGTAAAGTTACAAGAGAACATGAGAGTAAAGGAGAGTAAAGTTCCATGTAAAATTATTAGTAAAAGTTGACTTTTTCTAATGTGTGTCATTTGATGTCCAACTGTGGTTTATATTTGTTGGCTTATGTCCATGTTGGTGAGTCCTGTGGTTTTATTCTATCTTTATTGTTTAGAACATAAGAACATAAGTACATAAGAAGAGCTATGCTGGATCAGACCACAAGCCCATCTAGTCCAGCTTCCTGTATCTCACAGTGACCCCGACAGATGTGTCTGGGAGCGCACAAGACCAGATATCTGTCTCTTGATACTACTACTCTGCATCTGGCCCTTGAAGTACCCTGTTTTTAATCCTGGAGATTACATATCTCCATCATGGTTTGTGACCTGTGATGGACTTTTCCTCCAGGAATCTGTCCAATCCCCTTTTGAAGGCACCCAGGCCAGATCCCATCATCATATTCTGTGGCAGGGAGTTCCACAGACTAACAAAACGCTGGGTAAAAAAAATTATTTTGTCTGTTCTCACTCTCCCAACCTTCAATTTAACTGAATGTCCCCTAGTTCTGGTATTTTGTGAGAGGGAGAAGAGTGTCCCTCTATCCACTTTACTCATGCCCTGCATAATTTTGTACATGTCAATCATATACAACCCTCAGACACCTTTTTTTCCAGACTAAAGAGCCCCAAATGTTTTAGCCTTTCCTCATAAAGGAGGTCCCCCAGCCCAGTAAACTTTTCATTCGCTCTCTTCTGCACCTTTTCCAGTTCCACTATGTCTTTTTTGAGTTGCGGTGACCAGAATTGTACACAATACTCCAGGTGTGGCCTTACTATCAGTTTGTACAATGGCATTATAATGTTGGCTGTTTTATTTTCAATCCCCTTTTTGATAATCTCTAGCATGGAATTGGTCTTCTTCACCACTACCACACACTGGGTAGATACCTTCATTGAGCTGTTCACCAGCAGACAAAAATCTCATTCCTGATCTGTCATGGATAGCTCAGAGCCCATGAGTTGATAAATGTTTGATTTTATGCCCCAATATGCATTACTTTACATTTTCCATCAATGAAACACATTTGCCATTTCGCAGCCCATTCCTCCAGTTCGCAAACTTGGCTACCTCACTGCTTATCCCTGTCTCCAGGTCATTTATGAACAGATTGAAAAGCACCGGACCCAGGCCAGATCCCTGGGGCATACCACTTTTCACCCCTCTCCATTGTGAAAATTGCCCATTGACACCTACCTCTTTGTTTCCTGAATCTCAACCAGTTCACAATCCATAAGAGGACCTGCCCTCTTATCCCCTACTGTGCAATTTTCTCAGCAGTCTTTGGTGAGGGACTGTGTCAGAAGGCTTCTGAAAATCAAGATAGACAATATCCACCGATTTTCCCAAATCCACATGCCTGTTGACCTTTTCAAAGAATTCTAAAAGATTTGTTAGGCAATACATACCCTTATGGAAGTCATGCTGATTTTCCCTCAGCAAGGTTTGTTCTTCTATTTGTTTTAAGATTTTTCTCTTGGATGAGGCTTACCACCATCTTCCCTGGGACGGACGTAAGGCTAACCGGCCTGTAGTTTCCCGGGTCCCCCTTCCTTCCTTTTAAAAAAATTGGTGTGACATCTGCTATCCTTTAGTCCTCTGGCACTGTGGCCGTTTTAAGAGACAAGTTGCATATTACCGCTAAGAGATCAGCAATTTCATTTCTCAGTTCCTTAATAACCTTTGGGTGGATGCCATTTGACCCTGGTGACTTGTGGATCTTCAATTTATCAATTAAACCTAAAACATCCTCTCTTTTAACTTGTATTTGATTTAATTCTTTAGTCAAGAGAGGCTGTTCGGGCAGCGGAATCTGCCCAGGGTCTTATGTCATGAAGAAAGATGCAAAGAACTCATTTAATGTCTCTGCAATTACCTCCCTGTTTCCTCCCGCACCATCCAGAGGGCCAACTGGTTCTCTGGCAAGTTTTCTACGTCTAACATATTTTAAAAAGCTTTTATTATTTCCCTTTATATTGCTAGCAATACGTTCTTCAAAATCTTTCTTTGCCTCTCATCATCTTCTTACATTTCTTTTGCCTGTGTTCCTTTTTATTTTAGTTTGTTTATGTTTTTATAGTACAATTTGTAGCTTATTGTGTATTCCTTGTTAAATGCCCAGAGAGTGTGTATCACACTACCACAAGGTAGGAAAGAAAAGATTAATAGGTTAATCATATTGGACAACTGTTACATTGTGCTTTATTGGAAGGAGAAAAATAATCATTATCTTAATAATAACAATTTAACTAGTTTTATTTAACCAAAACAATAACATTATATATCATTATTAGTTGGCTGTTGCCTCCTGAATAAGGTTCAAGGTGTTGGTTTTGGTTTACAAAACCCTCCATAGCTTGGGTCCTAATTTTCTGGCAGAGTGTATCTCCCTAAGTCAGCCCTGTTCAATGTCCGGCCCGGGGCCCAAATCCGGCCCGTCAGGCCATTTTGATTGACCCACGGCTGGCTGGCCCACTCCTCCCTCCACCTCCTTCTCCCCATGCTTTTTTTTGAAAATCTGCCGTGGGGCTCGTTGTAGAGAAGGCGCCCATGGCACGATGTGGAGGGATCTTCCACTGCAGCTGAGGAGGTCGGAGGGGCCAAGGCGCTGCAACCACTGGTGAGCTTGTGGGGTGGGCAGGCAGGCAGGTAGGCGAACCTCTTCAGCCTCCGCCACTGAGGAGCCGGGTGCTTGTTAGGATGCAGGGCGGGTGGGCCAGCAAGCGCATGGGTATCTGCTGCCTCCTTCAACGCTGGTGCGCTTGTGAGGGGGGCGGGCCGGCGAGCACGCGGCCGTCCGCCACCTCCTCCAGTGCTGGGGTGCTTGTGAGGGTGGAGGGCGGACAAACTGGCCAGCGACCACGCAGCCATCCGCCTCCTCCTTCACTGTCGGGGCACTTGTGGGGGGCGGGCCGGCGGGCGCGCAGGCGTCCGTCGCCTCCTTCACCGCCGGAGCGCTTGTGGGGGTGTGGAGCGGGTGGGCCAATGAGCCAGCGCACCACCGTGAACCTGTGGGGTGAGCGGGCCAGCAAGCCTCTGCTGCCGCTGAGGAGCTTGGGGGTGGGCGGGCCGGCAAGGCATTGCCACTGCTCGGGAGCTTGGGGGCTGCAAGGTCGCACAGATCACCCCTTTCAAGGGGTAACCTGCAGCCGTGGCTCCCTGTGCTTCCCTTGGTCGCACCTTCCTCCCTTGGTCCCCAACTCCCTTGGTCCCTCCGTTCCTTGGTTTCCAACTCCCTCCCTCGGTCCCCACCTTCCTTCCTCCCTTGATCCCCCTTCCTTCTTTCCTCCCTCCCTCCCTCGGTCACCACCTTCCTTCCTTCCTTCCTTCCTTCCTTCCTTCCTTCCTTCCTTCCTTCCTTCCTTCCTTCCTTCCTTCCTTCCTTCCTTCCTGTGGGTGGGTCTTGCAAGGGGTCAGTGGGTTGGGCTTATGGGTCAGTGGGTGGGGCTTGCAGTGGGGGCATGGTTGGGGAGCAGCCAGCCCCTGACACATTCATAGCCACCAAATCTGGCCCTCCTTATGAAAAGTTTGGACACCCTTGCCCTAAGTTCTGAACTGGCTCAGCCCACCCAAGCCTCTATGACTGCCTTGTTCCGGGTGGCCACCCCCAGGGAGACCCAGAAGGCTGCAATACAGAATTGGGCCTTCTCAGTGGCCAGCTCGGCTCTCTGGAACAGAGATCTGCCAGGCTCCTTCCCTGCAGTAACCATGCTAAATTCTGTTAAAAATTAAGTTGATGGGTATATATTAGTGTTGAATGTGTCACATATATATTGTATGGGGGATTGTGTATGGCTGTTGTTGTTTTTTTAATTGTAGTTTTTATGGATTGGGTATGAATGCTGTCAGGTGAAAGAGTGTAGGGCTGTGTGTGTATGTATGGTTTTCATGTCAGTTTTAAATGAGTGTAAGTGATGTTTGGCGTGTGAATGTTGGAGTATGTGTATGGATGGTTTGTTCTTAAATCACAGATTTTATGTCTTGGATTTTTATGCTGGGGTGTGTGAATGACTGACTGGATGGCACTTTTCATCTCGTTGTATTTATACAATGACAATAAGGTCCATTCCAATTCCAATATTCCAATTCCAATAGGATCCATCGAAAATGCTGTAAAAACCTGGCTATTTAGGGATGCCTTCGGCAATTGCTAGGCTGCATATTGTTTCCCCCCGTCTTTGTAGTTTGTGTTTGTTATCAGTTGTTTTATACCTATTGTCGATTACTTGTTTGTTGCTGTGTATTTTCCCCCTCTTTGTTATTTTATTAATTTTCTAGTATTTCTTATGTCTTTTATGTAAACCGCCCAGAGTCCACTTTTGGGAAGTTGGCATGGTAAATAAATAAATAAATAAATAAATAAATAAATAATAACTTTATTTTTATGCCACCTTTCTCCCCAAAGGGACCCAAGGCGGCTTACAACAAATTCAGAAGAGTACAATAAAAGCAATACAATGTAAAAACAACACAATATCTATAAAATACTATAAAAATACTATACAATATAATACAATAAAAAACAAGATTAAAAACAATAGCTGCAGCAGAGTTTAAAAAGCTCCCCAGCCAATGAGACTAAAAAAGTAAGATGTTATAAAACATTTTGAAGGCTGGAGGCTCAGAACGCTTGCCTAAATAAGTAAGTTTTAAGGCCTCGCTTGAATATTTCAAGGGAGGAGGCAGTTCTTAACTCAAAGGGGAGGGAATTCCATAGTATCGGTGCTACTACTGAGAAGGTTTCTATTTCTTGCCACCGCCCCTGGCACGTCCTTGGGTGGCGGTACTCGTAGAAGGGCCTTCGATGACTGAAGGGGTCAGACCAGATTATATGGAAGTAGGCGGTCTCTTAGATAACCTGGTCCTGAGCTGTATAGGGCTTTAAAGGTCATAACCAGCACCTTGAATTGGGCCCGGAAACGAATGGGCAGCCAATGTAGTCCCTGGAGAAGCGGCCCAACAGAGTTGTACCGCTGACCTCCAGTAACCACCCGGGCTGCCACATTCTGTACCAGTTGTAGTTTCTGAACCGTCTTCAAGGGCAGCCCCACATAGAGCGCGTTGCAATAATCTAATCTTGATGTCACCATGGAATTGTGCCATGACATGGCAAATAAATAAATAAATAAATAAATATGGTTTCTGTATGTATTATATGTGCATCTTCATCACTGCACTTCTCATCACTGATGTTGTTTCATTCGTGCCACAAGGCCTTGCATTTCTTTGTTGCAGTGTTTGAGTTTTGCATGCCTGTCTGCCTTACCCATAGGTAGAGGAACTTCATTAAAATATTCCTAAACTGGGTCTCTTGTATGGCCTTCTGCCATTACAGGTTTTTCTGCTCAAGGGAGGGAGTGAGAATAATAGGATAACCCTCAGGTCTGTATACACATTAAGATCTCAAGATGTGGAGTACTGTGCTCAAAAGGTTTCACTTTCATTTTACTGCTTGCCTCTCCCTCCTCAAACTGTGCTCCTTGTGCAGACCCATTCCATTCCGAACAACCCTTCTATTGAACTTATTGAAACATAGCAGCAGTTAAGAGGTAAAGGGGTTGATTCTGTGTACATAGATTTGCAGAGGGTTCCATATATGTTTAACTACTGCTCACATTGTCCTTCAGTTGACCTGGCCATGAACCCATGCTGGCTGAGGATGATGGGTGTTGTGGTCATATATCTGGACAGTGCCAGGTGCAGCAGGCTGGTTTAATATTTTGCCTAGCTTCTCCCCAGACTCTTTGAATTGGCTTCTTCTTAAGGCCTCATACAATAATGGTAAGGGTATACAGTGAGTATTCTCTTCCTCAGCACTTTGGCAAAAGGGATTGACTTCCGGTAGTTTGTTAGATCTTAGCCACATAGCTGAGATACAGTATGTAGCTATATTGCTGTAGTTGGATTTCTAATTACAGTTTCAAGGCTTAAGGCATATTAAAAATGCAGATGCATTTTGGTGATACATGTCTTCTGAAATTTAAAGCTGTGACTAGAATATATTTGTCTGTCAACCTTGTTTTATCTTACAGTTTCAGGAGTTTCTCAACATGAGACAGTAATTGGTCCTCTAATACTAAACATAAGACTCTGTAAAAATGAATGCTCCTTTTAATAATGGCATACTGTACTAAGATTGAGCCATAGTAATTCATTGGAACTGGGATGAATAAAGCAAGCTGCTAACATTGTTGCTGTGCATCCTTGTTTACACACACATCTATGAGAATAAGGAGAACTGTTCCAGAGTATGTCACACAATCATTTTATATCCTGTGCTTCAGCAAGGTGGGAAATGTTTCTAAATTGAAGGAAAATAAATTGAACAACTATTCACATTCAGTTAAGAGTTCTTTTTTCTTTTACTATTTCTATTGTTCATGCTTAAGTGCAGAATGTTATATAGGAGAAAAGTGGCTTGGTTACTATACCAGCCCTCTACCACATAGATCAGAATACCAATTCTAATAACAATAAACACAAACCAGGGTTGGAGGAATTAGTCTTCTAGTTAATGTGCGGCCGGAAGCACTATGGTGGTGAAGGGAATTTTTTGTTGTCCCCATGTCAGCTAGGCCAGTATGGGGCCCAGTGTCTGAAATAGAGAAACTGTCTTTAATGACTGAATTTCTATACAAACTGTTGTGCAGCATTAGCTAAGCAATGGCTTGGAGAGTTTAGCAGTGAACGTAAAGAGCTGCTCACTTCCATCTCTCATAGAATGTCCATCTGGGGTCTAAATAAGTACTTAGTAGCTATAATGTATTTAACCTCCAAAGAGAAGGGGAAATTGCCTGTGCTTTGTGTCATCCATGGCACCAGAGCTTAATGGCTGCTTCCTCTTCTTGTAGTGCAAATGATTCCACAATTCTGCTTAAAAGCAAGACCTCAGATAGATCTCTGCACAGTGAATCATTTCCAAAGGAATGATACAACACGTAAGTATTCTTGAATCTAGTGTATGAAAGCAAGGAAACTGTAATAGGTATTAGAACTACTGTACTAGCATTGTAGGAGTACAAAAATTTAGCAAATATGTGATGAAACCTCCCTGTTAAGTTGGGCAACTTTTATGTCTAAACTATGTACTTTTAAAATATATTGTAGATCCTGGATATGTCTTAAAATATTTGCACCAGTAAGGAGAATTGAATTGTAATATTAGGATAAGACAAATGGAAGGAAACTTCAGGTGTTAATGCTGATGTCTGAAAGGCTTTACATGGTAATCTTTAACCCTAACATGATGCTTGAATAAACTTTTGCTTACTTTCTAAGTGAACATGCCTGAATAAGTAAGGCAGTGGTTTCACATAACAGGGAGATACATTTTTGAGATCCTTTACTGATTATATAGTACAGAAGGTCAGTCTTCTGCCCCTTTGTGAAACCTGGGTCAGAAAAAAGACTTGAGGGTCACTTCTCTAGGTGCCCAACTTATTGACCATGTGCTAATAGGCCTTGATAGCTTCAGAGTTAAGCTAGGACATTGTTTGGACTAATTTCAAATCCTGCATTTACTCTGTGAGGTTAATTAACATCTGCTGGAAGATGTTTCTTGTTGGAAGTTTAGAAGGAAACACCTATTTATTTTACTGTGCTAGCTTAGTCATTGTAAATACATTCTAAAGATAATACCCTTGCAGACCTGAAACTGCACTAAAGTTTCATCTCAAATGTGGTGATCAGTGTCATTTGTTGCAGGCTAAACCTTTCCTGGTTTTGAGAATGCTGTGAACTATTTTAATGAATTTAGACCTTGAGAATCAGGAAATAATTTAATTTAATTTAATTTAATGTTTGTGATTCATATAGGAATTTTAAGTCCAAATTAGCCCAGCCCCCCAGTTAAGAGTATGATATAGAAAACTATTCTATTGTAATGTTGTCCTCTTCCTTTCCTTTGGTTTAATAAAAATTCTCAAATAAATTTAGAAAAACATTAGGTTCATTTAACAACTGTTAATGATGGTTATTTGCAGAGAAATGCAAGAGAAAGAGGAATTGGGAGAATTTTCACATTAGAAGGGAAGGACTGGGTTGGTAGCACTCAGAACTTTGCACATTCTTATCGTCATTTAAGCTTACTCTGCACTGGCCTAATTAAATCCTATTAATGTTTGCATAAGGCAGAACATGGCCAATTGTGTCTTACTGGCAAGGCGCCAGGGCATGTCCTTGTTATGTGCCTGGTCATGTGCCTGATTGTACAACCAAGATATGTTCCAACACAGTTAATCATGGCAGGTTATATAAACTTTATTCTAACACTAATAGAATTCTGGCCAAAGAAACTAAATATGCATCTTTAGATACTAAAACAAACACATTCCAAAGGCAAAATATGTGATTTCCTAGATGTAATGGATTTCTAGTGTCTCTCTTTTCAAAAATTACCTAGTGGATATTAATTTATTGTATTATTGTTTTGAAATCACCACCACCACCATAGAACTGGAGCGCCAAAAGGGACCCTATGGGTCATTGGATGTAGCCCTTATCAAGGAGGAACAGTGGGGAATTGAACTCCTAACCTTGACTCTGTAGCCAGATACCCAAATCCACCACCTGAAGATGGATAAGGCCAAGAAGATCAGGCGAGATTGCATGTGCTTAGGGCATCTAAATATGGCATCACAAAATAATCCATAATACTGTATATAGCAGGGCTGCCCAACAGGTTGACTGCGGACTACCAGTAGCCCGCAAAGGGTTAAAAAGTAGCCTGCCTTCTCCCCTGTCCCCGCCAGCCCTATGATCTGCGCGGTTGGGTTCTTCCGCCTCTCGCATCTTTGGAAAGGCTCTGATAAGTGCGGGAAGGAGGTGCTTGTGCTGTGGGTGGCTCCGCCTGGCCCCTCCCCACTGTGCTCGGGCAAGGAAGAGCAATGGAAGAGGCAGGGAAGGGCAGCATTGGGCCCCTCAGGTGGTGTCACAGTCACTCCAATAGCCACGGCAGCTCCGAGTGGATGTTATCCAGCCCTGCATCATGCTTTGACCCGCTGCTAGTGCAGTGCTCAGAGTGCACACTGCTGTCTGAGTACGAGAGAGAGCTGAGAGAGAGCAAGCGCTTAGAGGGAGAGAGAGAGAGCGTGCTTAATGAGAGAGAGACAGAGCTGAGAGGGGGGGGAGAAAGAGTTGAGGGAGAGAGAGAGAAAGCGCTTTGAGAAAGCATGCTTAAAGAGTGAGAGTTCAGAGGGGGGAGAGGGGGAGAGAGAGCTGAAAGAGAGAGAGAGAAAAAGCGCTTCAAGAGAGAGAGCTGAGGAGGGGGAGAGAGAGAGATTCAAGGGAGAGAGAGCTTAGAGAGAAAGAGAGAGAGACATTAGGGGCGAGATCAGGGTGCTGCACTGTGGGCCGGGCAAGGAAGAGCCATGGGGGAGGCTAACGCCAGCCCCACAGCGCGGCATCACTGTTGTTTCAGCAGCTGCAGCAGCTCAGAGTGGTCACCCAGCCCTGCAGCACGCTTCGACCCACTGCTGGCATATTTTGAGCACACACTGTTGTCTTACCCGGCTGCCCCCTGCTTAACAACCTGGCTGAGTATGAGATTTGAGAGAGAGCTTCTAGAGCTGAAAGAGAGAGAGAGAGAGAGAGAGAGAGAGAGAGGCAGAGACAGAGACAGAGAAATGGTATGTGGAAGGAGTGGGTTATAAAAATCAGAAAATGGATGACTGACCACTCTGGTGAGTGAGGGAAGGGTAGCCTGTTTTGAGGCAAGAGATGATGGGATGTTCACAAGTAACAGCAACAATGGGCTAAAAAGAGAGAAGGGAATTGATATGCAAGAGCTAGGAAGAGCAAGAGAAGGCCAGTAGACTCTTTGAGTCTTAATTTGGCCTTCAACTCATGATGTGTCCTTGTCAAAGAAAGACCAAAGCCTTGGCTGCCTTGCTAGTCCTCAAATTCAGAGGGACTCACCCTTTCTGGCAAGCACAGTGTGTTCTTTTTAAGCGCCATAAAATCATATCCAACTGATGGTGACCCCAATGGGAATCCTCCAACTTTATTGGATTAAAATTTAATTTGAAATAATTTTGAACTTCAGTTTTCATATAGTAGCCCTCAGACACTTTGGGCAGAAAAAAGTAGACCTCGGCCTGTTCAAAGTTGGACAGCCCTGCTATATAGTAATGAAAATGTATAGATAAGATACAGTTGAGGAAATGTCTCCATTGCCACACTAACTTAAAAGGAAGTGAAAGCAGGCATTTACTTGAGGATACCAATTTTGACTTTAGGTTCTCCTGGGATTTATTGGTCTTTGGAATCTTTACTCCTCCAACTGCACATGCCGTTGTCTAACTGCTGTCAGTTAAAGGTCTGGCTCCAACCATCATAATCTGACTTGATTGATTTGATATGATTTGATTTGTATGCTCACCTGAGGACACTTTGGGCAGTTCACAACATAATCAAATAATGAAACAATACTACAAATATGAAATAAAATAAAAATATAAATATCCTAAAGTTAAACGAAGTGTTAGTATTCTGGATGCTGTTGACATAGCAGACCTGACTTAAGAGAGAAGATATGTACAGTCATACCTCGTACAACGTAACACTTGTACAACGAAAAATCCGTACAACGAAATTTTTTTTTGCCCCCCCCTCCTTCCCCCTTCCTTGTTTTCTCTGCCTCTTCCTCCGCTCCCAACGGGAGTTTCCCGACTTGACTGTTTCTCTCTCTCTCTCTCTCTTTCTTTCACACACACACACACACACACACACACACACACACACACACACACACACACACACACACACACAGGGGGGTCTTGCAAGGGCTGCTGCCCCCCACCGCCCCCCTCCCCAACACAGCCCACAGAGGGGCGGCCCTCTCTTTCGCCAACTCAAGGAGGTAACGCGCCGCCTGTGCACACACGCACCCGCACGCGCATTCATACACACACGAACACACGTGTGGTCGGAGCGAGAAGTCTGGGGTGGGTTTTTTGTTTTTTTGGAGGGGGGTAGTTTCTTTTTTCTTTTTTTACCTGCAGCGACTCGTTAGCCATCTCTGCCTTCCGCGTCCCCCCCCCACACACAGAACGTTCAGCGGGATGAAGTGGCGCGAGGAGGAAGGCGAGCCGCCGCCGCCGCCAAAGCCCGCGCGAGCTGCCCGACGGAGCAAGCAGGGAGGGAGGCAGGGAGGGAGGGAGAGTGAGGGGCGACCCCTCCTCCTCCTCTTCTTCTTTTTTCCTGCCGGCTGCCAGGTCGAGGGAAGAAGGGTCCACCCCCTCCCTTGCGGGGGCTCGACGGGTCCGCGTGCACCCTTACAAAACCAACCGGGAGGGCGGCAGGAAGAGGGGCTGGAGGATGGCGGCGGAGGCGGTGGTGAAGGCAGCCCCCCCACCCCCGGGAACCGTGGCTTCTTCCCCCGGGGCGGGACAGCGAGGAAAGCGGCAAACCCACCCCAGACTTCTCGCTCCGACCACACGTGTGTTCGTGTGTGTATGAATGCGCACGCGGGTGCGTGTGTGCACAGGCGGCGCGTTACCTCCTTGAGTTGGCGAAAGAGAGGGCCGCCCCTCTGTGGGCTGTGTTGGGGAGGGGGGCGGTGGGGGGCAGCAGCCCTTGCAAGACCCCCCTCTGTGTGTGTGTGTGTGTGTGTGTGTGTGTGTGTGTGTGTGAGAGAGAGAGAGAGAGAGAGAGAGAGAGAGAGGGAGAGAGAGGCGGGAACGGGCGGTGGCTGGCGGGGCCTTTAGGAATGCATTGGAACGGATTAAATCCACTTCCAATGCATTCCTATGGGAAATGATAATTTGCATAACGAAAAATTTGTATAACGTAATTTAATTGGGAACCAATTAATTACGTTATACAAGGTACCACTGTAATAGATCTTTTGTTCTACTGATTCCAGTTAAGGTTATTTTAATCCGACATTCCTCCCATATGGGAGTGCGGTTTGTGTGAACAGTCTTATCATATTTGAAATGTATCTCAGAATTACTGTTAATTAATAAATTAGTAAATGAGTGCATAATATGAACACAGTATTCTTAATTATACTTGTTGGTTTTTTTAAAAATTCTCTAGAAATATGTTTTGAAAAAAATCCATACTTGTTAAACTACAAGATGTGAAAAAACTAATGTAGAATGTGGTATTTTCATAAACGTAGAATGCCACTTGTGCATTTAATGCTGTTTAAGGTCATTTTAGATTTATATGATAATGTGGACGTAGTATATAGCATTGTTGGAGATAATAACACAATATAGAATAAACAAAGTATCTTCTAAACACAGATCAAGGACAGCCAATGTGAACAAAATTAGCACCATTTATTATTCAAATTGAAACAATATGTTTGTAAAATCTTTCATTATCTCCGATCGTCTTCAATAATATAAAATAATGTTAAAATATCATATATACTGTGTATAGTAACCCCCCGCTTATCGCAGGATTAGGGACCCAACCCGACCCGCGATAATTGGAAATTCATGATTTGCAGATGCTGGGTCGGGTTGGGACTGGGGGGGGCTGTCTATTATTATTATTTATTTTATTTATTGCATTTATACCCCGCTTATCTTCAATGCGAACTCTAAGCGGCTTACAAAGGCTACAATAGCCACACAAATTACAATGAGGACACAAACACAAAAGATAACAATAAACATAAAAAGTTAAAACCTTATGGCACCTCAATAACTAAACAATGGAAATACAAGCGGGTTACGATGGCGGGGAAAAAAAAGAAAGAAAAAAAACCTCAGTTAAGAATCACCAAAGGCCTCCCGGAAAAGGTAGGTTTTTAAAGCCTTCCGGAAGGCCAGCAGGGACTCTGCAGAGCCCACTTCACTGGGGATGGAATTCCAGAGGCTGGGGACCGCCACCGAGAAAGCCCGGGTCCGAGTTCTCGTCTTCCGGGCTTCACGAGGAGTGGCGACCCAAAGCAAGTGCGCTCGCGCCTGCCGAATGGGACGGGCCGAGGTAGATCGCTGAGTGATACGCTCCGCCAGGTAGTCCGGTCCCAAGCCATGGAGGGTTTTATAAACTAAAACCAAGACCTTGAATCTAATCCGGGCTGCAACGGGCAACCAGTGCAAGCGGGCCAGGACTGGGGTGATGTGATCATAACGACGCACACCAGCCACCAGCCTGGCCGCTGCATTCTGTACCCGCTGCAGGCGCTGGAAGAGAGTCAAGGGCAACCCCATGTAGAGGGCGTTACAGTAGTCGAGCCTCGAAATCACCAGAGCCTGGACCACTGTTCTCAGAGAGCTCGCGTCCAGGTACGGGCGGATCTGGGCGATCCGACGGAGATGGTAATAGGCGGACCTGGTCACCGACGCCACCTGTTCGCCCCAGTCCAAGTCATTACGGCATCCAGGCACTCGTCCAGGATCCTTACAGCTTCCACTGCAGAGGTGGAAAAGGAGAGATAGAGCTGCGTGTCATCAGCGTACTGATGACAGCAAACTCCAAAACTCCTGATGACCCCCGCCAACGGCCTCACGTAGATGTTAAACAGCATGGGGGACAGAGACGACCCCTGTGGAACCCCACAAGGGAGAATCCAAGGGGCCGATAACTCCCCCCCATGCTGAACATACTGGGGCTGGCCTTCCAGGAAGGAACGGAGCCAACTGCGAACAGTGCCTCCGATTCCGACCTCAGAGAGCCTAGGGCCCCCTACACTTACCTGAGGCCTGGCACTACCTTGAACAGGCCTTCCAGATCACCAGAAAGCACTTCCAGGGCCCTGAACAGGCCCAGGAAGGCCACCAGAGGTCTCAGAACTAGTTTTCAGCGATCCAGAAGTGACCTCTGGTTTTCTGGAAGTCGCTGGAAAGCACTTTTGGGGCCTCTGACTGGCCCGGGAAGGCCATCGGAGGCCTGTTTGGGGCAGCCCCAGGCCTGTGGTAAGTAAAGGAGGCCTGAAAGAGGCCCATCCGGCTTACCCCAGGGGCCCCTGCCTTTCATATACTGTAGTCCCACGATATACTGGGATCACAGTATATGAACCGTGAAAGGATGGGGGAACACTGTATGCACAAATTTAAACGGTTTTGCAACACTGATCTAATCTGTGACATTAAATAATTATTTTTCCATATCAATATCTTCATAATTGTATGTTGTATCTGTGTTTATGTGTGTATATACATAATTCAGCATGCACTAGAATGTTGTGATAAAATCCTATAGAAGTAACCCTTCTTTGCACTTTAGGTTAGAAATCATGTTGGTTAAAATCCTGGTACCAAAAACTATGCATAAGTGTTTCCCTTATTTTCTTCAGTATTCACCATGTGTTGCATGATTGGGCTTGCTGTTGTTTGTTTTACCTGTAGTTGCTGGGGCCTGTTAATCAGGTAGAATCATATGTGCCTGTGCTGTTTTGGAGTCATTTAGCGCAATAGGCTTCTGTCTAGCAATCCCTCTCTGTGTTGTGCTAGTTGAAATAAAAATGCTTGCATCACTGGCAGAGTTCTTCATATGGACAGCACAAATATATACCTGTAGTCTGAAGCAATATAATGTAGTTCAGTCTCCAGTGTTGCAATTTCGTTCCTAGAATCGTTCCTTACTAGGTATCATAGAACAGCTCTTGTGCAGCCTGTGGTCCCAGATGAGTTCCAATATAGCTTTATAAAATGTGAATATGATGGCTTCACATTTTCTGGTGGCTCAGGAACAAGATATACTTCAGTTAAGTGCTGCACATACAACCTATTGCAGTTGTGCTCCTAAATTGTATCTTTTCCCTTTGTGGCACAAATGAACTTTAGTTTAGCTCCTTTCAAATAAGAAAATGTATGGGTTAGGAAAGAATGGACATATTATTGTAGAACCTGAGATTTGGCCATACAGTTTCTTCACAAAGACATTTTTATTGCTATGTATACTCTCTTCTTTGAACAATGACTCAAAAAGTATTATGAAATTATTATACTCATGTTCAGCAGCTATTTTTCAAACATAACTATCTTGGCTATTTCATTTCTTTAAGCCACCAGGGCACAATAAGCACTGATTGCCCATAAAAATTCATTTTATAACTTCAACCTTTTAGTAGGAGCTGCTGAAGGGGAAAGTGATTTAAAAACCATTGCAATATATCTTTATGCATTTGTGTGACCAAAAAGAGAGAGAAAAGGCTTCCAACTAATTCGTACTTTTTTAAAAAATACACTTTATTTCTAAGCTGTTAGCATGAAAACATGTTCAGTATTGGAGTTATTTGGAAACAGTGACATTTTCAGGCCCTTTGGAAATCTGGTTGTCTTGTATTTCCAGAATATACTGTTTTGTCACCTTCTGAATAGGACATACTACCTTGTAGAAGATGAGGTCATTTTTAAGATACATAGTACAGTATATTGCTAAATATATGGAGTATTTCTAGCCATTTTTATTTCTTCAAAAACATTTGTTACACTATAGAACACGGGTATTAAAGACAATAGTGTAATCAGCTTTCATTTTAATTTAATTTAAAATTAAATATCTAATGTGTTCCTTCTGGATCTCTTAACTTTGCTGAGAGTATATTTTGTCAAAATAAATACTGCACTGTTGAAAAAGGTGTAGAAATAAACCAGCAGAACCATTAAGGGGCTGAAGAAGCACCCATGTAAGGTGAAGTTCATAAATATACTCAGTGATACAGATGTATAAAATTGTATGTGATATTGAGGAAGTGGACATGGATATGACAGAGATATGTGAAATTGTGTTTGATGGAAAGAAAAATTAACAATATTTTCCACCACCTCCTGTAATACTAGGTATTCCAATCAATTTAAATTTAAGGAAATTGAACTAAAATACAATAAGTCGTGTCAACAATTGGGAAATGAGGAATCGTGGACTGTGGCGGATGGGAAGTTTTGAACTTCCCGTCCACTACCCGGGACCTGACTGGGAAGTTCAAAGGCTGGTTCACCAGGCAGGTCCTCTTAAGTCCCCACCCCACCCCTCCAGAGGGCAGCTGGCATGTGGGTATGGCAGTGAGGAGGGTGGCTGGCCGGGGGTTGAGGAGGGTGACCAGCTGGCATCAGTGTTGGTAAGTTTTCTTTCTCTCCCCCCCCACTTGCCACCAAGCTCGGACCTCCCCTACACCTGCTGATACCGATTGTGGTGCCTTCCGCAAGCTGTCTACTGTATTCACCCGAATATAAGTCGAGGGCTTTTTTTTCCAGCCCAAAATAAGGGCTGAAAAATTCGACTTATATTCAAGTATATACGGTACTCAGATTAAACTATGATTACGATACCAACTCAGACTGTTGCTGGGATTTCACTTCTGGGGCTTAAAATATGGAAATACATTTTACTCATTCCTCCTCCAAGGATCCACTAATTCTAATTCCTCCTCCATACCACATCTGATGTAGAGGTTGGATGTGTTTGTCCTGTTTCAGGAGGAACTCTTCAGTTTAGTAGGAAATTTTCTTATTTCAGGAAGTGAGAACAAAAAGAAAGCATAAGCTCATCAGTGGACAAACGTAGCCTCCAAATTTAGTTATATTTATTTATTTATTTTTATGTTTGCATACCGCCTGATTTTCCCCAAGGAACTCAGGGTGGTATACAATAGTAAAAGAAAGAAGAAAAGAAAAAGATAAGCATATAAAAACATTAAAACCCCATAAAAATGCCCCCCTTCAGAACAGCAACAATTGTAGTTTCAGAACTAATGAAGTACGGTATATTTGGCTGTTAGGTATTAGTGCAAATTAATTCTTCAGCTCATTCAAGTCTAGGGCTCCCAGACTTGAATTTACATGTACTGTAGTTAGTTACATTGCTCTTCTCAGCCCCCTCAGGTTCATTTGTTTATGAGATACCCTTACCTAGAATGCTTTGGTTCAAAGCAAAAACGGAATAAAAAAGTTTTTAAAGATTAACAGGCAGATTATTCCTTTTAGATAGTTTTAGTTTGCTTTTAACAAGAAGTGGCAAGTGAGGTAAACTCACTCACTAATATATCTAGAAGCAGACTGTTAGATCTGGCAAATTACATGAAATTAGAATAGGGAATAGCAGTTTCTCTGCTAAATTGGTAGAAGACTGAAAGCAGCATGGCAAGAACTATTGACACTGAGTTCAATGGCGACTGATTGATCTGGATTTTATAATCTAGTTATGAAAAATCAATTCTTTTAATCATATATCTTTATATATGTGTGTTTAAGAAGTTAACTGATGTTAACAATGTTAGCAATACCCAAAGATATGAATATGAGCATTAACAACAGATAATTAAAAGCTGCAACTTTTCATTAAAAAGGCATAATATTAGGATCTGTTCAATTTAAATGCTTCAGATCTCGAATATGAAGCTAGCTCTAATAAAAGATACCATCTTTTATTGAAGACTGATGTTTCTCTACTATATCACATGGAAACATTTGGTTTTATGTTTTGACACTCTTTACTATCAGTCTTATGTTCATTCTTAGAAAGTGTTGCAAGGAATTCTGCTTTGATTCAGTCATCTTATTCAGCTTGACACTTCCGTTCAGCTTTTAGTAGCTGTACATTTTAAAATCTTCCTCACTTTGCATATAAAGTTATTGAATGTCCACTTAAAAGCTTCCTATATTGCACTGTATATTGAATAGCCACAGTCCCTGTCCTCTTCACCAATGATTTTGTTTTGCCTCACTTTCTCAGTCACTTCCTTTTTAGATGTCTCTCCAAAACAGACTTCAATTTTCATCCAATGTTTGTAAGGCAGATACTGCTATTCAAAGGAAAAAGGAGTATTCATATTCATATTAACATCAGAGATGGGGAGATGCCTTCCACCTCTTCTCCATAGTGGTCTACTGGTGGTAGAGGCAGGGCCAGGCTGGCCAGACTGCTTCCAGGAGTTAGGGAAGAAGGCCTTGAGTGGCACGTGGCAACTGGTAAATGGCCCAGTTGGTCGGGGGAGAGGCGCATCATGCTGTGGAGTACCTGTGGGGGCTGTATTGACTACTTCATGCAAAACTGTCAGTGCGAAGAACCCCCCATCATAGCATATTATTAATATTTGTTTCCAAATATTTGTTTGCCATAACTGACATCTACTATAATGGAAATCCTAAACCTGGGGACAGTGAACCATATGTAGTAAGTTTCCCTTCAGTCATGTCTAAAAACATCCACTTCTACAGGTCTCATGGTGATAGAATCAAATTTCAAATTTCAAAAGTTAGCATCACCACTAAAATAGAGTCTATTACCTCATCGGGTAAAAGTGCCAATGGAATGGGTTACTTCCGTGTATATGACACCCTTAATATTTAGTGTCATGATTTTAGAAAACAAATTGTGTCATATGCACGGAAAAATAAGGTATTTATTTGTTCATTTGTGTTTTTTAAACAGCGATTTCCTTCTAGCTGAAAAGCTCGTAGTTTAGTTCCCTTTGAGTAAAGACAGATGTTAACAAGAAAACATTTTTATTTTTCTTCTCTTCCTCTATCTACATGTCATTTGAAAGTGTACTTATTTTCTTCTCCAATTCCTTTACACTTTCCAATTCCCAAACTGCCTATTTGTAAACCACCCAGAGAGTGCTTGAAGAGCTATGGGGTGGTATGTAAGCAGAACACTTAGTACTTCCTTTTGTAGTACTTGCTGTCTTTTTAGGTAAATGTCCCTCAAGACAGGTTACAAAGTTTCATTAAAGTATAAGGCAAGGATGGCAAACCTTTTTGACACTGAGTGCACAAACTCGGTGATGGGGATGGCGGTGGTGGTGGCGGCAGTGGGGGGGAGTTCGGGATCAGCGGCAGGGGGTGGGGCGAGGGCAGCAAGGGTGACGGGGCGGCGGTTGGGGGCAGGGATGGTGGCGGTGATGGCGGCGGAGGTGGGCAGCAGAGGCGGGGGTGGCAGGGGGCGGGGCGATGGGGGCGATGGGGAATGAACCTGCAGCTTTGGGTGGAGAATGTTAGTGCCTGTTGCCCCGCCACTCGGTAAGAGGAGGGTGTTTTGTCATCACCACCCCTGCCTCCGACGGGGACAGGGAAGCCACCTGTCCAGCGAAAAGCTCTTTTGCTTTTGGCTCCTTTCTCTCCCCACTGACTGCCACTCCACCTGCTCCCTTTTCGCAGGCCAGTGAAAGGGCCTGGCCGGCTCTCCCCTGGAAGACAGATGCCTAGCTGGCTCTGGCAAATGGGGTGTGTTGTGTGTTGTGTGTGTGTGTGTGGGGAAATGCTCTCACCCCTCATGGTTTCCCCACGGCAGGATAAGAGACGGGCCACCCGCACCCTCTTGTGTGGACTCGGGGAGGTGGCAGAGGAAGAAGGCGGAGCAGCTCCGGGAAGAGGGATTTGGTGAAGGGAGGAAGAGGTGGGCCAGTGCTGCTGGTGGTGCTGTTGTTGCCATTGCCACCAGGCCCTTGCCCTGGTTGGGCCTTCCAGTAGCTGCCTTGGAAGCGGGTGGGGAGCTGTGGGGGGGGGAGAAGACGGGAAGTTTGAGGAGAGTGCCCGGCTTTCCTCCTCCTGCTTGAGGGCCAGGAAAGGAAGGGAGGGCAAGTGCGGAGCAGCCACTGTAGTGTGTCATTCTCTTTCAGCTGCTCATTAATTTCAAAGTGAATATTTCATTCTTTTTTTTTGCCTTCTCTTAGAACTTTCAGATTCTCCTTCTTTGCTTAGTCTGTCTCAAATGGGAACTTTTCTGTACTTGCTGGTTTAAAAATAATGCTTAATTGTGTTAAACATGAAATGAGCCCATGAATACTCAAAAATGTAGTTTTAGCAATTTTAATATTTACTCCTTGTCTTGTTTCTTATTGTTTCTTCATAGTATTTTTCCTGATTTGAAAAATCCATTTACCTGGATATTTACCTGGATAAATCCATTTACCTGGATATTAAGGTCTTTAATGTCTTTAAGGTGCCACCATGTTTGTGTCTTTTGTTTTGTTTTTCTTAGATTTTTGCCTGAAATTTTTGAAAAGACTAACACGACTACCCTCTCTGAAACTGGATATCATGGTCATATTTAAAAAGACATTTTTGCCCCTCATCTGTGTTTTTATCTACTTATTTATTTATTTATTAGATTTGTATACTGCACCATATAGCTACAAGGCTACTTACATAATACAAATGCACATTTAGGATGAAAGACTATATTTAAAATTGTCACAATATAATATCTGTCTTGTACATTGTAAAACATACTCTTGCTGGGTGGAATGCATACATATGAATAAAATATAGAGGAATTATTGTATATTGAAAGTCCTATTCAGGAAAGGCCTTCAAATTTCTATAGTAGGTCGAAACACTTACAGCACCAGTGGGAATGGGACATAAGCAATATTTCCATAATGTATACTGTTTAATATTTCATCACTGGTGCTAATAGTAAGCATTCCAAGTGCCAATCCTTATGTATCCAAAATGGCACCACCTTTGCACAAGAGGAAGTTTTTAAACAAGATTGGAGGCCACAAATCTTTTTTGGTTTGAAGTGGTTGTAATGTGTATAGTTAAATATTTTTATGAATAAATGCTTGTAACTGTGTTTCTTTCCTGTGCTGTTCATTTATAAAATAAAAACCTGCAAGCTTGGGGAAACTGAAAGGTTTGCAGAAATACAAAATAAATTTTTGGGGGAGGACTACGAGATCAGTCTGTCTCTAAACTCCATAACACTAACTTAAATATTGTAATGTAAAGTGCACTAAGAGTGGATTTGCCTTGTATTCTAGAGTTAAGTAAACACTTGGTGAAGGCTGCAATCATATGATATAAACAAATACATTGACATAGTTAGCATCACTTGTTTTGTGCCTTAGGTTTTTTTTCCTTCCACCTTTCGCCTCCCTTGCATGCCTGTTAAGAGATTAGAAATTTCTGTTTCCCTTTTTTATTAATCACAGTTTGGTTATGTGTCTGAATCCTGACAAAGTATGGTTAGCTTTAACTTTGGTTTACCAAAATAAGTAGAAGCAGCAATTTAAAAATGGAAGTTGAGGTTGATTTATGCGTCACTAAATTATACTTAGCTGCCTTGGATTCTTCTGGGTAGAATATTTTAAATAAATAAATAAAATAGTTTAGTCAAAATGTCTGTGTAGGAGAACGTAATAATGCAGTATAAAAATATTTCATCTGTTACCACTTCTTTTTTCTTTATTGTATATCAATAACTGTATATATAAAGGGCCAATTGGCCCTTTATATATACAGTTATTGATTTTTCTTCTTGGCATATTTATTTATTAAACAGTTTAAAATGAAGCAGCAATTCCCTCAATAGGGCTTCACACTGACTCTTCACCTATTTATTAAATCAAGGCTAGCAGTAACAGGAATACTTAGAGGACTAATGGGGGAATATAGACTACATTGGATTTATGCATCATTGTTTCTTGAATACTGGTTACAAAAACATAAATAATAATTTTGCTCAGGCATTCAGTGTATTTTTGTGCCTGAATATGTTGAAACCAAGTTCTCAAACTGCTAGCTGTGTTAGTCTTCACAAGCATATTAGACAAGCATATCAGTCCAGAAACTGAGCAAAAGAGAGAGAGAGAGAGAGAGAGAGAGAGAGAGAGAGAAGCAAAAACTTTGCAGGACCTTTTTTGTAATTTAAATTAGGGAAGGGGGAAGGAATAAAGGGAAAGGGGCACGAACAGGGAGGAGGTGAGAAGAGTACAATTACATTCTTTGTTACATCTCTACTTAAGCATATTGCTTACTTCGGCACTCCAGATGTTTTGGACTACAACTTTCGTTTTCTCAATGCAGCTTATATGCCGCCCGTTACCCAGAGATCTTTGGGTGGTGGGCGGTATATAAGCTGAATGAATGAATGAATGCTGTATACAAAATCTTGCATTTTCTCAAGTCCAAACTCTTAATATTTTGTTATTTTGATTATCAACCTTTTTCCTTAGAAAATGGGAGGGGTTGAACCCATAAACAAGTAACTCAGTGTTCTCCCTCAACGCTCTTTTGGTAACAGAGTCCCTAACATAAACAATGGAAAGTCTCTTATACTCTCCTATCAGTTGTCTTTTATTATTAATCACTTATTGTTCCTTTCCTGTATTTAGTTGGTTGTGTGTGTGTGTGTGTGTGTATGTGTGTGTGTGTGTGTGTGTGTGTGTGTGTGTGTGTGTGTGTGTGTGTGTGTGTGTGTGTGTGCGCGCGCTCAAACTGGCCCCTGCCTCCTCCCTTCCGTGTCCGTTCAATGTACTTTCTATATCCTTTTCCCCATAAAAAGTTCAGTTAAACTAGTTTGGAGCGAATTCCATAGCCTGGCAAAATATGGTAATTTATCTTCGAGGCCAACATTTCAAACTACAAGATTTCCTTTTGTTCTCTTCTTTCCTTCGTTCTCAAGGTGTCCTGCTTGTTGCAATTCTCTTGGCTTTCTCTTCAATCTGAGCTCCAGATAGCTTCAGGGAGCAAGGACCCAGCTTTTGCTGCTCCTAGTCTCCTGTTGCTGGCTCCAGCTGCTATTAGGGTCCATGTCTTCTGATTTACCCTATATCCTGGTTTTCTGGGATCTATGGGCTGAGAGATTTGGTCAGCCTTTCCAGAAAATCTGAATATGACTGCCGACCTTCACCACAACATAACCTGCCTCCCAAAAATGTTGCAGCATCTTAAAGACTAACTGCTGTATTTTAATGTGAGCTTTCATAGATCAAAGTGACAGAGTGACAACGGGGGTTAGTATAGTAGACCTGAGTCATAAATTGTGCAAGTTGATGTTGCATTTCACACTTGGTAATAATTTAAGATCCCTGATTGATACTTTCCCCTTACCACAATGATTCACAAAATTTTCACCTTATTCCTATATTAACTAATGCTATGTTAACTTACCATTGCCATTTTGTTCACTTCGTCATGAGGCCATGTATAAATGGTTGTGATATGGTAGGACCCCGGTATCTGCTGGGGATCGGTTCCAGGCCTTCCTGTGGATAATGAAAACTCTGGATAAGAGAGAACACCAACCCGCCCAACTGCTGTTTTGTGACAGTAGCTTGCTTTGCAGCTCCTGTTTTACGACAGCAACTTGCTTTATGGCTGCTATTTGTGATAGTAGCTTGCTTTGCAGCTGCTGAATTATTTATTTATTTATTTTCCTCTGCCAGCCATGGATAACTGAATCACTGGTTAATGAATCAGTGGATATGGGGGTCCTACTGTATATTCTTAGTTCCTCTACTATGTCTGAGGAACTGGACTTGATCCATGAAAGCTCTCGTTAAGCTTTGGCAGTTAGTCTCTAAAGTGTCACAACATTTTTGTTTTAGTTTTGTTTCTTGTTTGAAATCAAGTACAGTGGACCCTTGTATAACGAACAGCTTGTATAACATAAAATCTGTACAACATAAAAAATTCCGGAGATAGGGGAAGTTTGCTTAACAGAATCGCCTATAGGGAAAATCCGTACAACATAAAAATGGGATTACTCCATTTTCAATGCATTCCTATGGGAATTTGTATAAAGGAAAATTTGCTTAACATAATTTCATTTGGAACGAATTAATTCCTTTATACAAGGTACCACTGTAGTACCTTCATTCATTTCACTTGAAGTAATTATGGCTGGAACACAGGAAGCTTCCAGTACCAACTCCAAAACACTCCCTGGATGATTGTGAGCCCTAGTACAGTGTAGAACCATAATGCAGAGGCAGGAGAAATAACCCTAAATCAGTGATGGCAAACCTTTTAGAGACCGAGTGCCCAAACTGTGATTCAGAACCCACTAATTTTTTGCAAAGTGCCAATGCAGCAATTTAACCTGAATACAGGTGGCTGTGAAGGAGCGATGTTGGGTGCTCAAAGGAAGGGCTCCGAGTGCCACATTTGGCACCTGTGCCATAGGTTTGCCAACACTGCCCTAAATAATGAATGATTTGCCCAGGACTGTTCTGGAACTGACAAGGGGAAGGGAAAGACTAGTTACATGTAACTTCACTCTTATGCATGGTTACTTGAAAATAAAATTTATTGGACTTGCTGTGATTTATTTAAAAGTAAACCTACACAGGGTGACAATGTGAAAATAGTATTGAATTTAGCCTTTAAAAAGGTAGTCATATAAATAGATATAACTTTTTTATTTCCATAGTTAGTTCTAAGATAAGTATATCCTAATACAGTGGAACCTTGACTTACGTCATTAATCCGTTCCAGTGGTCTAGACTTAAGTCAAACATGACTTAAGTCAAATGAACGTTTCCCATAGAAAGTAATGGGAAAGCGGATTAATCTGTTTCAGATGATGAAAAAGACCCCCGAAAACAGCAATTTAACACAAATTTGACTGGGATAGGAGATTCCGTCTGGGGATGTAAATGAAATGTCTCTTCAAAGAGAGGAGGAGGCAGTGGAATTATAGTCCACAAGTTATATGCCTCCACTTTTTAATGTTCATAGCAACAATGTCTAACATTTAAGTTTTACTGATTTTTAACCTGACGTTCCAAGTTCTGAACAACTCTATGCTTATCATTAGAGTCCCACAACTTTACAGCTTCCCAACTAAAATGCTTCCATTGTGGACCAGACTTCTGCAGCTAGATTTTTTACAAGACTGAGCCGACTGTCTAACCAGCAAGGCCAGCCCCGAGCTCCTGGCCCTTCTTCTCCTCTGGCAGCAGCGGCGGCTTCGGTGAGGCCGAGGACCAGCTCCAGGTGCTCTGAGCTGGCCTCACCGAAGCCGCCGCTGCCGGAGGAGGGGAAGAAGGCAGGAGGCGGCAGCTGCGATGCTGGGTTGTGGCTGCCGCCCAATTACAGTGCCTTGCGCCCGGGCTCCGAGATGTAAGTCAAAGCCTGAGACTCAAGTCAAACAGGCCCCTTCTTGCTACAAGTCAAATATGCTGCAAGTCAAGCAGTATGTAAGTCAAGGTTCCACTGTATATTTTGATAATTTTGTTGCATAAATTGTCCTGGCTATAAAACACCATTAGTTTCAAACTTGTTAATATTTTGTACAGACAAAATCTGTTTCTAAACAGTGGCCCATTATATTGCATTTCACTGCTATTTGCCAACATGCGTTCAAGTCAACAGACACTTTTATAATCTAGGTTTCGGTAAACCACTACTTTTTTTATCCCTAGCAACCATTTGCCATGTAAATTAGGTATTCTCAGGCTTAATGTTCTTCATTTGTATAAAACAAACACATCATTAATCTGATTATGTTCTTGGATGGGGCTGTTGTCCTCTAATCACTGTGGATCATTTTATTATTAGGCATGCATCCAAAATAAGATTGAAACATGGCACTTACTGTCTTGCAAATTATTTTTGGTTTTTAAGATTTTGAAAAACATTTTTAGAAGAACAAAAAAAGCATACTTAACTGCAGCCATTGCTCAATACTTCAGAGCATTTCTTATCTGTAAGTGCAGCTGAATGATAATTATTTAATGCATAAGAATTATGGTGCATTGCATTTGATGATAGATGATGCAATAGCAACACAGTTTTTGAGCCAAGAATTTTGAGATAATTCCATCCTTGCTATAGTAATATATAATATACTTAGAACTCTAACTGAAAATAGAGCTTGGTCCATATTTCTGAACTGGGGATTTCATTGTGACATTTGACTTGTCCTTGAATGCTACCACTGTGCACAAAACAAACAACTAACTACTAAGGGCACTAATGGGGAAGTTCTTGGGAATTCCATTCCTTTAGAGTTCTATTAAATTTTGAGCCTGATTGTCTCTTTGTAAAAGCTGAAAAGGTTTATCTTGGGCCATACTGCATGTTTTTGAGGTATATGAGTGACTAGAGTGAAATCTGTTTCAAAAATAAGCATGTAAAAGTGGAAAGGAACCACAGGGAGAATGGTTGACACTGTAGTGCTCAAGAGGAGGTTTCTTTTGCCATGATAGTGTTTCACATTTCCCTATTGGCTGTCAGCTGTTCTATTACTGTCTCTTAGTAGTAGTGCTACCTGCTACTCCAACTTCCAACCTTTCCAGGCAGACCTAACAGTAGCCTTGGAAGTGGCGAATATATAGTTTTGGGCGGGAAACTCCCTCCCTCTATCCTCAGCCCCAATAAAATTTCACTACTACACTAATAAAAAGAGAATTTCAATCATGGTTTATTTTCGGTACCAGAATTAGGATCACAGCTTTATTTCTGGGCAAGCACTTTTCCTTTGGGGATTTATTTGAGTCCAACAGCATATTTGCCCATCCATTACCTGTTTTGTTTTCTTTCTGAGGAATCTTTCTTAAGGCAGTGGAAATTGCTCTTGAAAGTTGCTTACTTTGTAGTTAGTATCCCCAAATATATATTCCTGTTTCTGCCCCTTGCACCTTATAGGGTAAAAGTGGAAAACTTGGAAGCAGATGCAAACAACATAACAGCCTTGCTGGAACAGGCCACAGCCCACCTAGTCCAGCATTCTGTCTCACACAGTGACTCACCATTTGGTTTAGGATATTCGCAAGCAGATGTCTTCACCTGCTTATGATTCATAGTTAACTTAGTTAACACGGTTCATATATTACAGTCTCAGTATATCACGTTTTTTTCTTGAGAGAAGCAAGCTTCCAAAGAGAGGTTTTTAACCCTCTCCTAGCACCTCAGCAAACAGACATGGGGCTGCTCCTGCCGGCTGGGCTTGCAAAGAGAGGTTTTTAACCCCTTCCTGACACCTCAGCAAACAGACCTTGAGTTCCTGGCAGCAAGGTTTGCTGAGGTGTCAGGAGGGGGTTAAAAAAACCTCTCTTTTAAAGCGGAGCTGGCAGGAGCAGCCAAAAGTCAGTTTGCTAAGGAGTCTGCATTGCACTTCCAAAGAGAGGTTTTTAACCCCCTCCTGACACCTCTGCAAACAGAGCTGAGGCTGCTTCTGCATTTGCAAAGAGAGATTTTTAACCAACCCCTAACACCTCATCAAACTGACCTTGGGCTGCTTGGCTGCTGTTTCCAAAGATAAGTTTTTAACCACCTCCTGACACCTCAGCAAACAGACCTTTAGCTCCTGGCAGCAAGGCTTGCTGAGGTGTCAGGAGGGGATTAAAAAAACTCTCTTTGGAAATGCAGCTGGCAGGAGCAGCCCAAGGTCAGTTTAGTGAGGCGTCTGCATTTTGTGGATTTTCCTTTATCACATGTGGATTAGGGACCTAACTTCCACAATAAATGGGAGAGTACTGTATGATGATGCCACCCGTGCAGTCAACCAGATCGCCCCCAAGCATCTCCTTTGATGTGGAGCATGTGCCTCGCCGTGGTTCACTGATGAGTTGCGGGTGATGAAGCAGGAGCAAAGGAGACTCGAGAACAGATGGAGGAAGGACCGGTTGTAGATTAATCGGGCTGCAATTCGTTTGCTATGTTCGTGCGATCAGGGAGGCTAAAACATCTTATGCTTCTCTGAGAATTGATGTGGTCTCAAACCACCAGGCAGAACTGTTCTGGGTGGTTCGAGACCTCACCAGTCCTGGTCAGATGGGCTTCCTCCTGGCAATTTCACCAGTGAGTCTTTTACAGCCTTTTTTAGATCCAAAATTGAGGCCATCCAAACCGATCTGGATTCTGGTTGTACTGACCTGTCCCCGAGCACCTTGAGAGCTGTACCCCTTTGGTCTCCTCAGCTGGTTGAGTTTGGGCCTGTGTCGTCCAGCTGATGCGTCCAGGGCGCTGGCATATTGTAGTCAGCTTTGACCTCTTGTCACCCTGGCCTGAATTAGGCTCATAAGATAAACAATGGCCAAATAGGCTCATTAGGGAGACAATAGTATCCTTAGCCTTAAGGTGAACAATGGCCTAAGGTGCTGAAACCCATCATGCTTAAAAGCATGCTTAAAGAGTGAGAGTTCAGAGGGGGAGAGAGAGCTGAAGGAGAGAGAGAGAAAAGTGCTTCAAGAAAGAGAGCCGGGGGGGGGGTGAGAGAGAGATTCAAGAGAGCTTTGTTAAGCTTGGAGAAGAATTGTCGCCCCCTTGGACACTCTCTTGTGTGGGGGGGTCGGCAATCTCCCCGATGCTATTCAACATCTATATGAGGCCACTGGCTGAGGTCATTAGGGGATTTGGAGTATTATGTCATCAGTACGCTGATGACACTCAGCTCTATCTTTCCTTTACCGCCTCTGCAGTCAAGGCAGTGCAGACCCTCAACTGCTGCCTGGATGCTGTCATGGAATGGACCAGGACTAACAGGTTCAAACTCAATCCAGAGAAGACCAAGGTTCTGTTCTTAGGGGCGTCTTCTACTGGGTATAGTGGCCCTCTCCCTAGCTTGGCGGGCTCTGTCCCCCAGCTGGTGGATCGAGTGAGAAGTCTGGGTGTGGTCTTGGATTCGGATTTGTCCCTAGAAGTGCAGGTGGGAGCTGTCTCCAAGTTGGCCTTTTCCCATCTTTGGCTGATTGCCCAGATTCGCCCATACCTGGATGAGGCTTCTGTGAGGACAGTTGTGCAGGCGCTCGTGATCTCGGGGATAGATTATTGCAACACTCTGTACATGGGACTTTCCTTGACCCTTATTCAGAGACTGCGGCAGGTACAGAATGTGGCAGCCAGACTGGTGGTGGGTGCAGGAAGTTACGAGCGTATCACCCCAGTGCTGGCTCGCCTACACTGGTTGCCCGTTGCTTTCTGAGTGAGGTTCAAGGTACTGGTTTTGACTTTGAAAACCTCCACGGCTTGGGACCTGAATACCTGGCAGAATGAATTTCCTTAAGATCAGCTGCAGGCTGACCCACCAGAGGGTCACAGGTGTTCTTACTCCGGGTGGCCACATGTAGAGAGGCCCAAAAAACAATCACTAGGAGTTCGGCCTTCTCTGTGGTCGCCCCAACATTATGGAATCAGCTCCTGAGTGACATTTGCCTTGCAAAGTTCCTGCCTGCCTTTAAGAAAGCAGTTAAAACACTGCTTTTTAGAGAGACATTTGGCAACCATTATTAGTTTTTTTTTAGATTACCTGCTGGTTTGTTATTAATGTGTTTTTATTATTATGTTTATTGTTGTTTCCACTCTTATTTTTATTATATTATTGTAAACTGCCTGGTGTTCTGGTTAGAAGATAGGTGATAAACAAACAAACAAACAAACAAATAAATAAATATTGCCCCATTTTTAAAACAACCACCGACACGGAAGCTTCCCCCCTACTCTGCTCTAGCTGGGATTCCTCCCATTGTTCAGTTTTTAAAACAGCCCCCTCCACAGAGGCTTCCCCCCTCCTCTGTTCTAGCTGGGATCTCCCCCAGTGCTCCATTTTTTAAAACAGACCTCTCCATGGAGGCTCTCCCCCTCTTCTGCAGCTGCCACAAAGGTTTTCAAATGGAGGTTATTGTTCTTTCTACTGTACTGTGTTTTGTATTTTATTTAGTACCATGTATTATATTACAATACAGTGGTACCTTGTATAAAAGAATTAATTCATTCTGTGTCCAGAAGGTGGTGATGGGGGACAGTTGCTCTGCCCCGTGGTGTTTACGTCACGGGGTTCCCCAGGGCTCCATACTGTCTCCCATGCTGTTCAACATTTACATGGAACCGCTGGGAGAGGTCATCAGGAGGTTTGGGCTGAGGAGTCAGCAATATGCTGAAGATACTCAGCTCTATCTCTCGTTCTCCACCAATCCAGGTGAGGCGATTTCTGTACTGAACTTGTGTCTGGGCCAGATAATGGACTGGATGAAGGTTAATAAATTGAAACTCAATCCAGACAAGACGGAAGTGCTGTTAATGGGTGCTTTGCCGGACAGGTTAGAGGGCCATCTTCCTGTCTTGGATGGGATTGCACTCCCCCTAAGGGACAGGGTCCGCAGCTTCGGGGTGCTTCTGGACCCCGGTCTAACTCTGGAAGCCCAGGTGGATTCGGTGGCCAGGGGTGCCTTCCTTCAGCTGCGGAAAATATACCAGCTCCGCCCCTACCTAGATGAGCACAGCCTCATGACAGTTACGCATGCACTGGTAACATCCCGTATTGATTACTGCAATGTGCTTTACGTGGGGCTGCCTTTGAAGACGGTCCGGCGATTGCAACTGGTTCAGAATCGTGCGGTCCGGCTGGTAAGTGGTGGGTCCACCAGGGATCACATCACGCCAATTCTGCATAACCTGCATTGGTTACCAGTTGCTGTCCGAGCCGAATTCAAAGTGCTTGTTTTGACATATAAAGCCCTAAACAACTTAGGACCTAGATACCTGAAGGACCGCCTCCTTCCATACGAACCTACCCGGCAATTAAGATTGAGCCAGGGGGCCCTTTTGAAAGAACCATCCCTCAAGGAGGTGAGAGGGATGGCTTGTAGACATAGGGCCTTCTCAGCAGCTGCTCCCAAGCTATGGAATGCCCTCCCGACCGAGATCCGCCTGGTGCCAACACTGATTACATTCCGGCGCCAGGTAAAAACCTTCCTGTTCCAGAAGGTTTTTAATTGATATATAATTGATTTAATTGATATATAATTGATATATATATATATATATATATATATATTGATATATATATAGACTGTGGGTCCACTGATGACAATTTTAGGATAAAGATTTTAGTGTAAGGTTTTTATTGATGATTTATTGATATTTTACTTTTAACTATTTTAAATTGTTTTATTCTTTGGATTTTAAGCTGCCCAGAGACCTTTGGGTAGTGGGCGGCATATAAGTTAAATAAAATAAATAAATAAATAAATAAATAAAATAAAATTATGTTAAGCAGATTTTCCTTTATACAAATTTCCCATAGGAATGCATTGAATACCCTATCTCCAGATTTTTTTTATGTTGTACAGATTGTATGTTATACAAACTGTTTGTTATACGAGGGTCCGCTGTATTGTAATTAAATATTTTTAGGCTGTGGAACAATCATCTGAGTTTCCATTATTTCCTATAGGAAAATTTGCTTTGCTATGCAAGTGTTTTGGTTTCAAGCATGCTTCTGGAACGGCTTATGCTCTTTAACCAACATACTACTGTACACGTGTTTTCCCTAATGGGGTTCCCTTCACTGTTTTAGCAATCAGTATTATGTACTTAAATATTTATAGAAAAGATTCATTGATACATGCCATGGCCAGGATTGAACCAGGGATCCAGTCATCTCGGTCTGGATCTTTTGAAATTGCACCACCAACGCTTACACAGTACCACTACAAAAGCAACATTTTCTTTATCCTGATTCTTCTCTTTATCTACCTAACTAAAGAATTAAATAAGGATTTACTCCACCCAAACAACACACAATATTTCAAAATATTTTTCAGAAATATTTCTGTAAGCTATTTTTGCAGACATTTCAACATGTTTAGAAATATTTTTAAAATATTTCCAATGTTACCAAAAATGATTTTAAAATGTTTTCAAAATATTTGTATGCTGTCTGGGCAGGAATCAATTTTCAATTGCTCTGTTTTATCATATTTAAAGAGCTTTATTTTTGTCACCAGATAACTTCTACTCAACATGGTTGAGGGTAAAAAAGAAATGTAGGCAGTATAACATTGATTATTTGAAGTCTGGCTTCATTCCATTCCTGTCATACAAACAACTGCCCATGTGCCTTTTGTGCAACAGAGTTTTAAACAGTGATGCTATGAAACCATCCAAGCTGGAGGATCATCTGAGAAGGTGTCACCTTGATAAAACAGATAAAGATTTGACATACTTTAAAACACTGAAAGAAAAACTTCAAAAGAGAACCATGGTGGACAGTATGTTCGCTTCAACGTCAAACAGAGACTATGATGGTTTGCGGGCATCTTACAATATCATGACTCATAGCAAAATCAGGAAAACCTTATACTATAGGGAAGAGCTGATTTTACTGGCTGTTGAAGAAGTTTTAAAATATGTTCTACACAAGCCTGCATATGATATACTCAAATGAATTCCTTTGAGCAACAACACAGTTCAAAGACGTATTGATGAAATAAGTCATGATGTTGAAAGCATCGTGTGTAATTATCTGAAAATGAACCGTTTTTCTATTCAACTGGTTGAGTCACCTTTACCTAGTAATGAAGCACTATTATTGGCATATGTTCATTTTTATGGACCAAGAAATCCATGAAGAACTGCTGGTTGCGAAAACTTTGACAACAGACACTAAAGGTGAATCAATATTCAATGTTTTGAAAGATTATTTCATGGAAAAAGCAATCCCTTTATCAAATATAATATCATAATTAGCAAATGGAGCACCAGCCATGTTTGGACGCTATTGTGGTTTCATAAGCCATTCACTGAGTCATTTATCAACAACATTTAATAGCTAAAAATCTGAGTACCAGATTGCATCAATCTCTTCAATTTGTCAACACACTGAATTCTAGGTTATTTACAAAGTTGTGTGAAGAAAATGATGAGGACTTTCATTGATTACTCCTTCCCACTGAAATACTCTGGCTCTCAAAAGACTTAGGTTTGACAAGATATTTTTTCTTCTTCTTGAGACTTTTTTAGAGTTTTTGGATGCTAAATATCCGATTTTGAAAGAAAATTTAATCAAATGGAAACCAGACGTTGCTTATTTAACAGATTTGTTTACTAAATTTAATGAGGTTAACTTACAGTTACAAGGAGACCATCTGAATTTAATAAAAACAATGTCCATCATTGCAGCTTTTTTTGCCAGAATTAATCTAATGAAGCAAACTATTGGACAGTGTGAATTTTCCCAGTTCCCCAACTTGTCATTGACAAATGCCCAGATGAAGATATTTTGGTCTATGTTCGACATTTAAGTGTCCTTCACACAGATTTTAAAACCATGTTTGAGGATGTTTTGACTACCGAAATACCACAGTGGATTATCAATCCATATGGTGACATTGAAGAAACGGATGTCACATTGCAGAAACTGATTGGAATAAGCACTAACGAAGAACTTAAAGTTCAGCTCAGAATGGGGTATCAGCAGTTCTGGCTTCAGAAATATATATCTGTTGCTTATCCTTATGGACTATCTCAAGACTGTTTTTGATGGCTTTTCCATCTTCATACCTTGTGGAAAGGGGGTTTAGTGCGGTTGCCAATCTTCCTACAAAAAACAGAAAACAAAAAAACAACGATTGCAAATCATTGAAATCACTAATTTGAAGCCAAATATTGAACAATTGCTATCAGAGCAGCAGGATCATCCCTCCCTCTAACAGCATTATTTTTGTATTAATTTTATGTAAGAATTTTACTACGTTCTTATTTGTTTCACTCCAAATTGGAATATTTACTTGCATTTTATATCTTTTCAATAAAGGTATGAATAAAATGTTTACATGTTTTTCTTTTTTTACAATTGTCCATGCTACAAAAACCCCTATCAAAGTGAGTAGCACTGTGTCAGCTGTCCAAAACACATTTGAAGTTAATAAGTTTAGGAAAATTCAATATTAGGCAGGCAGGGGGTCTACAGAAAACAAAAATTGGCAAGTGGTCAAGGGGATGAAAAAGTTTGGGAACCTCTGGTTTAGTCACACCTACTTAGAGTCAAAGTGATTAGGCAGAGTGCACCTGCTATGGTATTCTGGCTTATCATGTAATGGGGACACTGCTATTGTCTTGTAGTATTTTCATTATATAAATGAGGCAGGGAACTATTTATAGTTTGCATGTTGCTGCCTTTAATTTAATCAAACCATATCTATTCCAAATAAGATTTTATTAACCGGCAAATACAGAACAGACTTTCCTACCCACTATAATTTGTCAACTGTACAAAGTTAGTATAGCCTTTACTTTGCTGTATTGCATAAAAAGTAACCTTTTGCTGATGTGTAAATGTATGCAGATATGCAGTTACAAAACACAGTACTATTAATCTGAAAGAAATCTCACCATACATATTGGAATTAATTATATTAGAAAAAATATAAGGGTTGTGAATGTTTGAACATTTGCTTTAAAATGCCTTTCATATATTTGTTAGATTATAAAATGCACTGTGCCAGTTTTAGCTATGCTCAAAGTACCAATTTCATTAACTAGAGAGCTTTTATAAAAATATACCTGTCTTGTATTGTCATTGTAATAGCTCAGTTTTGTAACAGTAATTTTTCATTCTGTTAATCTTTTAAGAACAGGTTAAGGTGACAGTTGATATTTTAATTTGTTGGGGTGTTGTGTTAATGAGTGTAGTTTTAAAATCTAGAGTTTGGACTTATATTTATAATATTTTAAGCACTATTATGATATTAAATACTTTCCAGCAAGGTAGGTGCAGTGCCACAGATAATGAAATGTCACAATGTCACCCTAGATTAGGGGGGGTTTATGGTTCATTTATTTTTAATGCTGCTAAATACTTCATATTTAACTATAGTGTATAATACTGATAGAGTTCTCTAATCTTTATTATGTGAGACTTAACTAAAGATATTGCATTTTAAAGAATGCAATGCTTGGAGTTTAATGAATGTGATTCGTTTGATTAAAAACAGGAAATAAAGGAAAACACATTGCTTTGTGTGTCTGTAGAACTTAACTGCTTTTTAATCTATAAAGATAATATATTATTCCAATAGTTTTCTCCTTTACTCTTTTCTGCTTTTCACTTTGCATTAGTTTGTTTCCCGTTTCCTCCTTCTGTCCTCAATGTTTTCCTCAGTAGAGAATGTCTTGTTTTTCTAAATTCAAAATAAATTACTGGCTTAATTATTATCCCTATATGTATTCCATATACAAAAAAGAATAATGCAGTAGGGCTTACCCAAGCATTACTAATCACATATCATTTTGCAGTGACAATGGGAGTTTTGAAGGTCATCTAGGAAAAAAAAAATCCCAACACAAGAGCCTTATAAATACATTAAATTAATGGTCTCCAATAACAAGTAGCAAAAACTGTACAGTATCACTCAAAGTATTAGTAGCATATTAAGTTATCAGAAATATTGTTCTTGTGCCATAAACCAGCTAAGAGCAAGTGCCACTGCGTGAACCCTCACTAGATCATGTGTCAGTGAATTCCAGGCTTGGGTAGATGTCCCAGGACTAAAACTAACTTGACAAAGTACAGTAGTACCTTGTATAAAGGAATTAATATGTTTCAAATGAAATTCTGTTAAGTAAATTTTCCTTTATACAAATTTCCCATAGGAATGCATTGAAAACAGAGTAATCCCTAATCGCGACCATTTTTATGTTGTACGGATTTGCCCCTTAGACAATTTTGTTAAGCAAATTTCCCCTATCTCCCGAATTGTCTATGTTGTACAAATTTTATGTTATACAAACTGTTTGTTATACAAGGGTCCACTGTAGGCTGTTATCGCCTCTGTGCCAGTGGAACAGCCCAAACAGAGGAACCTTGGCTTTACCAGGGCTGTAGCTCAGGTTCAGAGAAATCTGAAGTCAATTCACAGCAACTACTGTTGCACAAAGTGCAAGCCCTGGTGCGGTTTAAAAATGGCGCTAATGCAGACTTCTTAACAACACATGAGTGTTTCTGTCACTGACTGGTCAGTGTTGAGAAGCTTTATAGCTACTGGCAGCTCAGGGGTTGGGGCAGCAGAATCTTCATCTGATCATCATGCTGCAAGAATAGAGCTGCTTTTCAGGCAAAAACAGTGTCACTGCCCAGCCATTGCTGGGAGGTTTCCTTGCTATCTTGGCACTGCTATTCTTTCCAGGTGTAGAGGCAGCTCTAGTAGCTCCATTTTCACAATATGTCAAGTGAGTGAGCTGTTGCTGGACCCCACCACTGTCAGTCACTGCCATGGCTCTTGGCTGTGGCTGGCCAGTGAGCAGCAACTTTAATGCATACTGCTGTACTATGAGGAATAGCATTTAAACAGTGCATTGTTTCCAGCAGTTTTGCGCATATTTGGAACTAAACCACAGTTTTTTTAAAAAAAAATGCTGTGGGTTATCTGCAAATATTATTTTATTAATTTTCTTGTATTTCTTTTGTCTTTTATGTAAACCACCTAGAGTTCAGAGTTCACTTTTTGGGAAATTGGTGGGGTACATAAATAAATAAAATAAAATAAAATAAAATAAATAAATAAATAAATAAATAAATAAATAAATAAATAAATAAATAAATAAATATGTTACTGCTTAGATATGCCTGTGACTGCCAGAAAGAGAAGACCACAACTCATGAACATCCTGTTCCCCCAAATCACAAGTAGAAACCAATTATCTAGCAGCTGTAATCAAGTAAGAAAGACTGGATTTAACACCAGGAATCCTTCATACTAAGCACATGGCACAGGCCAAATAATTTTTATTAATGTATTAAAAATATTTTTACCTCATGTTTCTCCTTAAATCTAGCAAACATGATCATGAGCCAATTTGGAGAATTATACAAAATAAGAAAGCTAACTTCCTAAATGATACTTACATAACCATTGGACCTCACAGAAGTGATGATACAAAGCAGTTTTTGAGTGCATCTGCTGAAACTTTTCAGGAGAGTAACATTCAGGACCTTATCCAAGAGGCTTTGCTGGTTTATATGCACCAGAACCTGAAAAGACCAGAATGTTCTAGAGCAGTGTTGGCGAACCTATGGCACGGGTGCCAAAGGTGGCACTCAGAGCCCTTTCTGTGGTCACCTGGCATCGCCCCTTCACAGCCACTTGTATTCAGGTTAAATTGCTCTATTGGTACTTTGTGAAAAATTAGAGGGTATTTGAATCGCAATTTGAGCACTCAGTCTCACCATCACTCTTCTAGAACACTAGAATATGGGAAAGTCCCTATGAAAACATCTACTTTTATCACTTTCCTAGTTAGCTGCCCTTGCTTGTTCACTTTAGGACTCATAACACTTCTTAATTAGGTAAACTCTCTTGGGAACTTGCTTCCTATGCTCCTTGGTGGAGACCCTGCTGAGAAACAACATTTAGACCTACAAAGTAAAAGTCTCTTCATGCCCGGCCTGGAGCATGTGACTACTCTACTTATCAGTTCTTTGAGTTGAAATGAGAAAATTAAATAAGTTATTTGATTATTCAAGCTATAACCAATTATGACACATTAGTTTAATCTAACTTAGTACCTTTTGACTAAATCTTTAAAGATATACACATATTGCCTGTGTCTATTTCAGAATTATTTGCCATTCTTGCCCACCTACTAGTGTTGCTCTCCTGTAATTTACGCAGTTCAGACAAACAACAGTGGTGTTTCTTTTCCTAGACACTCCACACTCTGTAGAATGTACAGTATTCATATTTTATAGAGGAGCCAGGGCAGAGATCATTCCATTACATGATGGAACATCTTGAATTCCTATCCCACTGGGAATTTGCTGTTCAGTCAGTTCAAGTGGAGTCATGTGGACTGTCACTTGAAAAATGAAATGTTGTCCACCTTACAGTAATTTATCTACTTTGAGCAGCATTATCCACATGACTCCAGCGATCCACTTTTCTCCTGTTGCAGCCTCTTCTGTCTCAAAAGTAATAGGAGAACAGGAGGTAAATCAATGCCTGCAGTGCCTTCTTTACTTTTGTAGCAGGGCTTCTAAGAGATGCATGCAGAAGAGATGCTGCTGTTTAAATCTCTGTATTAGTAACATGTAGTGCTTGTCTATGTCTCAGTGAAGATCACATTCGAGCTTAGTATGGACTTGGAAGCACCATATTTCCCTTTGTTAGCCACCTGTCAGCAGGAGGGAGGAGAGCAGTGAAAGAATAAGTGATACAATAGAAAACAACAATAAAACATGGAGAAATGGTGCTGATTCTCTTCCATTTGAAGTTGCTTCAAATGATATTGCTCAAGTTTGATAACATTCTATATTCACGGTATAAATGACAATCTAGGGGTGTTTATAGTTTAACCTATAGTTTTACTAATGAATGGGTCACAGCAATAAAAAATGAGTCTCTCCTCAAGGGCAGGGTTCTCCTGGCCCTCAAGGAGACACTCATTAGGCCCATTCAGAAAAAACCTAATGTGGTGGCAGACCAAATTGATAACTATGGGCCTGTCACCAATATTTCCTATATGAGCAAGATCCTGGAGAGGGTGGTGGCAGACCAGCTTCAGGGTCTTCTGGGTGACACAAATACCCTCTATCATTTTCAGTCAGGCTTCAGGCCGTGGCATAGTACAGAAATGGCATTGGTCACCCTGCATGATGACCTTTTGAGGAGGTCCGACAAAGGCAAAACGTCCTTGTTGGTGTTCTTCAATCTCTCAGCGGCTTTTGATACCGTCGACCACAGTATCCTCCTGGGGAGGCTCTCCAAGTTGGGGATTGGAGGCACTGCCTTGCAGTGGTTCCATTCCTTCTTGGAAGACATCCCCAGCAAGTGCAACTGGGTGAGATGACTTCTGCCCCTTGGTCCCTCAATTGTGGGATGCCACAGGGGTCGGCCATCCGTTCTAACCAGGCAGGACACTTCGGAGTTCCAACCACAAGGGAGACCTGTAAAGTTGTAACAAGGAGTAGGGCCTTCTCGGTGGTTGCTCCCCAGTTACGGAATCATCTGCCTCCAGAAATTTGCCAGGCACTCTTGCTTCAAACTTTTAAAAAACAATTGAAAACTTGGTTGTATAGAATGGCCCTTCCTGATTTTCCAAACATATAGTAAGACACTATTCTTCTTTCACCACTTATCTTCTCCCCCACTTTTTTATTTAGCACTATTTTTACTTTGATTTTAGCTTTATTTTAGTTTTTTGTTGTTGATTTATGTATATTCTGCTTATATTGTGTTGTTTGTATTTTGGTTTTTTAAATGTGTTACTTTGTTATTTTCTTATGCTATTCTTTGTTGTAAACTTATGCTATTCTATGTAGACTATAAATAAATAAATAAACCCAGCTCATAGGGCATTGATCAAGGCACATAGTCAGTACAAACCGTACACCACCGATGACATCTGTGGCAATGAGCTAAATGCTGAAGGGAAGAGGGATGTTGAGGAAAATGGTAGGAAAGTGTTGCTTTACCATATAAAGTGACAGACTTCCATTGGCTTTAACATCCAGTTTTAATATGGCCAGATGGACAGAAGAGATTTTATATAAAAATAAAATATCTTGATGATTTGTTGGGAAGTGACTGAAATATTTGATGGCCCAAATCCTGTTGCTTAATATAGTAAATTGTACTAGGGTAGGCCCATTACTCTGGAGGAGGTAGGGTGGTAACTGTAAACTGTCCAGAGAGTGCTTTAAGCTCCATGAGGCAGTGTGTGTGTGTGTGTGTGTGTGTGTGTGTTTGTTTGTTTACTAAATTTATATACTGCTCCATCTAGCTACACGGCTACTCTGGGCGGTTTACACAATTGAACAGATATCAAACCAACAAACAATACAATAGATAAACAATCCTATAAATAAAAACATAACCTATAAAACAATATATATCAAAGCATCCAACAGGAGCAAGATGGGTTAGAAACAAATGAAAAAATAAAATGCATAAACAGTGAATCATTAATGGCATATATTAATACCCAGGGAAAGCCTTTTTAAATAGCCACGTCTTTAGATGTTTCTTAAAGACTGGGAGGGAAGAAGCCAGACAAATTTCAGGGGGAAGTTGGTTCCAGAGATGAGGAACTGCCACTGAGAAAGCCCAATTTACAGGCCTCCTTCAGCGACGGCACCCTCAAATGCCCTGCCTGAGATGATTGGGTGTTATGGGCAGTATTCTGCATCAGGAGTCGTTCTGTAAGAGAGAAGCAGCACATTTTGCTTTTAAAACTGTGACTTACTGTACCAAAGTAAGAACGGATAATGTAGGTAATGTGGATCAATGAACTGAATATGTTTTCAGGGAAAGTTTAAAGACATTTTGTTCCTGTCAGCCTCTCTCAGAAAGTCATCATGCAGGGTGACCAATGTTGTTTTCATGATGTGGGGTAAACCCAGACTAGAATGAATGAGGGCATCAGTTTCCTAATCACAGTTCTAAAGTTGACTCCAGATCTTGATTTTTAAGGAATAGAACCTCTGCATCCTCTGTACCCAATTATATAATTTGTTTGATTTCTATATTGTCCAGTGACGTCCATGTGATGAACCATCATTTGTTAGGTCGCCTGAAGCATATATTTGTTACAAGCAGATATTTTTTATTTTTTGCTTCATAGAATTCTGTGAGTAGTTTTCGTGATTCATGGCTGGCTCCTTAGCCAGATTCTCTGACAATGTTTAGTTCTACTTTGTTTCTACCTTTTTAATCCCATTCATGTCTGGCAACAAAGATATCCTGTTTTGGTGTTTCATTTCTTCATGGGCACTTGCATAAAAACTTTTCATTTCTACTCATTCACACTTGTAATTGGGGTATAGATTTGGATGCCAAAGGTCTCCATGGAATTTGACTGATAGTAGTAGTAGTAAATTTATTTATGGTTGAAGAACAAAAAGAAGGAACAATAGTATAGTCAGAGTAAGTATAGTAAGTGTAGATATTGTTTGGTCCTGTCTTGTGTTATAAGTAGAGATATAATTTTTCTGCAAATTTTGAAGCCATAAAAAACTGCTGAAAAATGTGTGTGTGGGAATAGTCCCCCCCTCAAAAAAATTCCTAAAAGTTTACATCTCTAGTTATAATTCCTGACTGCTTGTGGTAGAGCTTTGATTGCTTGTGATATGTCTTGACTCACCGTTGGATCCACACTATTTATTCTAAGTGGGTTTGTACATTGCTAAATACCATGCAGTTTACATCCGAGTTGAAAAGGTTAAAATCAATTCATTTTTCTGTGACTACATGACTTAAGGCTAATTGCCCACACTTTTTAAAGTGACATTTGTATCTTTTGTTCAGCTGTCAGAGGGTTGTTTATTTTGTACCTATTCAGTTGGTATTGTTTTTTTCCTCTTGTTTGGTATGTGTGATTAACTATCTCAGTTCACTGGGGGGAGTTGGGATGTCTGTCCTACAGTGATGTTGATGGTGACATCTTCAGTGGAGCATGCTATGCCTTTCCAGTGGGATAATTGCTTTTAAGGAAGTGGCCAAAGTTCTATCCAAATAATTGTTTCACTATTTTTAAAAAAATATACCTGTAAAGTTTAATGTTGTGGTGGATCAGTGTTGGACTGCTAAGAGTGCCTTGCTTGCTCATACTCTGAATATTAATTGGGAGGAGCCCCCTTTTTAAAACTTCTTGCCATGATGAGAAAATTTCATAGGAGTTAGTAAATATTTTTGCTGCTATTAACAACCTCTTGTGAGTTTCTCTCTTCCACCTTGCCTTCTTCCCATGGTGGGAAGCCTCTTTGAGATGCAGATGATATTAAAGAAGCCACTCAATGTTTTTTGTCACTTCTAGCAACCTCTTCTTTTTTCTCCCTCAGACCCTTCTTGGGTGATGCAAATGTTCCCCTGGAAACCAGATGAAATTGACAGACCTAGCCCACTTCATTACCATGATAAGCTGTTAAATCAGTGCAGCACTAGATCATTTCAGAAAAAAACATAAACAGAAAAAAAACAAAAAGAGAGAGTGTGTGTCCACATAGTACACTTGTGGCACAGTGGTTAAAAGAGCCTCATGGCGCAGTGGTTAAATGCCTGTACTGCAGCTAAAACTGTGCTCACGACCTGAGGTTCAATCACAGGTAGCAGGTTCATCGTTGACTCAGCCTTCCACCCTTCTGAGTTTGGTAAAATGAGTACCCAGCTTGCTGGGGGGGAGGGGAGACAATGTGTAGCCTGCATTACTGTAAACTGCCCAGAGACTACTTGAAGTGGTATGGGGAGGTATATAAGCAGACTGCTTTGCTTTGCTTTGCTTTACACTGAAGGACTATATGAATGCTATGCTTCTGCATAAGTTGCTGTTGTCATATGGAAGCTGGGACTTTTGATGAAGGGAAGGGGCAGAGAGGATTGTGGTAATTGTATGATTTTAGAAGTAGTGAAGCTTGTTGGCTTAGGCCAAATGTAAACATGGAGAATATTAACGTGTAGTTTCATTTTAGTAGATATGCCATTATGCTCTAGCCCACCCTCTGAGATCTCTGGCGCCTCACCTCTCCGTTCCCCTCTCCTGGATGAGTTTGGGCTGGTATCCCCGGCGGAGGCCTCCAGAGCCATGGCTTGTTGCCAGCAGGCGGCCACTCCCTTTGACCCTTGCCCGGCCTGGCTTATTAAATCTGCCAAAGGGAACATGCCCGAGTGGGTTTCCGCTATTGCCACGGCTTCTTTTAGGGAGGGACATTTCCCTTCCTGTTTAAAGGAGACCGTGGTGAAACCCACTCTTAAAAAAACTGGCATGGCATTGGACGATTTGTCCAGCTATCATCTGATTGCCATTGTTCCCCTTCCTGGGCAAGGTGGTTGAGAGGGTGGCTGCCGTCAGGCTTCAGTCATATCTGGAGGTAAATCATATCCTGGATCCCTTCCAGTCTGGATTCAGACCCCTTCGCAGAATCGAGACTGCCCTGGTTGCTCTGCAGGATGACTTCCTCAGGGAGGCCGACAGGGGGTGTTCCTCCCTGTTGGTTCTCCTTGATCTCTCAGCTGCCTTTGATACCGTCGACCACGGTAACCTACTGGTTCGGCTTGCGGAGGCGGGAATTGGTGGTCAGGCCTTGGCCTGGCTCCGTTCCTTCCTCGGCGGCTGGACTCAGCGGGTTCAGATGGGTGATGCCTTGTCGGCTCCTTGGACTCTCCCTTGTGGGGTGCCCCAGGGGTCGGCAATCTCACCCATGCTGTTCAGTGTTTACATGAGGCCACTGGGGGAGGTCATCAGGAGATTTGGAATTTGCTGTCATGAGTACGCTGATAACACACACCTCTGTCTCTCCTTTTCGTCGTCTGCAGTGGAGGCTGTTCACCCACTCGATCTGTGTCTGGAGGCCGTTCTGGAATGGACCAGAGATAACCGGCTCAAGCTGAATCCGGAGAAGACGGAGGTTCTGTTCTTCAGGGCACTCTCGTCTGGGTACAATGGCCCCCTCCCTATGCTGGGGGGTGTCTCCCTCCAGCCTACAGACAGGGCCAGGAATCTGGGCGTGGTCCTGGACTCAGACCTCTCTCTAGAAGCCCAGGTGATGGCTGTCTCCAGGGCCACTTTTTTCCAGCTCTGCAGGATCGCCCAGATCCACCAGTATCTTGATGAGTCCTCCCTGAGGACAGTTGTGCAGGCCCTGGTGATCTCGAGGGTCGACTATTGCAATGCCCTCTACGTGGGGTTGCCCTTGACCCTGGTCCGGAGGTTGCAGCAGGTGCAAAATGTGGCAGCCAGGCTGGTGGTGGGTGCCCGTAGATACGAGCACATCACCCCAGTCCTGGCTCGCCTGCATTGGCTTCTTGTTGTCCTCCGGATCAGGTTCAAGGTCCTGGTTTTGATTTTCAAAGCCCTCCACGGCTTGGGACCAGAATACTTGGCGGAGCATATCTCCCAAAGGACCACTGGGTCCAGACCCACTAGGCTGGCGCAGGCGCGCTCACTGAGGTTGGACACACCCAGAGAGGTGCGGAAATCGCGTACGTGAGACCGTGCCTTCTCTGTGGTGGGCCCCGCGCTCTGGAATCATCTCCCCAGTGAGCTGCGCCTGTTGGAGTCCCTGCCCGCCTTTAAGAAGGCCTTGAAGACCCAGCTCTTTAGAGAGGCTTTTGGCAACCCCCTTTGTTAGTCTGTTTGTTTGTTTGTTTGTTTGTTTGTTTGTTTGCCCTGGGTTTCGCCACCATCTTCCCTCACCGCCTCTCCCTTCATTGTTTTGTTGTGTTATTATTTGCTTTTATTGCTGTAAGCCGCCCAGAGTTACCTTTGGGGAAGATGGGCGGGATACAAGACAAATAAATAAATAAATAAATAAATAAATAAATAAATAAATAAATAAATAAATATCTCAGGGTCTGTGTAAATAAAGGCCAGTGAAGATACCAGCCAGAAGCACGTGAAACCTGATTGGTCTAAAAGCAACATGTGGCTGTCTTTTCCCATGCTTGTGAACAGTCTGTGGAAGAGAGGGAGGACTTTGTTCAAGAAGGATTTTATGGCTGCACATGAAGACAAGACAAGCTTAGAAATGTAGTTTAGAAACTTAGAGAGAGGCTTTTGCCTCATAGACTCATTTTTGTTGTTTTCTAGCTAGAGTCATATTTTTGTGTAAACTCCAATACCCGAAATAAATGTGTTTAATATAATTGGTGCCTTGGAAGCATTTTTTTTTGTAAGTGTGAACTCACAGCATATTTTAACAGGCTTAGAAGTCACCTATTTCGAATCCACAGGGCTGTGACAGTCTCCAGGCTTTGGAATGAATAAGTTAGCTGTGGTTAATTTATTGCCTGGGTAGAGACTAAGTAGCTCATCTCATTGAGGAGGAACTTGAGATTCTGGCGCAGTGTGTTTATGATTTCAATGGAAATTCAGCCAATGAGAACAGCAGTATGAACTGTTGCAACAGGGTAATTAATCTTCTTTGAACTTTGCTTTTAAAAAACTACAAAACAAACCAATTGAATCCTGTTTCCCTTCCTTGTTTAGTTGAAACTTGTGTTTGTCATTTCTACAGTTAAACACTTGGTAATTATCTGACAGAAAATTCCTATTCAAGTCCACTTTAGTTTGTTTAATTACTCTGTGAATATTCAATTTCTGATTTTACAGTTTCTAATTTATCTTGATTGATACTTCTCACATTCTATATTCCAATTATATGTGTCATATAGCATTGGATTTTCCTTTTGCATCTGTGTACATAAGCAGTTCAGCATCCTTCAGCTTTAATCCAGTTTCTGTATCAGCAATAGTACAACATAGACTTATCATTTGCTATACCCTAGCAGCCAATTGAATACATTTTTGGAGTCTCATTTTCCAGCATTAACCATCCTTTTGTTTTGTTTTTAATTCATCATAAGTTAATATAAATACTGGGAAGTGTTCACCATTCACCATTACCAAGTGGTATGGGGCGGTATATAAGCAGAACACTTTGCTTTTACCTTCTACACAATATTAACAAGAATTATTTTGATCGTTGTCACCATTCTATATTTAAGATGGTGGCAGTTCATTGGCAGAAAACTAAAGTCTGGCAACTATCAATGCCTTATCGATGTTGGAGTGATGTGTCAAAGTGAACATTGCAGTCTTAGGTGGCCTGCAATTCAAGCTTGAGAAGTTTGATGAGGAGTTTTGACAGCACTGATGGAGTACATCTGCATGCATGGCAGTCTTATCCAAAGCATTTTGTTATAAGAGAACTGGATGAAGATGTGCATATACAGTATATCCATCTGAGATCTCAGGTTGGAAATTTCTCAGTTTCCAAGTGAATACAGGAGTCTCATGGTGCATTGATGGCTAAGATCCATATCCTACTGAGCTTTGAATGTGTGGAAAGACCTAGTAGAGGATATGGTCAGTGCTTGCATGATGGCAACACTTAACACAAATTGTGTGATTCTGCATTACTCTGCTATTGGGGCTTTCACCTTTGCAGAAATTGAACAGGAAGCTGGCCCAACATACTTGTTACTCAGTGAGGCTTCATGGAGTGTAGGCCATCAATAAAATTCATGGACTGTTAATCCAAAGTTTTATGTGCAGTACAATATAGCAGGGATACCTACAGTCCCATCCCTAACTTAGGCATTGTACATACATGCCTGATATTCTGAATGGCACTCCATGTGTTTACTGGAGTAAATTATAATACAGTATATGAGAATCCATACTATACTAGATCTGTTATTTATTATAACAATAAAGAGTTATATTTTTCCCCAAAACATTAAAACATATAAGTGGGCAATGTTTATTGACCATAGGCTTGAAAACCCAGAAACTTGGTCAAATCACAGATGTTTTGCTAAAATATTATTTTAAATACTTTGAAGTGCTATCAGTGAATACTGCATTATACAAACAGAAAGGTTCAGGGCTCTGAAAATAGCAAGAAGCAAAGTAAGAGAGGATATTAACTTTAAAATATTCATTTTCTTTGTGAACATTTAATCATTTTATCTAGGTAATAGAAAATAAAGTATTTTGAAGAGTTTGGAATTAAACTAACTGGGATGTGAAGCAATATATCAAAAAGTAGAGAAACATTTGCACTATAATCTTTCCAGTGTACTTTATATAATGTAATCAGTCTTTGGTATTTGATTGGGGGGAAAAGAACAAAAAAAAACAGCCAACATATCTCTCAATTTTGTTACACTTAAATCTCATGAATAGATACGACCTAGTTGTGTCTCTTCTTGTTGTTTTGGGCAAGAGCTACTGATTTTTCTCTCAAGATGAGGTTAAAAAGTTCCGTTCTTTGTTAAGCAATTTCTGACGTGCTTTTCTTTGCATTGAAAATATCGCTAGCTTTATGTGATTGTTTTTACATCTTGTTATATAAATGTTCTCCAAAACATTCCTGTACATAAAATCCTGTTCAGTTTGGCCAGTGAAGTCTTTTAAGGGATGGAGACATGGCGAGAGGGTGGCTTTTAAAGAAAAAGAGAGAGACTTGTGATAAGCAGGGGTGTACTCAAGTGGCATGAATACCTCAGTTCCAGATGGGTCAGCTTTGGGGGTCAAGTTGTGAAGAGAAAGCCATCACACACACTTCATCAACACTGTGGAATGAGAGACCGGTGCATTTACTGAGCAATGGATTTCCAGTGAACATATAAACTAATTGGTGGATGAACATGCCCCAGGAGCAATGATTTTAAGGTCATAGCAGGCTCAGTGAATTGTGCTGACTTACACTTGTGCCTCACTGATAACTGATCTTACCAATGAGCGGTTTAGAGGCATTCAAGCCTGAACTCTCTTCCATGCGCCTTGAATGGCATGTCAGCGGTCACTGTTTCTGACATCTTTTATATTTGTCCACTCAGCTCTAAATCTTTAGGTTGGGCTTCAGTGTGCTCAGGAAAGAAAAGAGAGAAGCAATTATTTTCAGTCATTGAGTTCTGAAGACCTTTGTGTTAATTATGCCAAACACAGCCAGTTCATCAACAAACTAAAAATGTTAAAATAGGGGGAGTGAAAGGAAAATTGAATTTAGATATTGAAATGATAAATGTTTTTACTCTGATTTTGTTAACTTCTCAAAATAATATTTTTCTTTTAATAATTTTGGATGATTCCTCATTCAAAGCCATTTTCACTTAAGTCAACACTTATTTTTAAACATAATACTGGGTAGAATAATCTACTTACGGTATATAGTAGTATTTCATGTGTCAGTATTTATTCAAAACAGTTTGTCTCCGTTGTCTATGCATGCAGTCTTACCAGATACCCCATTTGCTAACACTGCATATAAAGACAATGTTACATGCTTTCAGTGAGATATGATATATGCAGTCTCTTGTGTTTAAGAATTGTATGCATAGCCAGCATCACTTTTAAATTAGGCCTATGATTTTATATAAATGTGTAAGTTCATATTCATATCTGTTGCATCATGAAATATATTGCCTCAGTAATAGGATTTTAATTGCATTCAATTTGATCTTTTTTTCTGTCTGAAGGAATTTTTATTCTAATAATTTGTGTGTCTAGGTATTAGATGCAATGGATGTGAACATAGCTACTGTGTAGTTACCATCAGGGAAATGAGTGCTGTTTCAAATCTAGTGCTTAGATTCTAAGATCTGTTGAGTCTGTATAAGCAGTGATCTTCCTGGTGGAATAGAGGGAGATGGATTTCGTTGTAATTTCCCCCCTCCATCTCCTATATTTTATGTCCCATAGCACAGTTAATTGGTGATTTTAAACTTAAGAACTTATGGTAATAGTTTTTGAGGACTCAGCCATTAAGATGATAATGGCAGAAATTCTGTTGTTTTAACTTAAACTGTGTAAGACTGATGACATCATCAGCCATCATCAGCCATGGTGATTTTTTCCGGAAACTAAACATTTCTGATTCTCCTGAAGCTCCCCTGAAATCCCTTTCATTATAGAGAACAACTGCAGTGCGGGAGAGAGGAAATCTTCAGATTCTTTAAATTGGTTGCTACCAGGCTGTTATTCATAAATTAAATACCCTTCTGTCTCACGGCCCCCCAGTGGCTGCTTAAAGGTATCCCAAGGGAGCCTTGGAACTTTGGGAGTGAGCAGAAATGTTTAACTTTAGAAAAAGCAGCAGAGATTATGCTGTCAACAGCCTTGTACATTCTGCATTGTGCATCAGGATTTCAGCTGGTGTCTATTAATCATCTCACCTTTGTCAGTTTAAGCAATCTAGACTGTATTTGGAGGGACCCTGTTTACTTTATTGATCAGACCCTGGATTTCTGACCCCAAATCCTGTTGTGTCACCCTTATAATTTCTAAACTCTTCTCCAAACAGGTGGAAAAACCTCCAGAACAGGGTGGGAGATAGTATGGCAGGTAAGCATAGTGTAGACTATGAGCTTCTTGTGGGTTCCTCGACAAATAAGGTTTTTTTTTCAGATTTTTAACAAGAAGGACGCCTGTTTTTCTTTAAACTGGTTGTAAAACTTTTGAAATTATTAATTTTAATTTTGATTTTACACCACCTGAATGAATAAAAATTGTGCAGCATGGCCCATAGTGAGTAAAATAATGTACACAACATTTGCAGCCAGTGTTGCTACCCATTTGGTTCCAGTCAGGGCTGGAACTCTGCACATGTGGAGTGGGGCTTTACACAGCACTGGCAGAAAAACAAAGGGGACATTGCCTACATGTGTTAAAATGGTAGAGAAAATGTTTTGAACTATTGACTGAAATTTTGTTGTGCAGATTTGCAAATGGTGTACGTTTTAGTCTCTGTTTCCAGATATGAATTGGAGTAAGTTAAGAAATCTCAGCCTACATTGTCTGTCAGATGCCGAGTTGCATGACCCACTATCCAACAGATCATGTCACAGAGTTTTCTTAGTTGAAATATCAAGTTATGTCATTTGTATAACTGCACAGCAGGATTTCAACCACTATGTATATTTTTGGTAAATGAAAATCTAATTTAATATAAAAATTCATATTTTATGTGGTTATTAATGATTAGGGTTACTAATAACTTAAGTAGTTGTAGCAATCATGTTCAAATCCATGCATCAATACAGGTATCTTTGGTTACAAATGCAACACTGATTGAAATATTTTAGAATATATGTTATTTAAAAATATATTCCTTAGGGTTTTTTTTTAACAAACTGTATTTTGTTACACATTGGTTTCTAGATGTTGCAGCATGAGCAACATCTGCAGAGAAAGGAGGGTATACTCAGATTATCATTCATAGGGATGGGGACTCGCAAGTAATGGCCTTGCTCTTAAGTCTGACTCAAGACGAGACTTGACTTGGACTCAGCTTGGAGGTTTTGTGGGAAATTGTGACTTGACTCATGACTCGGACCCATTTATCTTCTGACCCACCAGGCTAGAGGATCACAATGAAGGTCCTTCAGACTCCCTACATGCTAGAACATTCCTCCTGTTTCATAGGCCCTAATGTGTGTTCTGCCCCACCTCTGCTGGCCCTTGAGTTGGCAGGCGCATGCGAGGGGGGAGGCAGCAGGCCCTTGGCTCCTGAAGGAAAGCCAGGCCTGCCTGCTTTGAAGATGGCAGCAGTGGATGACTGCTTCAAGTGCCAGTAGATTCGCAAATGATGGGATTGGGGTGGTGGTGGTGGGTTCATAGGTTCACTCTCTGTGTGCATGCACTGGCCTATTATCTGTGCTCACAACCTGGGGTTCAATCCCAGGTAGCTGATTCATGGTTGACTCAGCATTCTATCCTTCCGAGGTCAGTAAAATAAGTGCCCAGCTTTCAGGGGGGCAATGTGCAGCCTGCATAATTAAACTGTAACCTTCCCAGAGAGTGCTTGAAGTGTTATGGGGCGGTATATAAGCAGTATACTTTGCTTTTGCTTTACTTGAAGCTTGGGACTCTGGCCTGAAGACTCACCAACATCCCTGATTATTCATATGAGTACTGCAAGGTTATTGCATATAGGGCTTCATCCTGCCCTTTTGCTATCTGCATCTCACAACTCCTCACCACTAACACTGACAGTATAATTTTTACACATCATGTAAATGGATATTTTAAAATGAATTTTAAATGTGCTAAACCAGATGCATACCCAGGAGTATTTTGATGTGTAACCATATCCATGGTTTGGTCTCTGTAATGTTCTTGCGGATCAGGTCAACTACTTTATTTGCTCAGATTATACCATGAAAGGCCCCAATTACATTACTAGGTTTTAAACAATTGGATGAATATTTATGTAATTGAATAGGATTCTACATGGATCCATTATCACAGCGCTCATTTAAAGACATATTAATCTTATTCCTGTTAAATTTAAATAATGGCATCTGTAATATTCTTGTTTATCCTCTTCCCAGATTAATCAAACATAATCATAAAAACAGATCAAATATGAAATTAATTACACCATTGTTATAAATATAAGGAAAAGCAATATTGTAATTAAAATGGAGTGGTGATCCAGAAATCTCATGACTCTCATAAATAGGATCTCTACTATCAAATAATTTTGCTTTATAATTATTCATAATTTTTCAAGATGAAAAATAATCCAAACTGTATCTGTTTTAATTGAGGATGTCATAATTTCAAAGGTGGCACTTAAGCACATGGATGCACGCACATGTGCACACATGCACATAAACACATGTTCGTTAATGGACATAACAATATGAAAACAATGCTCACTGTTTCTTTCATCAAAGAAAAGTAGTAAAAAAATTAGAACTCCTCCCTGTGGCCACACTGAAGGAGTAGGGACACCAGATCCCAAATTCATTGTAAGCTTGTACTTGCCATGGTGAACTGTACCTTGATATGATGTTTTAATTTGGTGTATAGATATGGGCATGAAGCCTGACAAATTGCCTTTGAGGCTCTCCAAGATCAATGAGTGGGCTGCCCAGTCCGAGGGGGGCAGGAGGAGATGGACCCATATGGCATATGAAACAATCTGTCAAGGCTTCGTACACGGATCTAGTGGCCAACGTTTCTGGATTGAATAGATCTCTAGTATAAACGGAACCCACTTAGTCTGAAGCTAAGTTATACAAACCGAAACAAGTAGTTAAATATAAATATAGTAAAGTCCACCAACTCTAATTTTGGTACATTTTGAATCTTTTTGCTGACTTCAATGTCTCTTAGGAAGTGCTTGCATTAATGTATTCTATGCTGAGTGAGGCTGATAAAAATCTTAAACATTGGAAATGCTGTTTGTTGAATGTATGATGATCATTTATTGTTTGTATGACCCACAATAAGGTGGTATAATTTTCACAGTGATATTAAATGTTGTAAATGGCTGGGCTTTTTTTTTTTTTTTAAAAAAAATCCCTTTTGATTCATGGTTAATGTTCTCAAGATATAAGTGTAAATTACTTCTTGGCACTACAGTGTTAAAAGCCCCTGTTTCCACTTGATGCTGTGACTAGCACACCTTACACAATTTATCATTCCATCTTCTCATTCTCTCAAGGCAAAACATAGCCAGCTAATCCATCAGAAATCCCTATTCTTATCAGACACTCTTGAATGCTTATACTATGGGGTATGACAGCACGGAGATCATTTTTACTTTTATAAACTGCAGGCTACTGGGAAGAAAATGCTTTTCTATTTTCAGAAATGCCCCTGGTTTTGTCCATGTTGCATTCACTCTTTTTTATTCCTGTGTTTTCCTTTGTAGAAAACGAAACCATTTTAGAAGAAAAGTACTCAGAATTCATTTTTTTTAAAATGGCATAGTGTCCTTGCAACTCTACGGTCTAGTATTTTTCTGCACAAACTCTCTGTCTACCTTTCAGCTTTAGAGCTTTATACTTTATTCAGAACACAATGGCAGTTATATATCTGAAAAAGGTAACACAAAGACCAATTGTATTTTCCCTTTCTTTTTGAGCTTTCCGCTTTCAAGGTATTTTTATGGTATCAGTGTCGCCAAGTACAGAGGTCTCAGAAAATCTTGATACGTCCTCTAAGAATACAGTGGAATTGAGTTTTTGAAACTCTTGATGCTCTCGATCATAGCTGCCTCTCTGGGAGTTTTATGATGTATTGTGTTAGATTCTAATGCAGAATAGTTAACAGATCAGATATTATATTGGGTATCATGGCAGTATTTGCTATCACTGGCACCTATTGAGTCACCAGAGAAATGTATCACATCAGTTTCTGAAAGAGTTTGCTGTTATTACAACAATCATGGTGCTGTACTTGTTTGCACAATTGTAAAATACAGTATGTTGGTTGTCCTAAGATTGTTACTAAAACACTGCATAGCATAAATGAGGGGAGGAATCAAGTAATAATATGTTCATTATTGCACCATTTTGTCTGGAGGTTTTTTTAACAGTAGCTATTGTATTTTTAACCTACACTTTCTCTAGGCTAGTGTTGGCAAATCTATGGCATTCAGGTTAAATTGCTGTACTGGCACTTTGCAAAAAAAAAAAAAAGTGGGTTTTGAATCACAGTTTGAGCACTAGGTTCGCCATCACTGCTCTAGGCTATTTAGGATAGTCTACATGGTCTCTCTGCCTTTTTCCCTTTAACAATTTGCTGAGGCTGAAAAAAAAATGGAAAAAGGCTGTGTGGTCCTTAATATAATACAAATTCCAAGAGCAGGAGATACCTTTAGTAGACTACTAAAAATTGAACAGCTACCTTTTGTTGGTCCATCTTCCAAAGGCTGTATAACAGATTTTGTATGTAGTTCATTATACAGTACAGTGATACCTTGTATAAAGGAATTAATTCGTTCCAAATGAAATTATGTTAAGCAAATTTTCCTTTATACAAATTCCCATAGGAATGCATTGAAAACGGAGTGGTCCCATTTTTATGTTGTACGGATTTTCCCCATAGGCGATTATGTTAAGCAAATTTCCCCTATCTCCAAAAAATTTTATGTTGTACAAATTTTATGTTATACATGCTGTTTGTTATACAAGGGTCCACTGTATCTCTTTTTCTGTCTTGGTCCTCTTCTACACATACACATATGAGGAAGTCCTAAAGATTCCTTGCAGGTAGTTGTGCGAGGTCTGTTTCTATAGGTGAGTTTTAGCCACTGGCTGCAAATGACTTTTGAGGAGGGATGAGATGGATTCTTCTAAGAGTAATTGGCTGAGTTCAACCAGTGAGCCTCATATCTGAGCAGGAACAAGAGACGAACAAAGGCTTCATTCTTATCCATACATTGAGGGGCTTATGTGTGAAAGTCGGCATCATCGCACATGTAACATAATTCAGGAAAAAATTGGTAAATGATATCTTGGATTACATAAATATGTTTTTTACTTTGGAAATAAACACAATGATCATGTTTTCACGGACTTGCATAGTAAATCAGAGCATTCTAAGACTCCTCTGCCTGACTATTCCAAAGATTGCATGCCTATTTGGTGCATTCTCCAGGCTTCCCACGACAGCAAAGCAAAGTGTGGTGCTTATATACCTCCCCATAGCACTTACAGCACTCACTGGGTGGTTTACAATTTAATTGTGCCTGGGTATACATTGCAGTTAAATTGCTTTAAATATGTGTTTCAACAAATGATTTCAAATCTAATGTTTGTTTAACTTTTTCAGTGCCATTTTTTCATCTTAGATAGTACTACTGTTTAACCACATTGCATTGTAATATTGGACATACTGGCCCAGTACTTATCAACTGGACAGTGAAACTGGACACCCAAAGGGAAAATGGGAGTTCCTGCATATTATGCAGAGAAATACTTCATTTTGTGGAGGTGAGGAGATTGCTTCCAAAGGGCTGATACTCAATGTCCTCCTTTCCACAAGGGAAGAAAGGAAACAACTGCCAAAATCCAGTTGTTTAGTATGGTAAAGCATGTTAGAATGGGTCAATTAAATCACTGGGGATTGGTGAGGCAACTCCTCTAAGTTCTCTTGATTCAAATATGCCTACTCAACTCGGTTTGGTATAATACAGTAAATCAGAGTCAGCCCATTTGAATAAGGGGAGTTTACAAAGGAGTTGACTCACCAAATCCCCATTGGTTAAATGCATATAATCCTAGAATAGTGGAGTTGGAAGGAGCCTATCTGGTCATCAAGTCCAACCTCATGCTCCATGCAGGAATACAAATCAAAGGATATCTGCCAGGTGGTGGTCCAAATTTCTCTTGGGCACCTCCACAGTGTTGGAGCACTCACCACTTCTTGAGGTAACTGGTTCCATGGCTGTATTATTTATTTTATATTTTATTTTAGAGTATTTTTACCCTACCTTTCTCCTTGGAAAAGGTCGAAAGAGAGAGCAAGGTGCTGACCTTGTAAGGCGGCTTACAGTAATGAGGGATAATACACAGTCCAGTACAATTAAGACATGTTCAAGTATTTGAGGGGCATCTCACAGCATTAATAGACAACATTACATTAAAACAACATGGTTATAAGTAGTCATAAACGCAAAGTCTATGTGAATCCCTATATTCATATAAAATACACATGGTAGTGCATCATTCAGGGAAAGCTTGCCTGAAGAGAAAGGTCTTTGCCTGTTTGCGGAAGGACAACAGAGATGAGACAGTCCTGGCCTCTAGAGGAAGGGAGTTCCAGAGTCTGGGTGTAGCAGTTGAGAAGGCCATTTCATGGGTTCCAACAAGACGTACCTGTGAGGGTGGCGGGATGGAGAGAAGGGCCTCTCCTGATGATCTTAACACCCGAGTTGATTCATACTGTGAGATCCGATCTTTGAGGTAGCTAGGACCCAGGTCATATAGTGCTTTTTAGGTCAAGGTCAGTACCTTGAATTGTGCTCGATAGCTGATTGGCAGCCAGTGGAGCTGTTTTAATAGGGGTGTAATGTGATCTCTGTACCTCGCCCCAGTCAGCAGTCTGGCTGCTGCATTTTGAACCCGCTGAACTTTCCTGAGACTTTTCATTGATAGCCCCACATAGAGCGCATTACAGTAGTCCAGCCGGGATGTCACTAGGGCATGTGTCACTGTGGTGACAGAGCTGGTTTTTCAAGAAAGGAGCGTAGTTTGCGTACTAGGATTAATTGTGCAAATGCACTCCTGGCAACAGCTGTGACCTGGGCATCCAAGCTCAAGGATGAGTGCAAGAGCACCCCTAAGCTGTGTACCTGATTTTTTAATTGGAGGGTGACCCCATCTAGTTCAGGTTGCATCCCTATCCCTTGCTCTTTCTTTCGACTGACCAGAAGCACCTCTGTCTTTTCTGGATTTAGTTTCATTTTGTTCATCCTCATCCAGTTCATTACTGCAGCTAAACACTCATGTAAAGTTGAGATAGTAACTCCCTTAGAGTTCGGGGGTGACGAGTGTTAAAGTGGCTCCAGTCCTTCTTGCAGGATAGAACGCAGAAAGTGGTGTTAGGTGACTCCTGTTCAACACCACAGCTGCTGACCTGTGGAGTTCCCCACGGTTCTGTTCTGTCTCCTATGTTATTTAACATCTATATGAAACCATTGGGGGAGATTATCAGGTCTTTTGGGGTTAGGTGCCACCAGTATGCCGATGATACCCAGCTCTAACCGTTAGGAAGTCTTTTCTGATATTCATCCAAAAGCTGGCTTCCTATAACCTGAGTACATTGTTGCGTGCCCTGCGCTCGGGGATTATTGAGAACAGATACTGCCCCTCCTCTGTATGGCAGCCTTTCAAATATTTGAAAAGTGCTATCATAGCCCCTCAGTCTTCTTTTATCTAGGCTAAACATGCCCAATTCTAGTGCAATTTGCTATGCTAAGTGACAGGATTTTGGTCAATGACTCCTGAGTGAGTCTGTTCTTCTCCCTTGCTCAAAATAGTACTCAGGTTCAGCTAATTTATTTATTTATTTTTTAATTATTATATTTACATAATAATTAAATTGATAAGAGAAATTTAAGGAGAGGAAAAAGGAAATCATTTCTTCAGACAATACAGAATATAATTCAGTGCTGCAAGATATAGGGAGGCATTCTGGTTTAAAGCCGCCAAGAGTGGCTTTTATGCCAGATGGTGCACCATAGAAGTTAAATAAATAAATAAATAAATAAATAAATAAATAAATAAAAGGAGACTTAAAAATTCAAAGATGAATCTGTCAACAGCCAAATGTCACAATAAGTAAATGGAACATTTAAGTTCAGAGAAAGTAATCCTAGATGCTAGCTAGAGATGGTATTGATCAGGAAAATAATTGTGACTGTGCCATCTCATTGGCTATCCAGAAAAGAATGATTAGCAATGAATGCTGGCTTGGTTATGAACCCTTTTTCTGAAAGAAGACAGTTGTTACAAGTTTAATTATTTTTGTATGCATGCATTTATTTTATTCACATTTTTAATTTAAAATTAATTTTAGGTCACACTATAAGAGTAAAACAATGGGATAAAGTCTTTAAATAATAAAGTCTATAAATGCATTAAAAAGTAAAACCTTAGAATTTAGAGAGTGAGTAAATAAGTAAATAAAACAAAGCTTTGAGCTAAAAAGTTTGTATAATTCTAAATCACATCATGCACATTATTATTTCCTCATGCTCCTGAATTTATATGAATTTCAGCTAGACACTGTTGAGTTGTCCTTTAGCAATAGCTTGATGTGCAGTCACTGGCATGTGATAATGTTTATATCTAAGCCATAACAAACCTTATCTACGTATTTCTGTGTGTTGGGTTGCTGTTAAAAATACAGAAGCTGGTAAATATTTTTTTCTTCTGACATCCCTGTTCTGAATTCATAAATTATCATGTTCATCAATTTTCATGAAATTTGTTATGATTTGAACTGATAACATTTCATTCATTTAGTAATTCATATAGGCTCATAAGGCATTTTAAAAACTTTTTAGAGTGGTTCACAACAGTTATACTCCATAGTCTTGTCATTGCATCAACAATATTATTTTATGTCTTGGATATCTTTACATAGTAGAGGATTAATGGAATCAAGGACTGTTCTGTTTTTTTTTTTTGGTTTTTTTTTTGCACAGTTACATCAGCTATGTTAATGAAATAAAAGTAACGCAAGTAAGAAAGTCAATAATCTGGTTCTGGAATTCATTAGACAAATTTGCAAGTCATCTGTGATCATTTTGGTAACGACGGCACTTTGATATCCCTAAGCTATTCTGGCATGCCATTGCGCTTGTGATACCCTGCTGTGTGAGGATGCTACAGCTGCAGGTTTTAAATGCCTTTTGGTAGTTAATCACAACATTCTACACTAAATGATACTGTGACTTAATTCAGATTATTTATTATTTTATAAATGGTCTAACTGATTTTCCACATTTATATCAGTGAGTATTTGCTTTTGGCATGATTCTCACCTTTAATACTTTATTATGTATTCACAGAGATAATACTTGGTCATACTCTTGAGAATATTATTCAATTTGGCGCCTTTCATTTTGTTTTCTAGTATTTTTACTATCATATATATATGAACAGAATGCAAACTTTAGAAATGCTCTGTGCACATATCCAGTAACTCTCTGTTTATTCACTAATGATCAAATTAATTGAGCACAAATATGTACTAACTGTAAAAGAAAAGAAAATGGGGTTTAATTTAGTTCAGGGCAACTGTCTTATTTAAAATTAGCCCAGGGGTCTTGTAAATAATGCTAGCAATCTAAATGTAATAATGAACATTGCCCAATTGTTTCTGTGTATGATACAGGTTCAGTGCTCTATTGCTTTGACAGCCCATTACTGAATGTAATGAACAGCTATTTTTAAACAGAAGAAATTCATCTTGACAGCTTGGCAGTGGAATTCAGCTAGTGGCATAATTTTTGCCATCTTCTGTGTACAGAACGGGTTTCAGTTTGGTTTATATAAATATGTATCATAGACTTTATAGAGCAAATGTAGATAGGGAGGAGGTTGTGCCTTTTTTTTACTACACAGCTTCTGTATTGCTGTTCCTAAAACTGCTTTTTCATACATAGACAGTGGTACCTACTTTGGAATCTTCATTTGGTGAAAATTTGATGCTCAGTAAAGTCTATTCAAAACCTCAAGTCAGAGCCAGCAATGTTTCTGAAAGAGGCAATATTAAGCAAGTTTTGTGGAACATATATCATAAATTTAGCTCTCTTTTCTGTTTTTCACACTACCTTTTTAAGGCACTTGTCATAGTTTATACATTACAATTACTTTTACTCCTTACACTGATGCTTAAGCAACATGCAATCAAGCAGTACAGAATTATATAGGCTAGTAAGTAGACATGGGCACGACTTAGCGAAATTCCTGTTTCCATTTCCGTTCCTCGTTTCCGTTACGTAATGGAAAAGGAAACGACAATTACTCCGCCAGAACTCGAACTCGAACCGACTAAAGAAAAATTGTGTCTGATTTGTCGTTGTCATTCCTGGCATCGCGGCGATCACGCGATGCCAAGCAGCACAGAAAAAAAGTTTTTAAAAGTTTAAAAAACCCCCGATTCCCGGCCAAAAAAGCAGGCGGAAATATGCCTGCCTGAGTGAGGGCACCTACTGAGGGGTGGTTTCTGGGGGGGGGGCTCCCCGGGCTCCCCCCTCTCCTCCTGTCCTTCCTGGGCTGCTCTGGCGGAGTGGCGGGCATCCTCGTCGTCCCGCCAAAGTCGCCGCCTCGCCGGCTCGCCGCCGCCATTCAAGCGGCACAGAAAAAAAGTTTAAAAAACCCTGATTCCCGGCCAAAAAAGCAGGCGAAAATATGCCTGCCTGCCTGCCTGAGAGTGCACCTACCAGAGGGGTGGTTTCGGGGGGTCCCCCCGGCCTCCCCCGCTCTCCTGTCCTGGGATGCTCTGGTGGGGCATCCTCGTCGTCTCGCCAACTCGCCTGCCATGCGTGGGGGCGGGGGATCCAAAATGGGGCGGGCGACCGCAATCTTTTTTTTGAAATTGTGGTCCAAAAACACACCAAAGCATCACAGAAACATGCGAAAATTGCTATTTTGAAACTGCCAGATTTTTTACAGTAGCAGTGGGTTTTTCTTGCAACAGAATGTCTCCTGTCCTCCTCTCCATTGATTTTATTTTATTTTATTTTATTTTATTTTATTTTATTTTATTTTATTTTTTACACCTGCACAATGATGGGCTGGCCATGGGAGTGGACCATGCAAATTTTTGGAGCCATTCCACCAATCGCATGGCCACTTGGCCAGGTTTTGACCACAGAGACTTCTGGGATGTGCCAATCGGGCATAAAAAGCCCACTAACCCTAGCCCGAACCCTAACCCTAGGCCTAACCCTAACCCATACGCCAGTACACTGTCCTTCTAAGTGGGTCAGAGAGGCACCCGGAGGTGCACCCCAATACTCACCCTAACCTTACCTGTAACCCTAAGCCTAGCCCTTGTGCTAACCCTAACCCTAAAGCCAGATCTGTGTACTCGCATTGCACTACACGCAAGTACGCTTCCCTTCTTAGTGAGACACAGTGGGTGCACACTGAGCCCGCCAAATTCTCTCTCACTGACTGCTGCAGGGAAGGCACCCCAAAGAGGGGTGCCTCTGCCAGTCCACTGCTGCAAGCAAGTCTGCAACTTGGTATGCATATCCATATGGCTATGCATGCTATTTTGTAGCGGGTGAGGAGAGGAGGCACCCACGGGTGCCTCCAGGAGCCCGCTTTCCCTTCATAGCGGGCCAGAGGAGGCACCCACCCCACAGAGGTGCCTCCAGGAGCCCGCTACCCCCCAAACCAGTATTAACGACAGATGAAAAAACAAATGAAACGATAAATTTTTGAAAAATTTCGCGAAAAACGGAAACGAGCCGAAACGGACCCGTCCCAAAAAATGACAACTCGGAAAAAAAAATCCTGGTCATGCCCATCTCTACTAGTAAGTGTATATTCTCAGAGTCCAAAATATATTATTAACTAACAATCTTACAAAAAGCTGCCCGTAGCAGTGGTAATAAATATTATGTGACAGCAGTTGTTATAGCAGATTGATCTAGTGAACTATCCAGTGGCTATACATTAAGAAATATTTAAAATTTCTTTTAAAAAAGAAACTTTAATTTATTCATACTGGTACATTAAATAATGGAATAACTTGAGGCTTACCAATAACTCAGAAGAAGTGTTGTAAAACCATAGACTGGAGGCTAAGAGAAGTAAGAGGGGTTGCAGTGCAGGAGTCCAACATCAGTAAGTAATTATTTGGATTATAAGTTATGGCTGTTGGAGTAGTTACTTCAGGATACATACTTGAAAAATACTTTTGGCTTTTTTGATCTTAAAACACCATAGCTTATCAATAAATACAAGTAAAAAAACCCCAACACTTTTCAGTGTTGTCAGGTAGGAAATGTAGGAGACTGCTTTATCAAAGACAGTCGATTTTATCATGTTCTCGTTCAGCTGTCATTTAGAATTTGTAGGTTCAAGTTGAGAGTTGTGTCCAGTAAATCATTTACCTCATCAAACTGGGAGTACAAAGATGCATGGCTGTCAGTAATTCTGGATTGCAGGGAATTCCAAGGAGTTGAGAAAGGCAGGAAATAGCGCTGTCCAAGTAAGGCTGTTGCTTTTGCACTCAAGGCAATTCTTAGTCATCCTCCTATTTCCAATTGGTTATCAGGTACCTGATTAACCTTGGAATACTATTTGTATTTCTGCTGTAAAAGCCAGAATTTACAATACCTCCATTGGTCAAGTGGCCTACATTTGCCAGTTTCCCTTTGTTCTCCAAGTTCTCAAGGGATCAACTAGTCTTTCCTCTCATTTTCTGATCCTCTAAGAGAGTACTACCAGAAGGACTATCAAATTCCTATTCTGCCTGGCTTCCTCCATCTGACATAGATTCTCCCTCTTCTCCTTCAAAGATAACTAAATTGGGCAAGGGATGAAAAGCTTCTTGCATTTGCCTACACAAATGATATTCCTAGTGGTGCCACAGGGATCAGTCATCTCTCCCATGCTCTTTAACATTTATATGAGACCGTTTGGAAAGGCCATAAGGGGGTATGGAGCTTCGTGTCACCAATATGCGGATGACACCCAGCTCTATATCTCCTTTCCATCTTCTGCAGTGGATGCCGTTCCGTCCCTGGGTGCCATACTGGTCTGGATGGGGGCTAAGAGACTGAGGTTGAACCCAGGCAAGACAGAGATCCTGTGGGTGGGGACCCCTAATGTCTGTGGTTTGGGAAGCTCCCTCCAATTTGGGGGAGTAACTCTCTCCATGAAGGATGGGGTCTGCATTTTGGGTGTCCTGTTGGACCCGGCTATCACCATGGAGACCCAGGTGGTGTCAGTGGTCCATACCGCTCATTACCATCTGTGGAGGATTGTCCAGCTGCAGACCTTCCTGGACACTGGGGCACTGACCACGCTGGTTCATGCGCCCATAGTCTCGAGATTAGACTACTGTAGTGCTCTCTACGTGGGGCTGCCTATGAGGTTAATGCGGAGATTGCATCTAGTGCAGAATACAGAGACCAGATTGTTAACAGGGTTAAAAAGGTTCCAGCATATTACCCCGGTCTTGGCCGCTCTGCACTGGCTGCCTATTCGCTTCCGCCTTGACTTCAAGGTTTTGGTATTAACATACAAAGCCCTAAACGGTTTCGGACCTCCGTATCTGACAGAACGACTCCTCCCAAAAAGAACTGCCAGGATCACTCGTTCAAGCCAGGCGGGCTATCTGCAGGTACTGACCCCGAGGGATGCCCGGAAAGTATCAACAAGGAAACGAGCCATCTCGGTGGTCGCACCTCACCTGTGGAACCAGGTTCCCCAAGGGATTCGCCTGACGCCCTCACTACAAGCCTTCAAAAAATTACTGCAAACCTGGTTTTATAGGTTGGCCTTCCCTGATCATTCTGTTTCAACCAACTTACATAAATAGGAGGCTGTTATTTTCCCTGCCTTATGATAATTTTCTACTAGTTGTTTTTTCCATTTGTTCTTATTTTGAATTGTCAGATCATTTTGATTTATTATTTGTGCTTATTTGCTTATTTGTTCTTTTTATTATTATGATTTTATTATTTGGTCTGATTGATTAGTTTTTATTTACTATTTTAAGTTGTTTAATCTGTTTTTGTATTTTGTATATTTGTAAACCACCCAGTGTAGCTTTTTTGCTGGATGGTTGTGGTATATAAATCAAATAAATGAATAAATAAATAGTTTCTCAGGTCCTCCTAAGGCCTGAGTTTATGCATGCAGAATTATGGCTAGAATGTTAATACATGATTAAATACGGCAACCTCCCACGTATACAAGGAACATTTTTACACAAGGTAAGCCTGCAATCATCAATAAGCAATATGCCAATGTATAATACTTAACTGCTCCTGCTTAACACAGCAGCAGTTAAACACGAGTATATGGTGGGAATTGCGATTCAGTTTATGCTTTGATTTGTTTCTCTCCCAACAAATAAGAGTTGAGATCCATGAATAAATTTAAGACCTACTGTGTTCCTATCTCTTTGCTATGAGAGACAGAAACCAGAATAGTAGGTGTGCCTGCATTTACTATAGAAAACATCTATGGCGTCTTTAGCTATTCTCACTTCATTTGGAAACAACTGGTTCCATGGAGGTGGAGAAGGAAAAATGTTTTTGAACTTCAAATGTTACAGGGTTCTTGTTCTAGGAAGGCGATATAACTCCTAAACAGGAGCTTTCCTTTTCAGAACTTAGAGAGCGGTAACACTTCAGTGTGGTTTCTGTAGTTGGGAAGTTGTCTGAAGTAATAAGAAGAGTTACGTTGTATTAGAGACTAAAGGTACAGTTACACTAGCAGTAGGTAGTGAGTTAGTGTGGGTCACTAGAGAACATTTGGCCTTGATTAGAATTATGTGATCACATTTCACATGGAATTGTCTCTTGCCAATCTCATGAAGAGACTTAATAAGCAAGCTACTTTAGCACACTAGCAACTTAATCATTTTCCCTACTTGCAAAGGGCAAGGAAAGTGAAGAAAAACTTTTTTTAAAAAAATATGAACAGACTATTGTTGATGCACTGCAACAGTTTTAAAAAAAAATCTTTGCTTTCTCTTAAAGAGCTGGTTAAAAAGACTGCCTACAGCTAAATCCAGTTTCTTAATTGGCCCTTTAAAGTGAGGCAAAGAAAAGGTTTTTTAATTTTTATACAGTATAACTGATGTTATAAACAGGCTACAAACAAGATGATTTTTTTCACTCCCTTGTCTTTTGTGATTAATTTGTCAATATTCTAAAATAGTTTGCTTATTACGTTATTTTACAATATTGGGAAATGAAAGAGTAAGGCTTTCTTTGGATAGGTTCTAGCAATCACATGCACTGGAACTGATCCAAACCAGATTGATCCTACATACTCCTGAAATGTAGAAGTGCCTTGATTGCGATCACATAGGTGTGAATTTGTTTGAGGCAAGCTGGCACACTTTAGATAAGACATTGCCTGGTTGCTGTCTTTCAGGGTGCCCAGCTTGTCCCTGTAGTATTCCAAATCTCACAGTATGAACCAACTCAGGCGTTAAGGTTATCAGGAGAGGTCTTTCCCTCCATCCAACCACCCTCACAGGCACGTCTTGATGGAACACATGAAAGGGCCTTCTCAGCAGCTGCACCCAGACTCTTGAACTCCTTCCCACCAGAGGTGAGGGCTGCCCCATCTATGATGTCTTTCCGGAAACAAGCAAAGAACTTTCTCTTCAGACAAGCTTTCCCTGAATGATGGATTACCTATTATGTGACCTTTATATGAATCTACCATACATGATCACATAGACATTGTGTTTATATATGTTGTGATTGCATTGACACTATGTTTTCAATTGTTAATTTCCTTCACTCATAACTTTTCATGGAATTTTTCACTCTCCTTTTAACTGTTTCATTCTCTTGTAGCTTTAATGTAATGTTGTCTTTTAATGCTGTAAAATGTCCCTCAATTCCCTGCTGTCAATTACTTGAATATGTTTTAAGTGTATTGGACTGTATATTGTCCCTCATTACTGTAAGCTGCCTTGGGTCCTTTTCCAAGGAGAAAGGTGGGGTAAAAATACTATAAAATAAAATAATAATAATAAAGTATATGGTTGCTGTCATGTGTTCAAGCATTTTTAGCACAGCTTGAGGAGTAACAAGTTCAAATGAAGAGGGACAGAAGAACCCATCCTATTTGCCCAATTGAGTACCGAGTCTTAATTTTCATTTTAGATTTTTCCATCCAGTGAATAGTGCTGCTTCTGTGTTCTTCACAAGATATACTGAATTAGAATAGTGTAGGTGACTATTCATTAAACATCTATATTCAGGAGTGCTGTTTCTCCAGCTTGGTGATCTGCAACTCAAGGGTCATGAAAAATCAAAAGAGTCTAAATTTACTTATACAAGTTTGGTTATGGTGCTTGTAATTGCCCATAATAAAATGGTGCAAGTAATTGCCTATAATATTCTTAAATAAATATTTGAAGCATAGCTGTGCTTCAAGCTGTTGAATAAACGTGCTCTTTGGCAGAAGGACCCAACTTTATATTCTGGAAGCCCTTAATGTTTTAAATAGGTAACATTTCTGTTGAGAACATGGATGTCATGGTTGTGAAATAGTGTCTCTGTCAGCTGCACTAGATGTGCTGAAATGGAGCTTGTAAACAAAGAAGGAAAACATCATTTCAATTGTATTTGATCATCAGAAAACGGTTTGAAGAAGGGTCCTTGGCAAAATGCTTTGTGGAGGTCTGAGTGATACTTTTGGATCATAATTCTGCTTATTTTCTTCCTTTCTTAGGACTTAGTAACGGTTGCTTTGCATGCACTCGTGAATTCATGTCTGTCCGTGAAAGTGTGAACTATAGTTTCTCCCCCCCCCCTTTTTTTGAAGTAGACTCCCAATAATTCTTTTAAGCATCCTTTCTAGTCCTAACATAAAGAACTATGATGATGGCCATGTAGCTCTCTCTCTCTCTTTCTGAAGATCAAATACCAGCTCCACTTGAAAGTTCAGTTAGCAAGAATTGCAGAGAGAGAGGCTGCTGCCACTTTGCCCTAGAGCGTGCTTAGCTGGTACCAATCTATTACATAACACTATCGCTTGACTTAGCTTTTGTATCTAATAGAACAAAAGAAGTGTGTGTTTCCAGAAGACGGAAGCAGTGGAGGGTTATTTTGTTAAGAACCTAACAGTCTGTACATGCAATATATGTTTAAAAATCATCCAGTTAGGTTATGCTTAACAAGTAAGCACAAGGAGAGACAAGTATCCTCCAATACTGAAGAAAGTATTTATTCACACAATAGTGAACACAAATGTTTTAAAAAGAAATGTAGCCTGGGAAGTAGAGCATACATATGCAAAAAAACTATTTTTTTTTTAAAAAGTATTGGACTAGAAATGATATCACACTGGGCGTTCTAATGTATGCCAAGCCTTTTTCTTTTATCATGGCTGTAAATTTCCTTTTTATTTTCTTTGACAGAAACAATAACATACATTTGTGAACTGTTTGATGGCACCAGCTGACTTTGCTAGAAGACTGGGTCACTGATCCACTCAAAGAGGGTACCTCTAATTTTTGCACTCCAGCTTGCAAGTTACACTGAAGCAGCATCTCTTAGCATTGATGTACCAGGTCTTGTGGGAAAAGGTCTGTGTGGAATCAGAGCTCAAGGATGTTTTGTGGGGTCATAGCATGTGACAAAGTATCTTAAAATTAAAGATAAAATGGTAATTTATCTGCTGATTTAGTGATGAGTAATAATTTAAAATGAGTAGTAATTGTTGGGATATTTATTTTTTATTGAATTGAAGACAATGGTGTAGCTACAATCACTTTTCTCTCTACATATGAATTAATTTCAGACAGAAACATGAGCAGTATTCTAAAGATATCATATGTAAAATAAATAAATAAAGCAGCACTATTCTGAGCAAAGAATCCTAAGTGATTTTTCCCATCTCCCTATCCCTATTTACAGCCATTGTTCACATTCTTGCTAAGTGGACCTAACACAGTACTAGTATATTTTATGTTAGCAAGCCATGATAGAAAAGTGCTTGAAGTTCAGGGGCCATTTGTCTCCTTTCTCTCAAATTCATTTAAGTACCAGTCTTGCCATAGCTTTAACTGGGGCAGACAACCATACAAATGACTTGAGATAAAATGAAAATAATGGATTGAGCTGGGTGCCGGAGGTGGTAGTTACACTGCATGCACATCAATAAGCATCGAGTGTTATTCTATGCTAATGTAAGCCTGATGGATCAGCTTTCGCTTTTAGCCTAGAGGACCATTAAGCACTGGAAGCTGGGTCAAACTGATATAGTAAGGCAGATGTACCCCAATGGTTGGCAACAGTAGTTAACAAGCAGTAATTCAGTTTGCAAGACTAATACTGCTGAAAATCTTTGTGATGAGGATGGATCAGAGAAAAGATAATACGTTTTGCTTATTAGAAGCGGTTTGATTTTGCAGAACATAATTGGCATGCAAAACACAACTAACCATCAACCCAGTAATTCTCAATGCTGCTGAATATTCTAAATTTGTTCCCAGATACTGAATCATTGAAAAATGGGCTCCATAAAAATGTAAATAAATTGTTCTACCAGAATAATGTATGATTATTATCTCTCATGTAATCACAACTGGAATTAAATGCTACATGTAGCTACTAAGGTTATTTAATGACCACAAGAGTATAAAATATAGCAGAAAAAGTAATAGGATATGAAGTCATCTTAGAAAAATACAGCATCATATAAAGCTTTGAAATTGACTTCTGGATATTGCTTTGACAGTTGATGCTGAATTTTCATTTTCTTGTTTTGCTTTATGTACACATAGTCATTGGATAAATTTAGAACTATAGGGATTGCAGATATGTGTACATGGCCCTTGGTCTTCGTACGCTCCAAAGCACAATGGGGATCTTATGTGAGTGAGCTTCATTATTTATTCCAATCATTAGTTCTATGTGCCCTACCCTTTTGTGTCTGCTGAACTGTTCTCTCAGTGAATCTGAATGATTTCATGTGAATTAGGGAGGCTTGTGGGCCAGGTTAGGCGTAATCATCCCAAAATTTTGAGGGCACCTGCTCCCTGGTCACAAGCTATCTGAGATGTGAATATGTCTTGTTTCACACAGAAAGCCCAGCTTTTCCATAACTATTTTGTAGTCTGCATATATGTGCAGATTCTTAAGTTCTATATGTAATGAAAGATTGGTAATAATAAATGAAAATCATGCTGTCTACAAATAATAGCTACTAAATGGAATATGGATTTGATATCTCTAAAATACTATCTACAACAGCTCAAAACACTTGGTACTAAAATGGTAACTGAATATAACTAATTATAAATATTCTCTTGAATGTCAACAAAAGAATATGGTCTCCTCACATAAATGACTTTGATCACAAGAGACCTTTGGGTAGTGGGTGGCATATAAGTTGTAAAAATAAAATAAATAAATAAATAAATAAAAATAAATTTCATAGGGAGCAGAATGGATACAAATCAATGATATTTAAAAATTGAATTGATTTAAATCATTATTTCAATTACCATTTAGATTTTAAAAATCATTTTTATTCAAATAGCCAAAATCCATTTTTAAAATGTATATCAAATCCACTCTTTCAGACTCAAATCCACTCTTTCAGAGAATGGCCATGTATGTTCTTTTATCTCTGTCAAATAAACCTAAAAAACCCTACTGATTTATTTATTTCATCTTCTACTCTTTTCCATTTCTCTTGCTTTTAACATTTCATTTAGGTTCACTTTTCAATCTATTTATTAAATAAGAGACAGTAGTAAACTAATATAAGGGAAACATGTCGATAAATGGTAGGTTGTTTATCCCATTATAACAGATCATGTAGCTCAGCTCCTTGTGAAGCAACAAAGTTATTTTTTTAAAGTGTGGAAGCCTTGAGTGGTGATTGGAAAGGAAGACAAAAGTATACAATGGACTCAACCACCAATGCTTCTAAAACAAGCTTGGAAACCCATTTGAACCCATATATTTCACTTTTTCTGTTGAACTACGAGGGGGTATCCAAAAGTGGAGGCCGTTATCATCGACAACAGAAGATTAACCATGGAAAGAGTGATGGTGGAGACTGGACTAAGTTGAGGAACTGCACATGAATAAGGTGTCTGCACACTGGGTACCTTACTTGTTGACACCTCTTCAAAAGCAAACTTGCCATGACTTTTCCCAGCAGAATATGACTCTGTTGGAGCGGAATGAAGATAATTTTTTTGCTCGTCTCATCACTATGGATGAGTGCTGGGTATATCTCTACGATCCGGAGACCAAATAAATGAGCAACGAGTGGAAACATCCATCCTCCCCCCCCCCCAAGAAGGCGAAGGTCCAGAAATCTGCCGGGAAGGTGATGCTGTCCGTTTTTGGGGATAGCCACAGGGTAATTTTAACCAATTACCTTCTGAAGGGCGAGACCCTTTACAGCGATTACTACTGCGACCTTCTGGAGAAACTGTGTGATGCATTGAAACAAAAACGTTGTGGTATGATCAGCAAAGGCATCCGTCTCCTGGCCGACAATGTACCTGTCCATACGGCCCAAACATCCGTTGTCACTCCCCACTGTTTAGGCTATGAACGTTTGCAGCATCCACCTTATTCACCTGATCTTGCACCAAGCGACTTCTTCCTCTTTCCCGAGATGAAGAAACCACTTCATGGTCCGCAATTTGACGACAGAGAGGATGTCATTTTCGAAGTGGAACAGTGGTTTTCGAGCAAAGTGGAGGACTTCTACAAAGAGGGCTTGAAACATGAAGAAACACTTGCAAAAATGTGTGACTCTGCAGGGAGACTTATGGAGAAGAACTAACTTTGACCACTGCAAGTGACTATTGTATGTTTTTTATTTCATGGTGATAATTAAAACTTTTGGATACCCCCTTCTTAATTAATCTTCTTAATTTTTACTAGAAAGTGACTGCAATAGTCAGTGCACATGGAAAACAATAGTTTGTCTGAATCCATCAGAGAGTGGATTAAAATTCGCAAGTAGGTATTTTATCTTTGTTTCTTTGAATATTATTAAAATGTTCCTTTTTAAATGGGAATTAGAATCTTGATCAAATGTTGACCATAACCACAAATGAGTACCTATTTCTGGCATTTATGTGATGGTCACATAGCCAAAAGTTTGTATAACCCAACACATATATGCTCTAAAGCTGTTCATTCTGCACAGAACATGTGCATTTTGGTGTAGATTGGTGTTATGTCATTGTGAAAAGCTTTGGAATGCACAAGGGTAAATTTTGTTTCCATTTTCCCTGCTGCAGAATGGATAACTGAGCAGAAATTTAAATTTTGAATGTCAGTGACATTTCTCTTTTTCCTAGGGTAAAAAGGTCAGATCAATAAAGTTCAGTCTAAGGCCTAAAGTTGTTATGATTAATAAATAAAGAGAAGCAAGACTTTTGAACAATAGCTAGTGATTTATTTATTTATTATTTATTTATTATTGAATTTCTACCCCGCCCATCTTCCCAAGGGAACTCTGGGCGGCTTACAACGGCTGATCCATACAGCAATATACAATATAGCAGACAAATACAATATAACAAAATACAATATGACAAAATACAATATAACAAACAGGACAAATTTAAATGAATTAAAAATAAAACAAGTGGCACCCTTGGTGTAGGACATGTGAGGCTCAGAACCAAGCATCTCACTAGTTAGAATAATTAACGGATGGCGGGGGGAAAAATTAAACTAAACTTGGTCACCAAAGGCCTTGCGGTAGAGCAGGGTTTTCAACACTCTGCAGAAGGCCAGCAGGGACTCTGCAGAGTGCACTTCGCTAGGGAGGCTGTTCCACAACGAGGGGGTAGCCGTCGAGAAGGCCCGGTTACGGGTGGTAGTTTTCCGGGCCTCTCTGGGGGTGGCGACCCGAAGCGAGTGCGCTCACGACTGCCGGGCTGGTCGGGCCGAGGTTGATCGCTGGGCGATCCGCTCTGCCAGGTAGTCCGGGCCCAAGCCATGTAGTCTTCTGTGCATTTATTGAGAATTTTTATGCTCTTTCAAATGAAGTTCCAGTAGTACCAGACAAATTACTCAGAGTGCAGTCACCAAGAGGGACAATCTCAAAAGTCTATGAATTTAAGTAATGCTTTAAATACATGCAGGAATCTCTTTGGCTTCTACTTAACTGTGTAATTCTCACAAGAAATTTACTGTATTCTTGAAGGCTTTCACAGCCGTGATCTGATAGCTATTGTGAGTTTTTGGTCTATTTGGCTGTGTTCTGGAAGTTTTTTCTTCCTGACGTTTTGCCAGTCTGGCATCTTTAGGGGCAAGGAGCTCAGGGAACTAGTGGTTCTCTCTGTGCTCTGGGGTCTCTAGTTCCCTGAGCTCCTTGTCCTCTGAAGATGCTGGCCACAGAGTCTTGCGAAACATCAAGAAGAAAAACTTACAGAATATGGCCAAACAGGCTGAAAAACTCACAACAACTATCTCACAAGAAACGTGAAGCATTGAAATCTGGAATCTTATACAGTATTCACTTAAAATATTTTCTCACAGTTTTATCATATGTATTCAAAGGAGGATAAAGCAGAAGAACTGAAAATAAAAACAATGTGCTTCTACAGGAGAGAGCCCTTGCCCAAGTGTATTCACTGTACCTCTTTTGGTGTTGGCTCAAGACTTTAAAAGATGGTTGCAACTTGTAGGCAGATTTGAATGGGAGGATATTATTTTTGAAACTTGTCATTAGGAATTTCAAATGGGAATAAATTGGAAGCTAGTGTACATGTTACAGTAAAACTGAGATATCTATATGTGAAGATAAGCACCTGCACATTTCCAATTATAATTTCTGTTTGGAATGCAACAAACACATTCCTATAATATTTCCATAGGAATATACTAGGAAAACCAGCACAGCATCTAAAAGATGAGCTATAAGATCTGTAAGCCTTGCTGCTAAATGGCTGGTATAAAAATCCAATAAATAAATAAATAAATAAATAAATAAATACATACATACATACATACATACATACATACATACATACATACATACATACATACATACATACATACATACATACATACATACATACATACATACATACAATCAGCTGAGTTCCAGTGCACATGTACCATGAAAGTGTGTTGGAAATCCAAAGAGTAGAAAAGCCTGCAAGTTAATATTTTGTTTTTGTTTGAATTGCTAGTCAGACCTGTGTGACTGGCTGAGCTCAGTGCAATGAATATGAAGGCTCATGCCAGCTATGTTGGAACTCCACATAATTGTAGAGCTGTAAAGCATTGTATTTGATCAGTAGATGATATAAATGTTCTTTGGAAGTGAGTTTCTGTCCTTGATTTTCATTTTCCAAATACTGTATTACCATTTTGAAAACATTTTCTAACAAATCAAAGGAGCTTGGTTATTATTTTGTTTGTTGCTAAGTATTTCAGTATTTCTCTTTGGGGAAAATACATGAGTGGGAGGACAGGATTCTTTCAACTGCAAACTCTGGCATATTATTTGTGATCAGAATAAGACAATACATGAAAAACTATATAAGCATACATTCCATTGTAGCTTAGGAGAAAATATTTTTCTTGATAATGATATTTAAAATGTATATAAATAAATAAATAAATCTTTATTTATTTATTTATTATGTCTTTACTACAGCATTGCACCTTCACCATTCTTTAGTAGATCTTGTAAATTAACAGTACAAGTGAAGATATTGTGAAATTCTAAAATATCTTGTTTAACCGAAGTAGTGATTTTTAATCATTCATTGTAGGTCAAGAATCTTGCAAATGAAAATGATCGCTTCTCGACCTTTTGGCTAAGAGCAAATGAAGAAACTTGCAAATGAAAATTATCCTCAATTTAGCCAATAAGCGGTCCTTGTAATATGATACTGTAATATTATTTGAAGAGATGTATGTTAGGAAGTGGTCATGTTAGTAATACAGTGATACCTTGGATTACAGGCATAATTTGTTCTGGAAACATGCCTGTAGACCCAAACACTCTTATATCAAACCAAATTTCCCCATAAGAAATAATGGAAACTCAAATGATTTGTTATGGGGTTCCATAGACCATATACTGTACACACAAAATGCAAAAACTCACAGAAGTTGGCTAGAAGTCCACATCCACACCATGGTTTACGTACGTGGCTGTGGAATCTGCTCTGCTTGGTACTAACAACTGGATTTTTTACTGTGACAATAATAAAGTGCAATTTGTAACCCTATACACACTTGACTAGCTGCCCCATCACTGGAAATGGTTTGAAAAAATAATGTTGAAAACAAATTAAACAAAAATAAAAATAAAAATAAAAATAAAACCTAACCTGCACCTTCCAGGCTGGTGCAAGGGTGACCTCTATTCCAATCTCCTCTCTCTGCTTGGGAGGCTGCCTGAGACGGAACATTCCAGACAATCACCCACAATTCAGCAGGAGGAGGAGGGAGTGACGGATAGTCACTTTTGGCTCACTTGTGATCATGTGACCTGCTCCAGTGCTTGTATATCAAGACATTGCTTGTTGATCAAGGCAAAATTTAGAAGAAATGCTTGCTTGTCTTGCAAAATGCTCTTAAACTAACTTACTCTTAAACCAAGGTATTTCTGCATATATTTTCAATCAGTGTTCTGCTAATTTTCACTGGTAGAGCAATTTCACCTTTTAAAACCCTGTAAAGAAGGCCTCTATAATAACTAAAGGGGATATTAACAATATTTGATTGTTTTGAAGAATCAACAAATTTAATAACATGAATACATGTATTATTGGTAGCCTTGTAAACAAATTAAATAATTTATAATATTTAATTATACAATTCTTAAATGAGATTCTCGTTTTTATGAAATGAAAGTCACAGAATGAGCTGTACATTTCAATTACTATTTCTGATTACATTGTAATTACTTTGAGTATAAACAAAGAGTAATCTGGTAGTTTGGGCTAAAATGTTGCCGGATTACATTGGTGTAGTCATACCATCCTGCAAGGGGTTTGAAGCACTAGCATTTGTTTTCCAGCCAGGGCCACCATAGTTTCAGCTAAGTCATAATTTGAAGCATGTGAATGTATATGCTCTTATACTGGGACTCTGCTCTTCTAAATTTGTGAGTGATGCACAATATTATGTAGCCAATAATTTTCTGAATCACAGGATTCCTTCCAGTTACTACTTTCCTTACCTTTTAAAAACTCAAAACAAAAACTCAGGAAGCCCTTTAGAGGGCTCCCAAACTAAGTGCTTGGTCATTTGGAGAATAACTCCATATAAAATTGGCTGCAAATATTATGAAGAAACTTGTGTGAGAAAGAGATATGTGTGGGGCTGTCCACGGAAGAGGCAGAGACATCAAAGACAGAAGAAAGTAGAGTAATAGAGGAAACAATGAGGAAACTGATTATGGAGGACAGAGGAATGGAAAATGAAAATATAGTGAAGAAAAAAGAACCAGAGGAAAAATAAATAATAGTTAAAGAAATGGATAAGATATAATAAATAAAGGTGGATTAGAGAAATGAGAAGGACCAATGATAGAAGGGTTCTGTGTGATAGACATAGAGTGCTTGGTCATTTGGAAAATAACTCCATATAAAATTGGCTGCAAATATTATGAAACTTGTGTGAGAAAGAGATATGTGTGGGGCTGTCCACGGAAGAGGCAGAGACATCAAAGATAGAAGAAAGTAGCGTAATAGAGGAAACAGTATTTTCAACAGATGGCCACCCAGCCTCTGATTAAAAACCTTCAAAGGAGGAGACTACACCACCCGCCATGGCAGCATATTCCACTGCTGAACAGCTCTAACAGTCATGAAGTTCTTCCTAATGTTCAAATGGAACCTCTACAACCCCCAGAATTCCAAGCATGTATTGCCAATGACAAAGGACTGTGGGAGCTGTGGTCCAAAACATCTAGCGTGCCGAAGGTTTGCCACCACTGCCCTATACCCTACAAATGTATTGGGTGATGATACTGGGAATGGCTGGTTATGATTTTAATGCATCCCTCTTTGCATAATTGATGTACACCTTTTGATAAACTGGAACAGGAGTTGTATCTCCTTTGCTTCTGTATGCACTTGTTTAAGAGGAGATGCTTGCATTATTGAGCAACCTTGCACTGGGTGCTCATCAAGTTTCATTGTCTTTTATGTGGCCTATGTATGCCACATTGAGTTCAAGCGGGTTTCCTTCCAAATACTGTAACTGGAATAAGGACACTGGGACGCTTGATACATGTTCCAGACCTGTCTCCATCCATCCATTCCCTGTTGACAGTAACTGTGCTTTTGAATAACCATGCATAGGCAGCAAGTATGCAACTCTAGAGTGTAAACTACTTGTTTTCTAATATTTTAAAGGAGAAACAACACCAGCACAATGTTAAACAAATGAAACAAATAATCAAACAAAAATGTAGATATTGCCACCGAGGAGGATAGTTTGTGAGTTGGGTCCTCCACTTGTATTTAATTAGAATTTTTATCCAAACATCAATTAAGTGAATTCATGTCTGATGAGTATTTAGATATTCATCAGACATGAACAAATATTTAGCAATGTTTGATTTTATTTTGTTTACTCTTGGCTGTAGCATATCTTTCCAATGTATTGCTATAATAATTGATGGTGGACTGAAATGTAGTGTTTGCTGCATATTGCTATTGAACTCAAGTCTCCTAGCTCACAACATAATTTTTTTAATAGTAAGAGTGCTACTTGACTCTAGCTAAATGGGTTTTTGTTACGAGATTCTCTATGGTGAACGGCTACTTTACCTTGGCTTACAAATACATTAAAGCCCTGTAAATCTGCACTTTGTTTTAACATCCTTTCTCTGTAACATTTGCAATGATCTGCAGTTCCTCATATAGGAAGCAGTAATGAAGGCAATATGTAGTCAAACTTAACCAACAGCTTTGTAATAAAATTTAGTGGGCGTGAAAACGATTGTGCCACAATATCTGACAATGTATCGTGGAAGAGGTGACTAAGTTAAATGGTACAGTATCACTTGTTTATATCATTCACTTAGAAAAATGGATAGTTGTTTCACATATGATTTCTCAGAGAAAATAGAGAAATATAGATTGCATGTGTCTTGATCATAACAGTTGAAAAAGGAAATAAAAATATCTGTACTTTATAATTAATCTAGAAAGGTCTTCACAAAATATCCCAGGTTTTTATATACAGTACAAGCAAACATTTTTGCTGACCCATACAACATACTAATGATTTCAGTAGAACTATACTTACAAGTAAATCTGCTTAACATTTTACTTACTCTTTCCTGCCATTTGAGATTATTGGAGAAAATCAACTGCATAGGTATCTTTATTTTTAATTTTACATTTTTATCAGGCTTAGAACTGTTTTATGACTTCTTAATTTTAAGTTGAACAAGTTGTGTCCCAGTTAATCTGTTTGTTTCTCTCACACTCCATCTGTTTTTGTTTCAGTAATGTCTTATTAGAATATCCTTTTCAGTTATACAGTTCTTCAAGTAACATTGTTATGAGATGAAATTGTACCATGAAATGGGAAAATCTTTGTTCTTGTGCAAAATTGTGTTCATTGAACTGAATTGGAAGAATTCAAGGCCTGATACCTTTTTTTCCCCAGGCCAGCTTTCTTACCTTAACTCTAAGCAGAAGTTGGAGTTTGTTTTACAAGACATGAAAAAGCTTTTAAACTAATGTGTTTAAGGAAAATCGGCAGCAAATGTGGGGACACCTGCTGTTAAGAAAAGTGCCTGCACATCCGGCACACTTAGGTCCCCAATAGAGGGAACTGCTGAGTAAAATGATAGCCACATTGTTCAAATCCTATAGGTGGCAGCAGTTACTACAGTTTAAGAGCATAACAATGAAACGATTTGCGGGTATGAGAATAAAACTGTCATGAGTTAAACTAATGGGATCTTTATATTGTAAAGTGTTCTTCTTTGAAATATGATACCTGAGAAAAATACCATTAGTTTTTTTTAGTTTCTCTTTTAAGATTTAAGAAGCTTATCTTGCTTTTAAGTTCTATTTATACTTCCAGTCTTGTCCCCAGCCATGTTTCAAAAGAGTCATATTTTTATGGTGTCACATTATGAAGTACCTGTCTCTAAGTAACCTAAGAGAAAAGACCCTATGACATGTTATTTTAAAATCATATAATGATCTGTAGTTAGTTCTGAATGCAGCTACCTGTGTTGCAAAATATTGAATAAGTCTTTGTCAAGAGCTTGAGTTCTCATGTACAAAGCAATCTCTAGCTCTGTTTTGAAAACTCAGCTTAGATCTAGTGGCTACTATTCCATAGTAAATGTTGCTAGTTTCCCTATCATTTACAAATATTTCACTTCCAAAATCTCATACTTCTTTGCAAATGTAATGGCAGACTTCATGCATTGTATTTATTTACTCAATCACTTTCTATTTCTAGGGACAGTAAGATAACTTTCTCATTTATTTATATAGTGTACTTATTTTTTTGCTGACTAAACAGAAGTGTCTTGATCTAGATTTAATTGTACTTAGAACAGAACCACTGAAAGTGGGACTTGAGTTAATAATGACTCCAGTTGTATTAATGTTCAAGGATCAGTTTCAAGTACAGTATGACTAATCCTAAACTCATGTTATGTTGATATTAATTGTAATTGTGTGCCATCTAGTCAATTCCAATGTATGTCAGTCCAAGATTTTCGAGGTAGTGAGCACTCAGAACTGGTTTACCATTCCTTTCTTTTTACTAATGTGGGATATTGTGAATTTGTACTCATGATTCAAAAATCCAGGAAATGACCCAATATTGCTGCACAGTACCATGTCCGAGTTAGAAAGAATGATGCCAAGCTTTACATAGCAAAGCACAGTCTGAATGTTGACAACATCAATGGCTCCAGTCAAGATGGTATACAGGATACCCTCTTCTGCTCATTGCTTTCACACAGAACAACTCTGACCATTACTTTGTGTTTGGGCTGTGAGCTGAAGCAGCAATTTGGGGTCATTTCCTGGTTTCCTACAGAAGCACAATATCACACATTTAAAAAACAGTGGTTTTTGAATAATTGAATAATTCTTTGATATGTAATTCTCCATCAGTTGCCATATCATTAGATGCACATTATGGATTATTAGTGATCTGGCATTATTTGTGAGTTGCTATAGTAGAAAATGTTTTATGTATGCCATATCAAGTGGCCTGCATCTTGTAAAGATGAAGGAGAAAATAGAGTTCACTAAAATATTGTCTATGACAGGACTGTCCAACTTTGAACAGGCTGAGGTCTACTTTTTCCTGCCCAAAGTGCCTGAGGGCTACTGCACTAAAACCTCTACTTACAAATTTTATCCATTCCTTCCGAGCACATGGTCATAAGTAAAAAATTTATAAGTAGAGCAACGGTTTCCCATAGAAATGCATTGAAAATCAATTAATCCATTATGGATGGAATTGTCCAGGGGGGAAGAAGAAGGGAGATGTCACTGCACAAAGGAGATGGGCACACCTGCAGCCCCACCTCTTGCCCCTCTCCTCCCCTTCCTCTGCTCCGCACTAGCGACTCCGCTGGTCAGGAGAGAGTGCCATGCCGGTCATCTGGCCGGTGGGGGGAGCAAGGGACTGCACCATGGCCTTGAACTGCCCCACTCAGCTAGTGGGCTGGCTGACCTAGAACTTTGCTGGGGCAGTGGTGGCCCTTGGGATAGGGGAGGGAGGGGTGGAGAACTTATCCCCTCACTTTTTAAAATTGATGGCCGGCGGGCTACTTTTGAACCCTTCGCGGGCTACCAGTAGCCCACGGTCTACCTGTTGGGCACGCCTGGTCTATGATGTCTTCATGAACTGCAAAGTCACACTTGACTTATAATAAATAAATGAAGGTAGCATTCATAAAGAATAATAGCACAATTTTCTCCTTGACCAGATGCATTTACAGTAGGATCCCTGTATTTCCGGATACAGTAGGGATCCCTGTATTTCCGGATACTGAAATCCATAGATAAGAGCTAACATTCTTACCTGGGGTGGCAGTGGTGGTGAGGAGGGGAGGTGAAAGGAGGTGGCAGTGGTGGCCAAGGAGGGGAATAAACAAATATCAAAGGGCCATCCCCCTCCTGCCCTGCAACTCCCTGCCCTTACTGCCAGGCCAGCACGTGGAGTCTTCTCAACAGGGAGGAGGGAATCTCCTCCGCATTTGTTGCAGTGGTGGTTGCGGTTGAAGAGTCGACCGCATGGCCTGCAGGCACCTGTCTGCAACATTGCTGGCGGTGGCGGAAGAGGCACCTGCATAGACCTGCGCATGCCTGTGTGCCATGCGGGTTCCTCTTCCCCTGTTGCTGCTGATGTCCTGGGCACCACAGGTGCCTCTTCCTCCGCCAACTCTGCCAATGTCACAGGCAGGTGGCATGGGCGCCTCTTCTTCCGCCATCACTGCTGCTGTCCCGGACAGGCAATATTGGCGCCTCTTCTTCCACTGCTGCCGATGTCCCAGGTGGATGGCATGGATGCCTCTTCTAACGTTGCTGCTCTCCCAGATGGGCGGAGCGGGTGCCTGTTCTTCGCCCACTGCTGTCTATGTCCCTGGTGGGTGGCACAGCCTCTAACAGCCACTGCCGCTGTGCGCACCACCGCTTTCCCTGCCCCCACCACTTGCCATCCACAGATGGTGAATCAACAGATATGGGGGTGCTACTGTATTCATTGACTAAGTTCATTTGGAATGTAAAGGTTTGTTAGTGTCGCTGCACAGTGGATGACCAGTTGATGCCACACAATACCTTGATTCCCAATACAACCTGTCTTTTATTCTTAAAGGATGTTCTTCCTAGAAAAATGTCAGCCAGCCTAATGTAGACCTTGTTAGCATAGTCCTGGGGTGAGCAATCATTTTTGTATTTTTGAGGGCTATATTCTTTAGGGCAGGCCTGCCCTAAGTCTGCCCCCCCAATCCGGCCCGCCAGACCATTCTGAGTAGCCCGCGGCTAGCTGGCTCACCCCTCCCTCCCCCTCCTTCGCCCCATGTTTTTTTTTTTTAATCTTCAGCCAACACTGACACAGCCGGGAAGCTTGAGGGGCTGGGCTGGCTGGCTGGCTGGTGAGCAGAAACTTGTGGGGATGGGTGGGCAGGCGAGGGGGCGGGCCGCCACCACCAGCACCGCCGGGAAGCTTGTGGGGCTGGGCACGCGCACGGGCCACTGCCACCAGCATAACCAGGAACATTGTGAAGTTGGGCGCACTCACGGTCAGTGGGTGGCGCTTATGGGTCAGTGGGTGGGGCTTGCAGTGGGGTGACAGGGTCAGGGAACAACCGGCCCCTCACACATTTTCAGCCACCAAATCTGGCCCTCTTTACAAAAAGTTTGGACACCCCTGCTTTAGGGTAATCGGTCCAAACATGCAAGCCACTGTTGGGCCAAACCAGAGCTAGAACCAGGGCCAGAGTCAAGAGCTTGTGAACCTACTTCTTCACTCTTTCTCCCGTCTTTCTGCAACAACTTACTTTGAATTCCTCCCTGTTTCACTCTCGCTTGCTCTCAAAGCAGGCTGATGGGGAAGGAGCAGGTTATTTTCATAGGACACTGATCTGATCACTTATATCTAGTTTTTAAAATTAGGATGAGGGCCATGTGAGATGAACTCTAAGGAAACAAGTTGCTCATTTTTGGTTTAACCAATTCAGTAAGATGATAATGAGCCTTCAAGTCATTTATACCGACCTATTTCAGGGTTTTCTGTGTGGTTTATAGCTAGAACTGGTTTACCATTGTCTTCTTCTGGGGGCATTGCCCAAAGCCAAACCGGCTGCCTCTACTCAGAGGAGGCACAGTGGGGAATCCAGCTCCTAACATCTGGCCTGAACTATTGAGCTATCCAGACAAACTCCTTAAATTCAATAATTCTGTTAATAGCTTTCAGCAAGATGGGGTTGGGGAACCTATCCCGTATTTGCATTTTAGAATGAACAGTGTAGAATAATGCTTCTTAGGCATTTCAATGAGTCTCTCATAAAACTTCTTTTTCATTCTTTCCCTCCCCAATATAGTTCATAGTCCTATGGGATGTGTAACCTGAGAATGTTAACTTATAAACAATTGTTTGTGAGCCGTAAGATTCATTCATGTGAACATTTTCAGAGATGAGGCTTGTAGCTACTTCTCAGACTGCCTCTTTTCATAGCTTAAAGAAGTGTGATATCGCTTTCGAAGCAGGTAAAGGAGAATTCTGGATCTTAGATATCTTTACATCGTTTCATTTCATATGATTCTCTTGATGTGGAAAAGAAAGGGAATACACCCTGTATAAAGTATGAGATTTTTTTTGAAAAAAGAATTCTGCTAAAGCAAAAATGATAGAAGAAATAGCAGAAGAATAGTAACTGAAATCATAGCATACCGTAGTGACACATTTCCCTAAGAAAAGCATGTGTCAGATATGCTTTCAATTTTGACCAGAAAGTAAGGGGAAATCTCTGTGCATCTTATAGAGCAGGGCTGTCCAACTTTGAACAGCCGGCGTACCTGATGCTTCGGAGCGTCTGCTGCGGTTGACTCTTGGAGCGCGCGCGCACACACAAGAACCCCCAGGAGGTCTTGCTTTCCACACCCGGGCTTGTTGCACACCAAATTCAAAAGGACAAAGGGAAGGCTTGACCCTTTTGAATTTGGGGCCACGTGAGACCCTCTGGCATTGCACCCGCCCCTCACCCCCCCAAGGTTCCCGGCGGCAGCAGCGCTGCACGCGCACCTATAGCTGTCATGTTTTCCCGGGCGCTGGACAGGATGGCCAAAGTTTTGAAATGCGCAAGCGCGCATGCGCCTAACCCCACAAATGTCCTTGGGCTGCTCCAGCAGCCCCTCCCTCACCCATTTTGGCTCTCCACCGGGGGAGGGGGGAGTGGAGGACCGAAGATGCTGGAAGGGGGGAAAGGGGAGTGTGGCACCTCCCTCCACCTGCATTACCTCCACATGGGCCAGCAGTCCTGGGGGCGGGGCTCAGGGGCGGGCGGGTGAGCGCTGCGAGGCCGAACCCGAGGCAGGGCAGCCCAGCTTCTGGACCACCACTTTGCCACCCACCCGCTCACGTCCAAGGGATGGAGAGTGCGCAATGCCCGCCGCCGCCACCACCTGCCTTCCTCCTCAAACTCCTGGCCCTCCTCCTCCTCAGCTCAGCACTACCACAGCCAGGGATTACTGGCTGGCAAGAAGGGTTTGTGTGTGTGTGGGGGGGGAGAAGGCACGCTAGAATGCCTCTTTTTTTCCTGCAACTCTCTGGAAGCCAGGCAGCCCCTACAGAGTTGCCTGCGCTCCCGGGTGCTCTCCCGGCTTCTGCACGTGCTTCAGCCAGCCAGCCAGCCAGCCAGCCAGCAAGAGAAAGAAAACGACCCTGGGAACCACCCCTTCATCTTGTCCCGTCCTGGTGACTTCCAGGGCAGCGGGGAAGTGGGGGAAGAGAAACCCAGCCGTGCTTTGTGCCACATTCTCCTCCTTCGGCGATCGGCCTGAGGAAGTCACCACCTCAGCTGGGCCCAATCCTTACTGCGTGTCTAGGCAGGCGGGGGGGGGGGATAGACGTGGATGAACCGTTGCTACCCTTGGGCGGGTCGTGCTTGGGTTTCTCTGTGGTTTCTACTCCCCTCCCCACACTGCTCACATACATTGCCCCTCCCACCACTTTGAACCGCAGCCACACTACCACCTCCCACCCCACCCCTCCACCCCCCAAGGTCCATGGTGTGCGCTGCCGGTGGCGTCAGCAGAGTCCCCCCTGCTGCGTGCATGCTCTTCCTGCCTCGGTCTTGCCCCCCACCCACCAAGGTCCCCTGTGCTGGAGGCGGAGGCAGTGGAGCCTCAGCCACCCACCCACAAAGTCCTCTGAGAAAAAAAAAATTCCCCCGAAAAAAATGGGATCAGAGGTGGGCGGGAACCTGGCGGGCGACCTCTGAGGGCCCCGCAGGAGACTGGTCGCCCGCGGTCGACCGGTTGGGCAGCCCTGTTATAGAGCGAATACTGCAGTACCTGCTACATCCATGGAGCCTCCCCACCATCCCTGCTACCCCCTTCTCCCTTGTTCCCAAAGAGGTCTCCTTCACAGAGCTTCTCTCCACCCTTCCCTTCTGCAGCTGGTATGCCCGCCCATCACCCCATTTGCAAAGAGGCTTCCTCTAGCACCTCTCCTTCTGCTGCCTCACCTTATTTACAAAGAGGCTTCCTTCCATGGATCTCCTCTCCTTCTGCAGCCTCACCTTTTTGCAAAGAGGCTTCCTCCCACAGAGCCTCTCCCCTCCCCTTCTGTAGCCAGGGTTCCACCACCAACCCAATCACCTTGTTTGCAAAGAGGTCTCCTCCATGGAGCCCCACCCTCCCCTTCTGCATCTGGGATTCTCCTGCCATGAAACCTTAGGCCAAACAGTTTTTCTTGTTTTCCTCCTCTAAAAACTAGGTGTGTCTTATGGTCAGGTGTGTCATATAGAGTGAAAAATATGGTAGACTATGTAATTGGAAGTAGGAGATGTATAAGCTGTATTCTGTCTATCAAAAAGACCAGGAATAGAGTGTAGTATGATCATGAGCTATCCAACATTAAAGATGAAGGAGAGCACTGAAAGAATCCTAGTGGCAGCAGAGATGGATGGGATGCCTATAGAACTATTGCAAGCCACAGAGATTGATTCGGTCAAAACCCTAACAAGTATATGCTAACAAATATGGAAAACAAAATAATGACCAACAGGCTGGGAGTATTCAATACACATTCTAATTCTTGAGAAAGGAGATTCCAATGAGTAAATATAAGACCATTGCTCATGGGGTTGAAACAAGGGCTTTTACCTGGAATGAAAAATGATGTTCAATCTGGATCTGAACAAGGAAGAGGGATATTGCAAATATCTGCTAGATACTGGTTTATGCTTTATAGACTATAGCAGTGGTGGTGAATCTTTGGTACTCCAGATGTTTTGGATCACAACTCCCACAGTTCCTTGTCATTGGCAATACAGGCTTGGAATTCTGGGAGTTGTGGTATAAAACATCTGGAATGCCAAAGGTTCACCACCACTGGAATATAGCAAAGTTTTTGACTATGTAAATATTGAATAACATTTTATTGTTTCGGAAGAAATTGTTATATCCTGATACATAGCTTGATAGTCCTCATACATAACCTGTATTGTGGACAAGAAGTTATTGTTAGCACAGAATATGGAGAGATAGCATGGTTTCCTATAGACAAAAGTGCCAGACAAGGGTGCATTTTATCTCCTTACCTGTTCAATCTGTGTGCAGAAAATATCATATGGAAAGAAAGCAGAAAGCAGCATTGATGTGAAATGACTTTTGGTACAAGTGAAAAAAGAAAGTGCCAAAGCAGGAATGCAGCTAAACATTAAAAAAGCAAAAAAATGACTACAGAATAATTATGTAGCTTTAATGTTGACAATGAAGAAATTAAAATAATGAAAGACTTTGTATACTTTGGTTTAACCATCAGTCTAAATTGAGACTGCATCCAAAAAAAAAAAATCATAAGACGGATCCTCCAAAGGGGGGTAAATTACAAATGATCACCAAGTTGAAGGATGTGTCACTGGAGTCCAAGACCAAGTTCATCCACACTTTACATTTCCAGTCACCATGCATGGTTGTGAAAGAAAGCTGAGAAGAAAAAATGATTAATTTGAAATACAGCACAGATGGACAGCTTTGCAGATATTCTGAACTGACAAGGTGATCCTAAATCAAATTAAGCTTGAAGTATCTCTGTTGGAAAAAAAATGACAAAACTGAGGCTATCCTACTTTGTGCACATTATGAGAAGATAAGATTTTTCTGGGGGGGGGGGGGGAATAATGCTGGAAAAGAAATGTGAAAAGAGAAAAACCAAATATGAAATGGATTGACTCCATCAAGGAAGCCATAGCCTTGGATTTGTAAGAGCTGAGCAGGTCTGTTGAGGACAAGCTATTTTGGAGATCGCTCATTCTTAAGGTCACCATACTTGACAGCACATGGCAACTATAACTTGTCAGTGTTCTTGCAGTGGTCTGACTTTTTAATCTACTAACCCATCTATTCTCCCTCTCCTTCATACTTAGTAAACCTATCTCTGACAATACACATCTGGTCTTGTTGATTTTGAAATCCTTGCCATCTCCAGAGAAGTGAATCAAATATCACTAGAGAACCCTCTCCCCTGAGTATTATAATAGAACTTCCATGGGTAGATCTCTGGTTACTTTTGATGCATTAAAAGGTTCATGCAATAAAGCACGGCTTCCGTGACAGCTTTATTAAATCCACTGTTTTGAAATTTTCTCCATCTGTGGTTCTTGTGAGAGACAGAAAGCAAAATGAAACCCTACAAATTCCTATATAATAGCTTTTGAACGTTTGTTATTAAAGCAACACCTATCTCTTCATGAATAGAATCATCCTGTCTTCTTGTTTCTAAGTGGTCATAGAGTTACAGCAATCTGTCTTGTGTGCTGTCATTTTCAAACTACATTTGCTTTACAAAAAATTCCACTTCAGGTGTTTTGGAAATTTCAAACTATGAGCTGCTATTATTCTAAATTTCTAAATACAAGGGCTCTCAACATCATACAGCTCAGCCGCAATCCTGTTTGCCATCTTGATGTTGGAGATGACCTCTTGAAGAACAACCTGTTTTCTGGAGTTTTGTTAAGATTTAACAGTATGATATAGTAGTGAGAGTGAAATAATATTATGACCTCCATGGGCAAGCTGCCCTGTCCCAGATCATCCCCAGAAGAAAGAAATGGTAAATTATTTTTGAATAATCTAAATCTAGAATACCCTGGAAGGGGGTGTCATAAATTGTAATTGACCTGATGTCACACTAATTATTCGTACATTTTCAGAACACTGGTTTCATGTTGAAAATTTCCCATGGCCTTTGGGAAAGGACTGGTGTGAGACTGGTGCCCGGGAAGACAGGATCCATCTTGCCTATTGATTGGGAAGAAGCACTAATCATCTGGGAGGAAAAACAAAGAAGGAAAAGCCTGAAAAAGTATCTGGATTATTTCCTGGAGCAAGACTAGCTTCTAGAAGATGAAAAAGAATATACAGGAATATTTATTTATTTTGAATATTTTACCCCTCCTTTCTCCTTGGAAAAGGGCCCAAGGTGGCTTACAATAGAGAGGGACAATATACAGCCGATAATATTTAAGACAAATTCAAATCAAGAACAGGGGATTAGGAGAGGCATCTTAGAACATTAAAATGTAACATTAAAACTACAAAGAGCACACAAAAAGAAAAAATCAATTATGAGGGGTGGAAACTAACATGGACATCACTGTTCGTATGAAATTAGTCAATGCAATTATGTATGGTAATCAATATAAAATCACATAGTAAATAGTCCCTCATTCAGGGAAAGATTGCCTGAAGAGGAAGGTCTTTGCCTGTTTCTGGAAAGAGAGTCCTGGCCTCCAGCAGGAGGGAGTTCCAAAGTTTGGTAGCAGCAACAGAGAAGACTCTTTATGTGCTCTTCTGAGACGTACCTGTGAAGGTGGTGGGATGGAGAGATAGGCCTCTCCTGATGACCTTAGCATCCGAGCCAGTTTATAATGTGAAATTCGATCTTTGAGGTAGCTTGGACCCAGGCCATTTTGTACTTTGTCAGCACCTTGAATTGTGCTCGGCAGGTGATTGGCAGCCAGTGGAGCTGCTTTAGTATGGGTGTAATGTGATCTCTGTAACCTGCCCCAGTCAGCAATCTGGATGCTGTGTTCTGGACCCATTGAAGTTTCCTGAGACTTTTCATTGGTAGCCCAATACAGAGCGCATTACAGTAGTCTAGCCAGGATGTCAGTAGGGCATGTGTTACAGTGACCAGAGCAGGTTTCTTAACAAACAGGTGTAACTGGCATATTAGTTTTAATTATTCAAATGCACTCTTGGACACATCTGTGATCCGGGCATCTAGGCTCAAGGTTGAGTCCAGGATCAACCCCAAACTACGTATCTCTTTTTTCTATTGGGGAGGGGAGTAATCCCATCCAGTACATGTTTCATCCCTATCCCTTGATCTCCTTTTTGACTGACCTGAATCACTTCTGCCTTGACTGGGTTTCGTTTCAGTTTGTTCTTCCTCATCCAGTTTATTACTGAAGCTAAGCACTGATCTAAAGTCGAAATAGCTTCCTTGGAATCCGGAGGTGATGAGGAGTAGAATTGAGTGTCATCAGCATACTGGTGACACTTCAACCCCAAAACTCCGAATATTTTCCCCCAGTGGTTTTATATAAATGTTAAATAACATAGGAGAGAGAACGGAACCCACGGTGACTCTGCAGGTCAATGGCCATGTTGTTGAACTTGAGTCACCTATCACCACTTTCTGCATTCTCTATTGCAGGAAAGACTGAAGCCACCGTAAGACAGTGCCCCCAAGTCCCATTTCAGGGAGACGGGTCAGGAGGATGCGGTGATGGATAGTGTCAAAAGCAGCTGAGAAGTCTAGTAAAACCAAAAGGGACACAGATCCCCTATCCATTTCCCTGTGTAGGTCATCTACCAATGCAACCAGTGCTGTCTCAGTCCCATAACCAGGCCTGAAGCCAGACTGGGCTGGATCCAGATAATTTATTTTATCCAGAAACCTTTGGAGATACGACCTGCTGTCGGACTTTGGGATATTAGATACCGAAGCAATGGTGGTAGAGAAAAATGCTTTCTTTGCTACTTCTACTGCCTTTGATTTAGCTTTCCAACTGCCTTTTACTGTTTCTTTATCTGCTTCAGTCTGGGTTTTCTGACAACATCCTTCAGCTCCGCTGGCCACCTGTTTCAGTTTTGGCAATTCCCCAGTAAACCAAGCAGCCTGTTTGGCTGTACTTCAAGGAAGGAGACATTTAGGAGCATTCAGGTCTATGGCTTTGCTCATTTCCCCATTCCAGATATCAACCAAGGATTCAATGGAATCACCCATCAAAGAGGTGAGAAAGTCCCCTAGAGCAGCTAAAAAACCATCTGGATCAATCAGTCTTCTTAGACGAATTGTCTTTGTCAGACTTCCACCCTTCAGCAGAGTCCTTACAGTGGTTTTTAATGTAACAATAATAAAATGCAATTTTCAGCCCTATACACACCTGACTAACTGCCTCAGGACTAGAAATGGTTTGAAAAATAAGAAAAAATGTTGAAGGCAAATTAATTAAATATATAAATATCAAGAAAAATAAAATCCTAACCTGCACTCTCCTTTGGAAACATTCCTGGCTGGTGCAAGGGAAACCTCTATTCCTCTCTCCTTGCCTGAGATGGAACATTCCATATGATTCCCCATGATCCAGCAAGGGGGGGGAGACGGAGAGAACTACAATTGGTTCACTTGTAATCATGTGACCTGCTCCAGTGCTCATATTGCAAGACATTGCTCATTGATCAAGGCAAAATTTAGAAGAAATTATTGCTCATCTTGCAAATCAATCATAAACCAATGCATTTGTAAACCAAGATATTACAGTATAGAGGAGGAGAAAAAAGGAGGAGAAAAGGTGGAAAAAGAGCCTGAGAATGAATGAAATGGAACTGATGAAAGCTACATCTAACCTCTAGAAGATGGGGAAAGGATATATAGAGGAGGGAAAAAACGAGTAGAAAATATGGAAAAATAGAGAGAGAAGGAACTAGGTGGAACTGATAAAAGTGATATTTGGAAAAGTGCAGAAGAAAAGCAGGTGACTGTAGCTAATTTAGTGGATATTGGTGTTGGAGGAAGGTAAACTGATAGAAGAATGGGAAGAAATTCTTAAGGAAGATATATGGCCTGGGTAACCTCACTCATTTAGAATCTGCAAGATACAGGCTGAAAGGATAAGGCTAATTCAACCTCCTTGTAAGCCCTGTTATTGGGGAGAAAGAAAGAGAAGGGAGAGAAGCTGGTTCCCGAGAAGAGAGTAGTAGTAGTACCCAAACTGTAGATTCGGTTGATCTAGAATGCATTTATATAACTTTCTGGAAATCTAGAATATTCATAAATTTATCCTATAGCACCTTTCTTGTCATCTTTCTCCATTTATCCAATATTCCTACCCAATAATTGTGTATAGGTTGTGCATGATGGAAATATCCATATACTATGATGGAAATATCATAGTATAGACGATCTTGACCATAGTTAACAGTAACATATCCTTGCACTTAAAGATAATAAGTGGAGACAAGAAAACAAAATAGACCTTGTGCACAAGGAGTGAATATATTTGTTCTTAAATGACCAGCTTAAATAGACCAATGTGAAAAATTATACTTGAGAGTAATAGTTGTCTTCCCTTTTCAACATGATGGATTATGCAGCATGTCCATTTTTTTACACAGTTTGGATTTGATCTGAATGTCTTTTAATGCAGCATTCCATTTTCAGCATCATACACCTGGAGGCCTCTAGAAATTCATGAACTGAGTCTGATAATAATGACAAAACCTATTATTTTCCTCTAGCATTGCCCTCAGAATAGAGTGGTTTAATGTTCATGCATGGAAACAAAGAAAAATAAAAACACAGAAAAAAGCCAGTGATTGTGTTTTCTTTTTTATTATTTCAAGCAGCACAGCCCGTGTTGAATTTCCTCAGCACCAAGGCTTATAGTTTCAGTTATCCATGCAGAGTTCACTGTTACTAATATCAAATTTATGCAAATACAGGTTAGTTCTAATATGACTCATGTTGCACAGAGCTTGAAGCAATAAGGTCGGGATCAGCATCCTTAGTTTTTCAGCCACTAGCCTGGAAACAGTTATTTTGTGATTTGTCATAACAATCTATTGTATTTTGCCATTTAGCATTTTTGTTCCATCCAATTTAACATTACATATGGGCGTTTCATTTCGGAAACGAAACATGGGAGCCCAGCTGGCCAGTTAGACAGGCAGGCGGGATGATGTATTTCCTTGCACAGCTCCTGATTGGCCAGCACCAGGGAGAAGGAAACATGACGTTGGAGGCTTCTTCCTCATTGGAGTTTAATCCCATGCGACCTCAGAGCAAGGCAAGGGATTGGCTGATTTCGTTCCAGATGGTTGGTCCAGTTCCGGAAGCCAGCTGGGCTCCCGTGTTTCATTTCAGAACCAGACGACTTCCGAAATGAAACACCCATCTCTGTTTAACATGTTGGAACAAAATATATCTGATCTAGAGCAACCCTATTTGAATATGTTCAAATATTTTGAAATAGGCATATGTTTTCAGAGTTTTGTCCTAGAACAGACTTCCCTGGAAAACCGTGTTCAGCCTTGCACTAGAGCAGTGGTGGCGAACCTTTCATACTCCAAAGGTCTTAGACCACAACTCCCACAGTCCTTTGTCATTGGCAATACAGATTTGGATTCTGGGAGATGCAGTACAGAACATCTGGAGTGCTGAAGGTTTGCCACCACTGTACTAGAGGGACCAAAATGTTGACATTATAAGGCTGCTTCACATTTACATGCTATCGTTCACAGTTGTGTATATCTTTTTCCCAGTATAGTACCATTGTTTTGCAGCATCAGAGAATATTATAAGATTCTCCTTTCTGACAGCTGGTGTGCAGCCATAGAAGGAACAATGATAAATTTATATTTTATGGGTAGCTTTTCCCACATTAACATTTCTCAAAAATTGACACGGTTTGTTTTATTTGCGTACAGTACAATTTAGGGTTTTGTTGTTACTGTTTTTGACTGTTTATTTAAAGTATGTGGCATTGTTATTGCTAACCATCTTTTATTGTGACATATTCGTTTCTCATAAAATAAACATGTTTTTTAAATTTGTGGACAGGGAACATAATTGCAGGATACAGTTAACTACAGAAACAATTAACTACAGAAGATTGCTGGAAATAGAAATAGAACTCAAGAGTATGAGTGTGATCAGACAGTGAGAAAGGCTCATGTCTGATTGCATAAGAAAGTCACTTTGTTGAAAACAGTCTCCTTTAAAGCAGCCCTTCTGTCCATGTAAAAATTGCTGCAACCTGGTTCCCCCCCCCCCAAAAAAAAAGTTACCCTGTGGCTGCACCATGGGTTGGGGTTGGGATTGATTACTATTGCCTGTGTGTTGTGCAGTTACCAGGAAATAGGTTGCACCAGACCATGCCCCAAAAAGTTCAAAATGCACCTTGTTTCCCCATCTGATTGCGTTTTGTCCAACAAGTGGGAACAAAGCTGTTGTAAAAATGTATTTGTATCCTAGGAGAAAGTTCTTAATAGCACTTTGTATCTGTTAGCAAGTAGTTTCCTCGCTGAATATCTCCTTGCTACTATGCTTTTCTTTACCATTGAACCCTGGCTGGCAGAGAACCTATTGTTCTGATCAATGTGTTTCTATCTAAATAATGCCTGACTCTTATAATTCATTTATACAGTATTTTAAAATGAAGAATGCCCATCACTATTTTATGCCAAGATACTTAACTTCAGTCTGAACCCTTGGCTTTTCATAGACCCATTTGCATTCAGCCGAAACTTCTTAACTGGTTAACAAAAAGCTCTTTGAATCATTATTTTAAGATGGCTATGTATGGGAAGCTGTGATTATTTATTCTTGTTGAACATCCAGTTTAAAGAAGAGTCCAGTAAAGGTCAAGGACTATTTCAGCATTCTGTGACTTGATCAAATAAAGGAATTGCCTTGCTACCTGTATTTGGAGTTAATCGTGTTACTATTTTACCAAAAGGCTCAGTCCAGTTATCTGTCCCTACTCAAATAAAGCTACTGAATGTTTGGTATTTGTTAAGTCAATTCTACTGTTCTACTCAGTGGGTGAAATCCTACTGCTTAACTTAAGCCAAATGGTAAATTTTGGTTTGTTCCTTGTGAGCCAGTTGTGGGGAACATCCAGCCCGCAGACCATATGAGACCAACGAATAATTTGTTCTGGCCAATGTGCAGTGGCGGGCAACCTGGAGGGACAATGGAATGATTAGGATGACCCCTTTCCTCTGGATCTTGATCACAGAAAGGGATTGAAGAGGTGATTTGCTGGGTTAAAGGGAGCAAGCCATGTTTCCTAGAGCAACACCAAACACGTGAGTTGCTTAACATGCCTGTCAAGTTTTGGATTTGAAAATAAGGGATCATGGTCACAGTATCCCTGCCCCTACCACCTATTGAGCATGCTCAATGCTTCGAGCATGCTCAAAAGCTGTTCCCAACATGTCGGCGCCCATGCCATTCAGAGGATTTTTTTAAAATTATATAATCTGGAACATTTCCAGGAAAATAATATATCCAGGAAGATAGTGGGGAAATAGGGGTAAAAAACAGGATTTCCTGGTGAATACGGGACACTTGACAGGTATGCTTCTAATGGCAAAGGAACCTATTGTCTCCACCCTCATCTCTGGGTGCTTCACCCCCTCTTCACTCTCTTCTATCAGGGAGGGGATCCACTGAGTGTCAGATGATAAATGGGGAGGTACACTGATGGCAAGGAATTACAGAGATTGGTGGGCTGTGCCTCCCATCAAAGGGGCTTCCCTATAGTTGGGGGGGCATTAGCACCAATGAATGCATGGCATATTGTTGGAGTGCAGAGGGACCTCAGGGGTAGTAATGGTTAGTGGGCAGGGGAAGTGGGCAGGAGGGCTATTTAAGGTGGTGCAGATTTGGATGGAAGAGCGTCAAGAAAGTGCTGTGAGTGTGAATGAATTTTTAAGTTTATAATTTTGTATGGCCACAAATATCCAAATGGCCCTTGGCAAAAAAAAGTTCCTCACCCCCTTGTAAGCAAACCATTCTACTACAATTTTCTTCGGCCAGCACATACTGTATGCTGGCTTGGCCCAGGCATATTCTGATAATTGTGGCAAGGATGTTTGGTTTACCAGAAAGGAATGGATTAAAAGGTATTATTTCACTTGCCCTTAGCAGCAAGATTTTGGCCAATGGGCCTAGTCTTCTTGTCACTTTCTTGCTGAAGATTGGATACAATCATAACTGTTTTGACTTTGAGTATGGCAGCTGTGAAAAAAAAACTGTGTTGCACCAGAGGGAGTCTCCCCAGTTCTTTGACCAAACAATTCTTCTGTTTGCTGCCCTCTTTTCATTTTATCCTGAATGGTCAGCTGTAATAATCTGTACTTTTTCTGCCTACTCTGGATGGGACTAATAATCACCTTGAGCCCATAATGCTTCAAGCTTATGTGGATAAAAAATAATTAGAGAATGTCTCATTTTTACACCCTGCAGAAGAATAACAATCACCAAGTTGTGCCTGATGTGTACGGACCCAGTTAATTCCTACCTTTTGTATGGGCTCCCTCTTTTTCTCTCTTTCTGTATTGTACAGAATAATCCAATATATATCAACATGCCAAAGCTCCACTCTTATATATAGTTACAAAGTAACTGGAGACTGGAGTAAGATGTACTGAATTCAGTGGAATATTTCTGAGTAGACTATAGGATGGAGTCATGGAAACTGGACTTCTTTTATTCAGGGCTGTGGAGTCGGTAGATAAATGTTCCGACTCCGACTCCGACTCCTCTGTATTAATATGCAAATGTATTTTATACATTCCTTGAAAGGAGGATCCAGGGTGGCAGGATCCAGGAAGGGGCATTTATTATAAAACATGATTTCCCTAGTAGAATCTCATAGTCATGTTTAAAGTTTAAGCTAACAATCGGAGTTTACAAGTTTTTATAGCCTTAGCTGAATGACAGCAGTTTTTCCAATGGTTTACAGCTTCACTCTTGAACTATCGACCCTCCATTCCCTTCACTTATACAAGTGTCTCTAGTCCTGCAAAAAAACATATTTACTTAATCCCTTATCAGTGAGAGGCTAGGTTACCCATGGGCGCTGTGTAACAGCAGAACACAACACTATGGAAAGTATAAGTATTGACGCTCCTAATTGTGTGTTGCATGCCATATACTGAAGCACATGAAAAGCATGCTTCTTCATGGTCACTTAACGTGCTCGTTTTGCGGTTACGTGAGGCACTGCATGCATTGGTCTTTATTCTTACAGTAGAGAAGTCATTAATTATAACTTTTTGTGAATTGGGACATTTAAACTTGCTTTTCAAAATTCCAATCTAAATTCAGTAGGAGTTGGGAGTCGGAGTCGGTGCATTGTTTTCCGACTCCTACTCCGACTCCAGGTACCCAAAATATACTCCCGACTCCGACTCCGACTCCACAGCCCTGCTTTTCTTGAGAAATCAAAATGTTCCACTACTCATCCAAGCAGCTTTGTCAGTCTGAGGAAAGTTAGTGGTGAGTCTTCCGATTTAATATCCTCAGATTGATGAAGTTACTTGCATTTTGATCTGTCAAGAAAAGAAGTCCAGTTGCCATGACTCAACTTCACCTGGATGACTGAGAATCTTCACGGACATATATAGGATTATATTTTTGTCACTATTCTGTAATAATATGAAAATATTCTCTAATAATATGAAAATAATATGACAAGTATTGTTAGCAGAATAGATGTCAAATGCCCCTGGCTCTAGTGAAACAGGCTGTTTACCATGCCTAGTAGTTCTTTAGTGAATGTTATGACAAAATGTTTGGAACAAATGTATTTTCCAGCATGAGTTAATTGTCCCTCTATGTTTTATCTGTCCATTTCAGCAATAAAAAACGGTAAAGAAAAATCATTGTCCTAAGAATGCAGTCAAATAGCACAACATAATAAGAACAATATAAATCCTAAATAATTCAATTTAGAAAGGTTTGAAAGGAGCAACACACTAAGTCAAAATGCTTGGACATATAAACTTATTTTTAAATGACATTAGAATCTATCAATCTATTGTTCTATCCTACCTTTCTCCTTTAAAAAGAATCAAGGCAGTTTATAGTATTAAAGGACAATACTGCATTTAAAGCTAAAACAATCAAATATAGAGGGTCATTAGCAGACTCAGAAGGATGAGTAGGATGAGAAGAGTACGAGGTTTCACCACACAATGTCAGTAATCAATTGGGTTTGCATGGGAGCAGAAAGACTTAGACTTGACTATATTGTCATAGCAGTGAGAAATGACAGGGTGCCAGTTCAGATACAGATAGACCAAACAATAGAGTACACACATTCTCGAGCTGGAGTGGCAGATGTATAATGGTTACTTTGTGGGATGCTCTATGGATGAGAAGCAAGGTGGCAGCAGAATGGGAATGTTCCTTGGTGCCAATGGAGTTGCAGTTCCAATATCACTTTTATTGGTGGAAAGTTTCTCCACTTCAGCTTGTTGGATCATATGATTTTTGAAAACTTCCTTACATACATACTGCAGTCCTCTCTACCATATCCCAATCTGATCCAGAACACTCTCCAGAAATGACAAGATTGCCTACATATGGAAGAGTGAAATTAAATGGGCACCTCTGATCTCAAAAGCAGAATCACTTTCTGCAAAAGCAAAACTGTCACTGCATATAGGAAGAATATTTTACAGTTGTACCTCGAGTTATGAAATTAATTTGTTTCCCAGGGCACTCTGTAATGTGAAATTTTTCATAGCCTAGATCCAAATGGGGTGCAGTGCACCCTCGGAACTGAAGTGTTCCACAAAAATTCATATCTCGAGTTTTTCCATATAGAGGTTTTTTTTTAAGTAGTTTTTTTTTGGATGGAAGTCCGGGTTTATTGTTAATTTTTTTTTTGTTACTCGAGGCAATCATATCTTGAGGCACCACTGTATTTTCTGATGTTAGAGCTAAGCAAAACATGAAGATACCCTATTAAAATTTAATAGTTCTCAGATATTATTGTTAAAAAGAACACTTGAGAAATCTGGGAGCTGCAGTTCACAAAAAAATAACTTTCCCAAGTTCTGTAAAAGCTGTGTTAAAATTCATGTATTTGAAGATACAATCGTGCTCTGAAAAGGATTTCTGTAGATTATAACAAATCTGACAAAAAGATATATATGCTTTTTAACCTGAAAGATTTGGGTAATAGAAGTCAAGATTTCTAAATTATTTAGTAATTTGGCTTCATTTTTTACACAAAATAACAGCTTTTCAAACATTTCATACAAAGTTCAAACTACATGTGTTTTAACACTGCCAAATAAGAAGAAATGTGTTGCATTAAAGTGCATGCTGCTTGTGCATTTGGAAATACCAATCATTTTACAGCAATTTTGAGTTATTTTTCTGTCACTTTACATTCCTATTCAGAGACACATACAAAAACCCTCACTCAGAACAAGTCCCTTAAGGTTTACTCATGGATGTCAGCAGCCACAAGCAGGAGGTGTAGCACACAACAAGCAAAGATCACAAGAATGTTAACTTTCAGTGACTTGCATGCATTATTGTTCTGTCTGTATTATGTTGTCTTATTAATCCCGAAAGTGCAATTTGGTTCCACTTTGGGGTGCAGAAAATGGTTTAGGAGGCATAAGAGAACATTTCTCCCTATTTTCTTTCTTTCTTGGGATTCCAAAGAACTATATATTCCCTCTTAATATGACGAGTACATTGACTAGATGAATATGTAATATATTTGATAAAATTATTACTAATCAGAAAAAGGCATCTGTGCATACATGCGTGCACATAGATCTGTGTGTATATCTCTCCTAAAAATCTTTACTTTAGTTGGTATGTATAGTATATTTCCCACCAGTTACTCCTGGAGGTGTACAAATTGCATTCAGCAGAAAAACATGTTTTCCAGTGTACAGTGAGCATATAAAAAGACTGCTACTGGTTAACTAGCCCTTATTTGAACCTGGAATGGAACATACATTTTGCAGGTTTCTGGACAAGCTTTTCCTATCTGTGATAAGCAATCCTATTATCTGTTGTGAAAGATTTCTGTCTTCTTGTGTTTCCTCTACTTTACAGTATTTAGGCCCACCATTCTGAAGGCTCAGTGCAAGTTATAAAAACAAAATACAGTAGGATGCTGGTATCTGCTGGGGATCAATTCAAGGCCTTCATGTGGATAATGAAAACTGTGAATAAGACATAACGCCAACAGTAGATTGCTTTACAGCTGCTGTTTGTGCCAGTAGCTTGCTTTGTGGCTGCTGAATTATTCATTTAATTTTTTCCCCTGCCAATGTTGGATAACTGAATCAATGGTTAACGAATCAGTGGATACGGTGGTCCTGCTGTACTGCAAAAACAACTTGTGGATTCATCTAATTCAATAGAGTTGCAAATAATTTGCAACTAAACAAGTAATCACTCAATACTTTGGCAAGTGATCAGATGGACTATCTGCAGAGTGCTCTAGTAAGGGATTCTTCTATATAAAACCATTAGTCGACAAATTTCATGAGAACTGTTAAGGGCATAACTTAGAGAATTGAGCTTCTTTACTTTTTGTTTCCACTCCAACCTCATGTATCTTTCAAAAAGGTGCTCTTTGAGGTTTGTAGGATTCCAGAGCCATGGTGCAGCTGCACAAGGGATTAATGAATAGCAAATTTACTGTAAATTGCTTGCACAGTGCAGACTCAAGCCAACAGACTTCTTAGCAGGACTACCTTCAGCAACCGGAAATAGCAGAGCCTACCCCATTTGCCTGTCCTGGGCTCTCCTTTAATTTTTCCATCCTAAATCTCTAAGCGGTACCAGATGATGCAGTATCAACTCCACTGAAATTTATTACAATGCTCTGGATGTAATAGTATGGGAAATGCAGATTACATCCCTCAGCCCACCACAGCTATGAAATATACCTACGGAGTCCACCAAAGGGTAGTTTTGGGTATATTTTGTCTAGCACTTTCCCAATATTTCAATTTTAAATAAATATAAGAATTTAGATTTTCCTTTGGGGGGGGCAGATCAAGAGAATGAAGAGAGTTGTATAGCCTAACATAATTTTAAAATAGCAAGCAAGTAGGAAGGGAAGTCTGGAATATTTTTGTTTTTTTAATGTCTAGAACTAATTAAATAAGAAGATTTGGCCTTCCACTTGGCATGGTCTTTCTTTCTTTCTTTCTTTCTTTCTTTCTTTCTTTCTTTCTTTCTTTCTTTCTTTCTTTCTTTCTTTCTTTCTTTTGGCTTATTATGGACCTTGTTTTGGGAACATGATCTGCTTCATGAAACTGTAGCCAGCTATTCCACTGAACCAGGTGTAGGCAACTTCCAGCGGTCTGGGGTGAGCACAGACTCCACCTGGAGCTTGAAAACATTGCCTTTTCTTTGCTTTGGACTATACCTCAGAATTCTCTAGCCATCACTTCTATGCTGGTTGGGATGTTCTGGGAGTCCAAAAATGTAACGTACCCAATTTCAGTCTGGTCCTTGGAGTGTCTGTTTCCTTTAAAAAGAAAAAAAACCCTAAAATAGCTTGTGAGGGGAGAATCATGGTGAAATTGTCACCCATAGAGGGTTCAGGGGATCTTTTTGAATTCATATTTTAAATTTAGGCCAGGCATGCTCAAAGTCAGGCCCAGGGGCCAAATGCGGCCCATTTTTAAATTTCGAGTGGCCCGCGGCCTCTTCTGCCCACTGGCTCATCCTGTCACTCATCCCCACCAGCTGGCTCCTCCCCATACTGGATGGAGACATCAGCTTGCCGTTTTATGGTTTGTCTCCCCTCCCTGCCTCTGTCCATTCCCCCAGCCACCTGCCTAGCCTACTGTTGCTGCCGCATCCTCCCTGCCTCCTTGCATGTTATAGAGACTTGTCCAAAGTCCGGCCTGGAGGCCAAATGTGGCTGAATGGTCTGGCCCCCACACATTTTCACCTCACCAAATCTGGCCCTCCTAGCAAAAAGTTTGGACACCCCTGATTTAGGCCAAATGATATGCACCATTGTACTAGCAACATAAGAATGATCCTACCCTTCTGTGCTTTACTTTGGAAAGGCTAATTCTTTTTTAATATTATTATTGTAAAACTCCAATACAAAACATAAAACAATATTATACAGTGAAGGAAAAAAAATAAACAAAAGGAGACAGCTCTGATTATCATCTAGCCAGAGGATAATTCCCCCTCTTTATAGTAACACCTGGGATTTACAACTAACCTTGCCTTAATCTAAAGCATTTTTAACAGAACATTCTCTTCTCTTACTATTGGTAGCTATCAAAGCCAAACAATGTTTTATTTTTTGTTATTTGTTAATAAAATTATTAATTCATTGTATTGTTATTGATGTTTGGATTATTCATCAGAAAACTCAATTATTTTGAGTATGAAAAACCTGTTGCTATATGTCTGTCATTGTTGTCAACTACTTTGAGGCTATTGCTTATGAATAAAGTGATGGAACAAAGAACATTTGCTTTTTCTCTTCTCTGATACCTTACCCTGTGCAGTCCTTTTGCTGTACATTCCTACAGAGAGTTTTGGAGGATACAGAAGAGTTTTCTTTCCCCTCACTTTCCTCCTTATCTCTACGGTAAGGTAATTTTTTAAAAACAATAATCCTTTCTCCAACTCTCATCCCCTTTCATCCTTCTAATTTTAAGGTAGTGGGAGTCTGAGCTGATAAAATACTTCTCTACCGCTGACCTCCATTTTTTATTCCCATCTTTGCCATTGCATTAATTGTCTGACTCCATTATGTTAAATAATTTTTAAAAAATGTTGTTATGCATCTTTACATTCTTTAAATTGTGCACACATTCTAATTTCTGTGTTCTTTAACTCATTTTCCCCCTCCTGGAATTAAACAAGAGCTGCCTATAGAAGACAGTGCTTTTTCTTTGCATTTGTCCCACTTGGTGGTGGGGTCCACTGTTCATGTTTTGGCCTTCCACGTGGCATGGTCATGGGCTAGGTCCGGGTGAACCCGGGACAACTTCATGTCATTGTCAAGGGTGTTTATCCACCACTGTTTTGGACGTCTCTGCAGTCAGGATCCACTGACCTCCAGGGTGAGACACTATCAGGGAATTTTAGATTCCAGCATAGCTCTGGCTGGGCAGCAAAATATTTCATACAGCAGCAATGATAGATATTTTCTCTCACCCAAGCAGTGATGATTTTGAGCTTGGGTTCCAGTGATAGTCTTTGCTAACGTTCAGCTATCCCCCTACCTTTAAAAAAAAATCAAAAGGTAAAGGGTCATCTTCCGGGGAAAAATGCACACACAATTTTTAAAAAGCTTTTGGCCAACATAGCTTTTCTTCCTTGTGCTGTCTTCACCAAGGAAAGGATTTGTAAATTGAAACATAGGTTTTTCGTTTGCATTATGTGGAGTGGGCATGGCAACATTAGTTTATCTATGAGGTTAAAGAGTATGTACAGTATTTTCCATGTATAAGATATTTTCCCCCTAAAATTGTCATCTTATACATGGAAGTAAGCAGAGGAGAGAACCATGCAGTTTTGAAACTGTATATTTGGGTTGATAAAGTGAGGGTTGTGTTATACATGGGGGTGTCTTATAGACATAAAAATCTGGTATCTTTCTCCACTATACAGGGGTATATGTAGTACCTAGTCACGCCTTTGTTTCACGATTTTATTGTCTAAAACAAAATATTTTAGCACATAGGTCAACAAAAGGTCTTTGAACTTGTCATGGTTAAGATGAAAAAGTTCTCTTTATAATGCTGCTCAAGACTGTAAATACAATTGATGGTGAGAAATATATAATACAACCACAATTTAAATTATTTTACTCTAAATATTGTCATTGTTTGGAATGCACCACTTTGTTACTTATCAGTGATTTGCCCTTTGTTATATTATTTTCAAATGCATTTTTATTGTAATGTGTCCATCAGTTACAGACTAATGCAACATGACTTGTCATGGCTAAATAGTCTAAACATTTCAGCTACTGGACTTTACAAAGATTTCCCAGCATGAAGAATCAGCATGAACACTGAAATTAAAAACAGCTCTTTTCAGACATTTATACATAATTTATATTGTATATGCAAAAGTCTTACACAATAATGCTGTATTATTATGCCATACAAAAAAAAGATTAATGCCAATAAGATATGTGAAATATTTGTTTGTTGTACCTCCACTGGTAAATTAATATGTATTCTGTTATGATATAAGCCCTGCAAACAGTGTACTTTGTCAAAAATAAGGTGTACTTTGTCAAAATGTGGTGCAGTTTATATGGCTGCAATCCACAGAACAGGGTATCAAGGATATACATATTCCATTAAAATTAAGGACAATAAAAATCATGTTCTCAATCATAATCAAGTCAATTTTGATTTATAGCAACACCCCATGATTTTCTAGCAGCAAAGTATTTCTTTACATTGTTCATGTCCAAACACTTAAAGGTGTGGGACCCCACATTTCTTTCCGAATTATAAGAATTAGAAACTAAGCCCTATGAGGAAAGACTGGGCATATTTATCCTGGAGAAAAGAAGACTGAGAGAATATATGATAGCACTCTTCAAATATTTGAAGGGATGTCATACAGAGGAGGGGCATGATCTGTTCATGATCATCCCAGAGAGCAGGGCTCAGGTTACAAGAACCCAGTTTTTGGCTGAATATCAAGAAAAACTTCCTAACTGTTAGAGCAGTCTGGCAATGGAACCAATTGCCTCAAGAGGCGGCAAGTGCTCCAACACTGGAGACATTCAAGAACAATTTGGACAACCACATGACATTCTTTGATTTGTATTATTGCCTGGAACTGGGTGGGTGTGGATGTGATGACCTTATATAGGCTCTTTCCAGTGTTGCTCATCTTGTGTTTTGATGTCTGTTCTTTTGGGTGGAGGAGTCTCTACCTTAGTGTATTTGTGGGTTTGAAATGAACAGGTGTGTGGTGTTTCCCAAAAATTCTTTTAAGCTTTTCATACACACCAGCCATGTCAAGTATGACCAGTTTTTTTCATCAGCTCTGGGTGTCAGACTGATCCATTGTTCTTCTGGGTTGCAACAATGGCTCGTTAAAAGCCCACTTTGGATATCCACAAACTGTAGGTGGTGTCCTCAGATGCCTGTTTTCCTTCTTCTTGGCTTCTGTGGAGGTCATCCTTGTCATTCAAAGACGAGGATGTATAGATATTAGATCGAGAAGATAGGTGGTTCAAGAGAGGAGTCAGGGAAGCCATACATGTGTGTATAGAAAATCCCTCTCCCAACAAGGATGGGGAATTTAGGCACAATCTGTCTCCCATTTATCATGCTGCTGTTTGATCCCCAGACAAATCAGAACTTCTTCACACATCCACCTGGAAGTCCACTGCTAATCACCCATACTTAATGTGTGTTGGGAAGGGTTGCATAGGAGTGACATTTACACACCCCAGGCCATTATCCACCTAGTGAGCCTATTCAGATCAGAGTGGGGTGAAACCGAAGTGAACTATAAATTGGAAGCCTTCCACAATTTTTTCTCAGACTGGAGAAGCTACTTGGATGAATAATGAAACATTTTGATCCCACAAGAAAAGGAGTCCAGTCAACTCAGATAATTTGGAATAGTCTGTCACAGTCTGCGTCTGTTGTCCTGATTTCACTGGAATAGTTTTGTCCCCAATTCCTTCCAGAAATCTGCTTTTGCATTTTACAATTTTTGGATCAAGAGTTATAATATTTCATAGCCTCTTTATCATTTGCATTTTTTGGAAGTGCAGCATGCTTTCTGAGCTTCTGAACTCCAGCCAGAGTTTCTGATTTTGCATCTTACGTTCTCATGAATGTGGATACTTTTGAAATATAATAAAATAGTATGGCAACATTTAAATATTTTTAGAAGAGATATTGCGCACTCATGGCATTGTTTTATGGTAGTGCAATTAGTGTGTCAGTTAATCCAAAGTTATGTGTTTAGAAATGAATGAAAATAAACTACAGAAATGACCTGAAAATAATTGGTGGCTTACTTTTGCACCAAGTACTACGGTAGTTATAGTATGACAAGAGGTTTGAACTCCTCATGGTCACAGGTTCAAATTTTGTCTACCTTCTAGAACAGGGCTGTCCAACTTTGAACAGGCCGAGGTCTACTTTTTCCAGATGAAAGTGCCTGAGGGCTACTACACTAAAACCTCTACTTATTAATTTTATCTGTTCTGACCATATGCTCATTAAGTAGAGCAGCCCTTAAACTGCCCCGCTCGGCTGAGACAGTGGGCTGGCAGACCCAGAGCTTTGCTGGGGCAGTGGTGGTCCTTGGGGTGGGGGAGGTAGAGGTAGAGAACTTATCCCCTCACATTTTTTATTGATGGCTGGCGGGCTACTTTTGAACCCTTCACGGGCTACTGGTAGCCCCCGGTCTACCTGTTGGACAGGCCTGTTCTAGAATATAGTTAGGACAACATCTAGGGGCATCATTCCATTTACTGAATGGCAGGATCCCATGGGATCTGCTCATGGTAACCCAATGCAGTCATGTTGGATCTAGGAGACCTTCTGAGCCCAGATTTTATTACAGCACGGATAGCTAAACAAGGAAGGGGAAGGGAAGAGAGGGAAAATGTTTGTCCAAAACCACATGTAGGAACATAGGATTTCTCCCTTAGGAAATAGGCTCATGAAATAATAGAGTATATTACTTTCCCTGTTTTCTCCATGGTATTTCTATCAAATAAATTTCCCTAAGAATGAAAGATCAAATGACTGAAAGGTCCCATGGAGATGTGTGTTGTTATTTACATGTATATGGTGAAAATTGCTGTCTTATGAGTAATTTGTAAAATTTAAGCCATTTGAGCCACAGTGATCCAGAAATTGAACGTGTTGAAAATACAATATTTCAGCACAGTGCTGCATATATAATAAATGTGCTGGATATGCTGAGTTTTTTCCAAAACATTTACATTAAACCTGTCAGGTATTTATGAATAGCAAAAATTAATTTTCTCCCCTTCTGTCATCAGTTAGGGAAATGGATTTCAGCACTGATGAGTGTCACTGTTTCCTGCATACCAACACAACTCACTTCAGTGTCATAGAATTACACCAGGTGGCCTGCTAAGAGTCAGCTTAATGTGATTTCAAATGATAGGGTAGGGAATGTGTGGGGAATTAAAATAGTATCATACTTATGATTTAAAAGCAAGTTAATTACAAGGTCTTGTTAATAAACAGAGACAATTTCAGGATGTATTATCTGTTGCATAGTGTATCAATAATGAATATGATACTGCTCCCCCCTTTTCCCCCTTTTCAGATTTAAGGCTATGTGTCTGTTGATTTAGCTCAGTAATATTGAATTAAATTATTGACAGATGTTACTAGCTAAAGCCTTTTTGTGTTTCAAAAGTTGTTAAATGTTGTTTTTCATGCTTCTAAATTGTTATTAAAAGGGCCTAGTTTAACTGACAAAATTAGCACATAAATAAGAGACATGTTAGGATTTTGCTTATGCAAATCAAGTATCTTCAGCTAACCCATTGGGTGGGGTAGATTAAATAAAGGGAAATGTTTTGGATTTGAGTGCTTCCTATGTTGTTTTGTATTCCTCTGGTCTGATGTCTGCATTTGTGCTTGTTTTTACAAAGTCGTTGATAACTTTCAGTTCAGTATCAGTTGAGATAATTTATTTTATTAATGTTGAATGCACTTAAATTGCCTAATAGGAGAGATCTATATATGCAAATAGTTTGGATTTGCATCTGATCTATTTTGAAATTGAAAGGTTTATCTGGTGAGGATGATAATATATACAGTATTTTCATGTAGATATCATAATTGGCATTGTGGTAGAACAAAACTCCAAATGAATTTACTGTATAGTGGTTGTGACTTAGAAAAAAATCTGCATTGTTCACTTGCATCACTGTATGCAGTAGAGATGGGCACGACTTAGCGGTATTCCCGTTTCTGTTTCCGTTACTCGGTTCCGTTACTCTACGGAAATGGTAACGGGAATTACTCCGCCAGACTTCGAGCTCGAACCGACGAACGAACAATTTTGGTCTGATTTGTTGTGCTCGTTACTTGCATCGCGCGATCGCGCGATAAAAAAAGTTTTTAAAAGTTAAAAAACCCGGTTCCCGGCCAAAAAGCAGGCGAAAATATGCCTGCCGTGCCTCAGGGCACCTACCAGAGGGGTGGTTTCTGGAGGTCCCCGGCCTCCCCCCCTCCTCCGTCCTGG